>JACGTP010000018.1:2191488-2319507 GCA_023678845.1 Mischocyttarus mexicanus | reverse complement strand
CCTTCTCCTTCATTTATTTGCCTTTTTATCGCGCGAATTTAATCTTATCTCATCATCATGATCATGATCATCATTATCATCATCATAAAAAAAAAATAAAATAAATTCTTTAATATCACGTTCTCCTTTCTCTACGAGACCTTCTCTTCCGTGAATTAGACCGAAATTGAACAAATTTTTCCGCACGTATTTCGACCTTCCAACGTAGACGATTCATTTCTAAACAACACTCGTGATATTTAGGATTGGTCGAGAATGTTATTTTTTTTTGTTTTAATCAACGAAGGAGGAACATGCAATTGTTTTTTTTTGCGTGCAGACACTTGCAACCATTCAAATCTTACGGATTTACAAGGTGTTTCTAATAGGGTGGTACGACCAGGTTGAGAGTTGAAAAATCAATCGAAAGAAAGGGAGTAACATCTGGTTGTTTGAAGTCCCATTATATTGGGGGGTCGGTAATGTTACTCCTTTTATTCGATCGATTCGTAAACATAAATTCAACCCCCACCTGATAGTACCATCTATTCCGGGATACACCCTGTAAATCAAAATTAACGTCTTGCCAATAATTAGATAATAATAAAAAGAAACACAATTGGCAAGTCGTTAAAGTTTTTCTAATTTGTTGAAAATTATTGTTCCAGGTTGGAAACGAGTCGAAGGTGCGGATCCGTGTGTGCGATGGTTAAAATACGAAGAACTTTGCGTTCGTACGAAGAAATAATAATAATAATAAGAAGAAGAAGAAGAAGAAGAATAAGAATAAGAATAAGAAGAAGAAGTAGTGTAGTAGTAGAAGTAGAAGTAGCAGAAGTAGAAGTAGAAGAAGAAGAAGAAGAAGAAGAAGAAGAAGTAGAAGTAGAAGTAGAAGAAGAAGTAGAAGAAGGGTGAGAGAGACTTCGGTCGACGTTACTCACAGTTTGCTTAGGCGCGTGATCACCATGATCACCGGGTACACCCGGTGGTCCTGGATTTTCCCTCGCCGCTTTCATGCTTTCCGCTATCTTCTGGAAGCGATTCTTCCGCATTTGAATCCTTTTAGCCATGTAACCCACCGTGGCGTATTCTGCGAAGACAAAGAAGCCGTGGAAATAAAGGGAGGGAAGGTAACGCGTTATCGTCACCATTTTTTGAGAGACTCTCGTGTACCTGCCTCGTGAAGTTTTTCTATGTTTTTTTTCTTTTGTTTTTTTTTTTTTTTTTTGAATAAAAAATATGATATCGTAGTTCTGGTTTGCCTTACAAAAAAGAAGGTTCCCGAATGGACTATGAAGGAATTTGAAAAATTTGGGAAGAAGAAGAAGAAGAAGAAGAAGATGAAGAAGAAAAAGAGCTGGGAGAAGGTGGAATCATTTTGTAAAAATCGGGGCACTTGGTGGTGGTCTCTTATATCTTCGCGATATATTTTCGTCGAAAATTAGAAAAATTATTTTTGAATTGATTTGCTTTTTTTATTTTATCTTATCTCTTTTTTTGTGTTTTTTTTTTTTTTAATATATTAAATTAACCAAGAAAATCGGACAAGCTCGTGTATTCGGTTCGATCTCACGAGAGACGACGGCGGCGGCCGATGTTAGAACCGTTCAAATCGCCAAAGGATAGGAGGAATAATAATAACAAATGTTAACAACCGATCCGAGGACGATCTGAAGGAAAGGAAGGACGCGTCTCGTAGCTCGGGAGACGAACGCGATCGCGAGCTGTTCGACGCGTGCGAGTGGACTCGTCGTGCGTGTATATAAAGGTTAAGTAAAGAAATTTGTCTTTTTTTTTTTCCTTTTTTTTTCTTTTTTTCTTTGGCAGCACGTAGAGGCATGGAAGAGTACACGATCGCACTCACCGAGCAACGAGGCAAAGACCATGACGAAGCAGGTGCCCAGATAGACGTCGATGGACTTGACGTAGGAGATCTTTGGTAGAGCCGCGTTCGTCGAGGACATTAGGGTCGTCATAGTGAGCACAGTGGTTACTCCGAGGGCCACCCGAGCGGGGGTCGCGTTTCGGTTTAGCCAAAAGCTCACCCACGATATTATGACGATCAAACCGGAAGGTATGTAGATCTGGATCAGGTAGTAGCCCATCGACCGTACGAACTGGATCTCGCAGGCCAGCCGCGAGTAATTTCCTGCGATAAAAGATCGAAGGTCAGGACAAAGGGGGATGGAGAGGCGTTTCTTAGTTTTTGTTTTCTATATATATATATATAATTCTCTCTCTTGCTTGCTCTCTCTTTCTCTCTCTCTCTCTCTCTCTCTCTCTCTCTCTCTCTCGTTCTCTCTCTTTCTCTCATCTTTCTCTCATCTTTCTCTCATCGTTCTCTCATCGTTCTCTCATCTTTCTCTCATCTTTCTTTCTCATCTTTCTCTCTCTTTGTGTCCTTTTTTTTCACGGTTCTCTCCTCGGTCTCTCTCTCTCTTCCTTTTGGTCTCCCTCTTCTCCTACTCCTAGTACTTTCTCTCTCTCTCTCTCTCTCTCTCTCTCTCTCTTTCTTTCTTTCTCTCTTTCTTTCTCTCTTTCTCTTTCTCTCTCTATTTTTTGTAATCGTAGCAACACCACCCTGTTGTTTCATCACGCTTTTCCGTTTCCTTTTTTCTTTCTCTCTTTTTTTCCTTTTCTCTTTTTCTCTCTTTCTCTCTCTCTCTCTCTCTCTCTCCCTCTCTTTTTACCCGTCTCCGTTTTTCTCGCGTCGACGCTAGCAGTGGGTACATTAGCGATGTTAATACGCGACTTCGGATCTCGTTTTATAAAAATCTGTCATCCTCGGTCGCCCGCGTTTCTTCCCTCTTCCAATTTTTTTGTTCTTTTTCTACTTGTTCTAGTTATGCCCTTTTCGTCGTCAATATATATTTTAAGAAAAGAGTAAGAATAAGAAGAATAAGAAGTAATAGATGAAGAAGAAGAAGAAGAAGAAGAAGAAGAAAAAAAAAAGAAGAAGAAGAAGAGGGAATTATTGAATAATATGGAAACGCGAGCGAACGCGGGACAACGCATATACGAAGTCGCGCATCGACGTGAAAAACGGGGTTTTTTTTTAGAAGAAGAAGAAGAAGAAAAAGAAGAAAAAGAAGAAAAAGAAGAAGAAGATGAAGAAGAAAAAGGAGTTAGAGAGAGAGAGAGAGAGAGAGAGAAAAACGGGGCAGGGCGGGAGGAGGGAAGAAAAAAAAGCAATATCAAAATTTATTACGAAATGACGAAAAAGCGTTCGTTGGACTGTAAGGGGTAGGTGGAGAGTGGTCAGTCGGTTGGGGTGGAAAAGGAGACGGGGGAAACAACAACGACAACACAACGACAACGATTTATCTCCGTTTGAGTTTCGATACTGTATTGTTCGTAAGAAAAAAAAATGAAAAAATGATATAGAGAAATGACAAAGAATTAAAAGAAAGTACCACGTAAGAGTTTTCATTGTATTTCCTTTTTACATTAGGATTAGGAGGAAATATTTTTTTAAAAATTGCGTTTACGACGACGACGACGACAACAACGATGACCAAGGTGAGGATGAGGAACGAAGAAAACGAGATTGCGGGAGGAAGAGAGAGAGATCGATCGATCGATCGAACGAACGAGCGAACGAACGACGATGACGACGATGATGACGACGACGATTACGACGAAGAAAACGACGTTGACGACGTTGACGAAGACGACGACGACGACGACGACGATGACGACGAAAACGACGTTGACGACGACGACGGCTGTTGCATTATCGTTGAGATGGTGTGGTGCGGTAATAACAAATACAAAAAAAAAATATATATATATATATAATATAAAAAAAAAAAGAAGAAGAAGAAGAAGAAGAAAAAGAGATAGAATTAATTACAAAATATTCACAATACAATATAAGACAAGATATATATATGTATATATATATATATATAAGTGTATAGAAAAATATGGTATACATTTACTAACAACTACACAAATTTGGGACACTAATCGAAGGGTTTCTATGATCGCGGTTCCTCTGTAGATCTGATAACGTTTACTCCACCTTTATCCATTCCGGTTTGAAAAACGATGATAAAAATCATGACGCGTCTTTTTTTAAATATATATATATATAAATATATATAAATTCAAATATAAATATTAATATCTGTGTCTTACGATATTTTTTCTCTATTATATCTCTCGTATCAGTTATGTAAATGCTCTATGAAGATAATATTCCTTTTTTTGTTTTTTTTTTACGGCAGTAGTGGTGTTAGTTTGGAATAGTTGTAGGGTGGTGGTGGTAGTGATGGTGATGGTGATGGTAGAGGGGAAATTCGCTTATCCGTATTATTTGAACTTCTGAAAGTTTATCCGTTGGTTAGAGGTAGCTTGCAACGAGTCTGCTTCGAATTAGAAGATTATTTAGATTTTCATAATATTATATATATATATTATATTATATTAATTGATGTATGGTGGTGTCAGGTGTTCTTGAAGGGGGGGGTGTCGGGCTGGGGGCGGGGGCTTGGGTTGTGTTCATACGTTACCGGTGGTAAGACTAATCTCCATAGCTCGCTGCCTGTGCCCGAGGACCTTGAACTGTGGAAGGGAGACTTCGTTGCTGACACCGACGCTGTTAGCACCCTCGTTCCACTTGTATCGGATGTCCCTCATCGTGTATCCGACTGAAAAAATAGAGAGACCCCCCGCGGTTGGTACGTACCTCGCGGAAGCCCTCACGCATTTCACGCGCCAAGCTCCGACAGGGCCTCCACTTACCTCGCACCCCCGCAAAAACCTCGAGTATTCTGTATTTACGATCTTTTTCTTTCTCTCTTTGTTATTTTTCAATTTCTCTTTTTTTCTTTTGATCATACATACACACACACACGCACGCATACACACTCATAGAGACAGGTATACGTATATGCACGCGTTCATAGATTCGTTCGATCGTGCCTGACCCACACTTATTATATACACACCATGCTCGTAAATCTAAACACTTGCAATCTCCTAATTGTCTAATTATCTAAACGGTGAGTCTAATATTTGTCAATTATCCGTCATCTATTCGTCGTCCTCTTTTCTAAGTTTCTTCAATCCATTTTCTCTCACACTTTCTTTTTCTTTTTTTTTTGCTTATGTTAGTTTTAAGAAAAAGAAAAAAAAGCGCACGCATACACGCACATACACAAGTTCCACGCGTATTCCTTTCCTATCTATCCTGTGTGTCTCGATCGAGTCCTTATGTGGAGGTATTTATGGAATGGGATCATTCTCCGATGACTATTCGTATCTTCGAGATTCTATCCTTTCTTTTTTTTTTGTTTTTGCGAATGCGATTATGATTCGAACTTTGGTTGCTTTGTTGTTTTTTATTTTTTCTTTTTTCAAATATTACAATCGGTTCTAATTCGTTCAATCATCTCGCATTCGTATTTTCTCTTTCTCTCTCTCTCTCTCTCTCTCTCTCTCTCTCTCTCTCTGTCTCTCTCTCTCCCTCTCTCTCAATTTCTTTATCTCTTCGATACGAGTTTTGTCTCGGAGATGTCCGAATATTTATCGATTTGATTTAGGCCAGTTAGTTTAGGTTTATGGACTAGCTCGACTTAATAGACGTCCTCGTGTCCGTATGCTTCGTTCGTCGCATGACAATATGAGAGATTCGGTAAGACTTGGTTTGGTGAAGGGTGCAAATTTTTAAGTGCGGATTTCATTACTTTCTTTTTCTATTTTTTTTTTTCACAAAAAAATTAGCATAGGAGAAAAGAAGTTTTTGTTGTTTTCCTTACTTTTTTTTTTTTTTCAAGAGAACAGGCGAAGAGAACGATGGTAATAATAATAATAATAATAATAATAATAATAATAATAATAATAATAATAATAATAATAATAATAATAATAATAATAATAATAATAAAAATAATAATAATCATAATAATAACAATAATCATAATAATAATAATAATAATGATAACAATGATAATAATAATAATAATCATAATTGGACAAGAATAACAACAACAACAACAACAAACAACAACAACAATAAAGGTTCAACGGTGGTGTTACAGCGCGTGTGAATAATTGTAGATATTTGCTCTGAATATTCTTTTTCTCTTTTTTTTTTCCTTTTTTTTTTCTTATGTTAGTTCATTGAAAAAATGATTCTGCATCGAGCCTTTGGACGAGTAGTTTCAGAAGAGAGGAGGATATCTACCTGTAGATAGTGGTACGATTTTCTGTCCTTGCCTGTGACCGAGGACGCGAAACTGCGGTAGTTCCACCTCCCTCGCGATGCCGACCGACTCTAGGCCGGCGTTCCATTTGTATCGAATATCGCGATCTGTGTATCCAACTGCCGGGAGAACAAGAACACAAATATCTTCGCTCTAACGTACAATAGTTAAACACATATGTTTTTTTTTTTAAATCGAACAAAAAATAATCGTTAATTTTTGAGGATAATCGAGGATGGAGATTAGATTTCGTTGATGGATCAAAAGAATGGGGAAGGAGGGCTCGTGAAAAATTCAAAAGCAAAGTCATATGGTACACCCTCACGCGAATATTATTATAAACATTTCTTTTACTTTAACAATTATTATATAGAGTTAAATGATAGATAATTTATTTGAATCGTGAGATATTTTTTAAATCGCGTCAGAGTGTTTCCGGTGTTTAAGAAAAATTCCTTTACGATTATCTAGCAAGACGGTATACGATCGTTGATCGAAGTGAATATTCAAAAAGAAAACAAAAATCATGTGAAATATTATTGTATGATCAAAATGCAAAAATAATTGTTACGTATATAAAAACATTCTTTTAGCAAGAAATGATTTATTTTTTGTTCCTCAATAAAAAAAAGTGCGGAAATAATAATTAATTATCGTGTTCGTTCGTTCGTTAGTTCACCCTTTTCAATGTTCGAAAATATGGGGAAAAGATCGCGTGACCATTTTACGAGTTTAACATTGGATAAGTTGCCGAATTATAGGTAGGCACTTATTACCTATTTATACCCGACTAATTCCATTGTATAACCTTTAACAGTTATCTCTGTACGTAGATACATACATAAACATACCGAACGGAGAAACATTCCTCTATAACTGAATCTTAGGTGATTACGATCGTTACATCGCATTCCAGACACTAAAGTGGCATTCCATCGCCTCGGCAGCCACATTGCACTGCGAGAATCGTCGTATTAAGCAATCCATGAATGGAGAACACACATTTGAAGATTAGCTGCGGGGGATTTGTTCTTGAGAAATTCCTAACTATCGAATGCTACTTTTGCCATTACTTAAATCCAACTTCTTTTTTTACATTTAACCCCCTTAACTTCTCATCTAACCATTGAATTGAATAGAATCGAAGGAACGCGAAAATGCTCGATAATATATGATAAATTTAAACAATTAATTCTAATGTTCTTTAATATTTGTTCACGTATCTTCGATGAACGATCGTACACGTTTTACGGATGCAGGATTAGAATATAAAAAATATATATATATATATTAGTTATTATACACGTTTAAAGAGAAATTATTTATCGATTTGTATCAACGTCTAAGCGATCATTACCGAAAAATATTGTTTGAAGAAAATAGAATAGGTTTGGGTGTTTATAGTAGGAGTGAGAAAATATTACGGATATTTTACGGCACAGCGATGGCGACTGAATTATTGCAAGAAGGGGATGTGGCTTGCTGCTGCGACATTAGCGGAGCATCGAGGATTTTTGGTGATGGCATCAGAGTTTGCGTTTAACCCCTTCCAGTACTTTAACGAGTCTTGTGATGAAGATTTTGGCCCAAACATGAATATAACGAGTCAGACTCGTGAACAGATAGTCGGGCCAAACATAAATATCACGAGCCAGGCTCGCGAACAGATAGTCGGGCCAAACGTAAGCACAACAAGCCAAGCTCTGTTGTTCGACTGTTCTCGAGCATCAGTCTTGTCTGTTGACGCCTACCGCTTGGGCCCGAGTTTCGTCGAGCTAAATGGAGCACGGGAAGGGGTTAAGAACATAAGTAGACAGTTTATGCACGTATATATATACATATTAACGTTTATGTAAATACATACAACGAGTCGCTGCAATATTCGTACTTCCTTTTTCATATTGTACATTTTAAATAATTAATAATTATTTTTTAATGCGAATACTTTTTAAATTTCTATACATAGAAAAGTATTTTAGGATTTTTCGAAATTTCAATTGCTATGAATTTAATTGCAAAAATAGATAATTAGTGTTACAATTAATATAAAAAAAATTATTAAGACTTATTGTCTTATTATTTATGTAAAATTATACTTCTCTTACAATAAAATACTCTTTTTTTTATATTTTAATTAATATAAATTAAAAAAATATAATTGGTCCTACAATATTTTTATATATCTTGTCTAGGTAAGAACATATTTTAATGAAATTTATTTTCTAGTAATTTACATGAAATTAAATATATTTTCCAGCGATAGAATTGATATCAATTTGAAAGCTTGATATAATACTAAAATATGTGATTTTATGTAAGAAGAATTAAAAAACATTTTATTACAAGTAAATATCAATTATTTAAAATTTATAGTAACAGTAAGAATACTTTATGACTCTCTGTACATATGTACTTCTGTATATACATATATTTAAAGTAGAGATATATGGAGAAGCGGAGGAAGAAAAGCTCTCTCTCGTTAGCTCTAATACAATACAATAGTATTTTCTCTTTTGCATTTAAACGTGTCATGCTGTTGCAGCAGTGCGGATAAGATAGGTATAACTCTCAACAGAAACCTTACAACTACGAGAAACGCCATTCTGTAGCGTTCCCTTAGCTTTCGTGCCAAACGTGCATCGTGTTTCGTGCTTCGTGCTTCGTGCTTCGTGCTTCGTTCTTTGTGCTTACCAAATTACGCGAAAAAAAAACAACTTTCCCTTTAGATTTTTTCAATAACGCTCGAGATCCATTAGTCAAATTTCGTGAAGCCGCAAAATCTTTAATTATTTATCCCGTTTATCAAACGATTCGAGAATGATCTTTTACTGTTAGCATATATTTTTTCGAATTAAAAAAAAGAAAAAACAATTAAAGAAAAAGTAGTACAAAAAATAATAAAAAGAAGAGAAAATTCAAAAATGTCATTTTTTCTCTCTCTCTCTCTCTCTCTTTCTCTTATAAATCTACGCATGCGGCGTTTGATACGATGATTTAATATTAACCCTCGAACCAATAGGGATTAAAAGATACTCATGCTAACTAAATCGCTTCTACTACGAGAATAGAAAAAAAGAGAGATAAAAAAGAAAATATAATAGAAAAGAAGGAATATAAAATACGATAATATTATATATACGAATTAGAATTTGGCCAATAAGTCTTTATGTAATTTAAATCTAATTTATTTAGAATAAAATTTCATATACTCCTTATTGACCAATATAATAATAATAATAATAATAATAATAATAATAATAATAATAATAATAATAATGATAATAATAATAATGATAATAATAATAATAATAATACAAACTTACAAATTCTTCTATCGAGTCATGCAAATAAATAAATAAAAAAAGTAAAAAAAAAAAAACACAATGTATTGTTTCAGATATAAGAGATATAAAGAAGAAATAGTATTATGGAAGTCATATAAGAAGTATAATAATAAAAATAACGTAAAGAAATAAATAGGTAGGGAACGAACGAAGATACACATATTATACATGTATATATTGTAAACAAAGGTCGTCAGAGAGTCATACCGAATAAGAAGACGTTAGTAACGAAGAGACTGTAGTCGAGTGACGCACCGTCTATCGTTCGTTCGTTAATTATAATTCGTTGGATTATAAATTCAACATTATATATCGTTCGTTAAGATAAAATTGTTATTCATGCGCTTTGGCTAGATGCACAATGCGTTTTTAATTCATTTGGACCTTTAATAAATTCGACGACAGCTTTAGTCGTTTCTGGAATCAGCCTCCTTCGGGGCTGGCCGTCGTCGGCCGTGCTACTTCCCCGGACACGAGGCTCAGTGCTATATGTCGGAGGCTTTTTGGGGGTTTTGGTAAGTGATGGTATAGTGAATATATAGTGGCAAGTGATGGTGTTCAAAAATACAGCACACGCTTCTAGGTTCTCGATCGCAAGATCGGATCCGGTGTTTAATCACCGGATTCATTTTCATTTTCATTTCTATACACAAACACACACACACACATATATATATATACGTGTGTGTGAATGTGTATAAAAAAATACATATATATATATATATATATATATATGTATGTATTTATTTACAAGACACCTGTAATCGTGCGCGTGCGTCGTGGTTTTTCTGTCTAGCTCCTACGCGTGATTTCTCATTTAATTTGAACTTTATTCTAACTGGTTAGACAAATTATTATCGTTCGATCGTTTTACGTGTTTGTTTATTTGCTTGTTTGTTTTGTTTGCTTTATTTGTTTTTTGGTTTTTTTTTTTTTGAGAGAGAGAGTTAACGATGGAGAAATCACACGTTTGCTAAAATAAAAACCGATGTGACAAATTCAGTGATATATAGCTTGGTCAAGTGGAGACCCTTTCGGAGGATGCTCGTAGATGCGTTCACAAATTACATACGCTCGATGCTTGAAATTCAATAATTCAGAACGAAAAAAAAAAATAATAATAATTTTATAATAATAATAATAATAATAATAATAATAATAATAACAATAATATATTTATATATGTATATGTATATACGTATTAGAGAGAGAAACACACACGTGCGTTGCTGGGACGTTTTTTAATAAGACGTCGATTATATTTGTAGCAACGTTTTTCGCTCTTTTTAATATCGTACGATCGGTAGTCGTCCTTGAGGGAATTTCGGCTAATCGTCTTATGAAAGAAAGAACGTCTAACATTTTCTCTCTTCTACCTCTTTTTATAAATTTAATTTTTAAAAACTCATTTTTCCTTTTCTCTTTGCTTTATTTATGTATATATATAGAAAAAAAGATCAGCTTTATAAATGTGTTGTAGCAGTTACTGCAAATTGCACGTTTAAGTTTTTATTTTTTTTATATTTATTTTTATTTTTATTTTTTTTCAAGAATGCATTTTTTAGACGAAGAAACGTAATAACTTTTATAGTAAAGGAACGATTAAGGTCGATGTCTGACGATAAGAAACGACGAGGATTACGTTCTAACCTTTTTCAACGTATCAGAAGCAATTAAAGAGACAGTCTAAGGTACTACTAGGTTTTATCTCTTACTTTTTCGACTAAACTAATCGACGAACTTGACCGAGTTAACTTTCTCATGTCTACGACTTTTGTGAATTTCACAATAGACATTCTTTATTCTTCTTTTTCTTCTTTTATCTGCATTATCTTTTTTTTCTTTCATTTATTCTTTCGTTTCTACTTCATCAGCCCGTTCTTATAAACTTTTATCATCGGCTCGTTTAGAAAAAAGAAAAAATATTTTCTACCGAATTACCGATCTTTCCTTATAACGAAAGATGCCGGATGTTTTTTACGACTTTGCTTTTTCTTTTTTTTTTTCATTTTGTTCCCGAGCTCTCTCTCTCTCTCTCTCTCTCTCTCTCTCTCTCTCTCTCTCTTTCGATATTTCACTTGGCATCATTTTTGTGCCTGTATTTTTTCTTATTTCCTACCCTACATCAAAAGAATGTATTATTTTTCTAGATAAGGTAAACACACGTACGTGGATATGTTTCATTTGATTTTGATTTTGATTTTGATCTTGATTTCCTGTTTAACATTCAAGCGTAAATTTTATTCTACCGTTAATTTTAAATGATGGATGATTTTCCTTTCGCTTTGTTTGATAATAAATCAAAAATTAAATTTAAAAACATTCAAGTCCTTGAAGGTTTTTTGACTTACTGTTAGATTATGATTATTTTCTTTGTCTATTTGCCGACCGACAGGAGCATTCAACGACGAAGTAAAAATAACTCGTTTTTGATAGTTACACAAATATATACGTCGTATGTAAAATAACATATATATCCTGGAAGAAACCGAATAATTCGTTGACTAATTAGACGATTAATTAATTATTCGAACAATAGTATCTCGAGAGTCAAGTTACGAATAGTAACCCGCTCGTTTGCTTTAGAGTGACGTTAATTATTCCTTTTTGGTTTACGCGTTCTCGCTCGTTCAGAGTCCACGAGTGTCTCCGGAAATAGGGTTATGTATTATAAATGATTCGGTGAGAATATCCTCGGCGTGTTTTACATTTTTACACTAACACCGATATCTTTTTAACGTACACTTTGTAGTAACATTTGTAATAATATTTTTAATTAAACTAAGAGAAAACAACGATCAATCGATTATTCGAATATCGAATTTGACTATTTTCAAAATCACACATTACGATGTTAATATTGAAATAAATTTCATAGTTAAACTTCATCATATACAAATGCATAATACCATTTGTTCAGACGTAGCGTCGTTCCCTCGCGACGTGCAATTTAACGTGTCTCGTTCGATCGCACGGTCCCCTCTATGTTTCTTCTTATTATTTTTTAATTCATTTATAATTGAATTTAATTTCTAACAAAAACAAAAAGAAACAACAAAGAATAGAAATATCAATTATATAAATATATATTAGTACATAAATGATTTTGTTATAGAATGTTTCATGAATCAGACCGTGTAGACTACTTATGTACGGTGTAATTATTGGGGGACGATAAGAAGAAGAAACGAAAGGAAATAAAAATAAGATAAAAATTGAAATGAGTACTAGTGAGAGCGAGTGAATTGTAACTGGTGAAGGAGACAGAGATGAGAGCTTGCGACTCTCCTTCCTTCATATTGAATTTGACTGATTGTGTGTCGGTGAGCGTGTGTAGTGGCACGTGACGGACAGATAGATAGATGGATAGATAGATAGATAGATAGATAGATAGACAGATAGATGGTTTAAGATGGTTGGATAGATAGAATGATAAAGGTTGTGGTAAAGGTTTCAACGTATATGTGTGTATATAAAATACAATAATACTTATTCGCGTGGAATATAGAATAAGATAGGAAAATGACAAGGTTTGTACCTTTAGTGTGCGTGATTAGAATATACGAGGGATGTTCTACAATATGTTAATATTTTCGTGTTAACGTGTTAAGTTAAATTAATACGTTGGGTTGTGTTCTTATATATGTGTAAGAGTATAAGTATTTGAAAGTATTATACGCGTAAATTTCTAAGCAGGTCTTTCGAGTTCGTCTAACAAGGAACATCTTTGAGACGTTCGCTTACGATTTTGACGATACTTCGTAAGATTTAAAGAACTTTACGAGGATGTAAAGGGAAAAAAAAGATATATGTTGTATATATATATATATAAATATTTTTAAATTATATATTTTGATGGTATTGAAAAGTATTGTGTCTCTTTCAAATTCGTTTCTTTAATTTTATTGTCACGATTGACGTTTTTGTCAATTATAATTTTTCTTAAATAAATTTCGATTAAAAAAAAATGAATAGGCGTATTAACCTACCACATTATTTGCTTTCTTTTTGATCCCGTCAAGCTTCGTCATAGTCGTAGATGAATACCTCGCGGATGTTTCTTGTAAGAGAATAATGGAATCTTTTAAAAAAGATTCGCGTCTTCGATTGCCAACAATCGTCTTCCATTCGAATTCAAATGTATCGAGGTTTTGCAAAAAGATCATTTATGTATTTGTTTAAGCGTTTAGTTTAAAGACTGATTTATTAGAAAATCAATATGGAAGTCGAGTGTCGTCTTTTCGAAAAATATCGCCGTCGAGGTGCGCGTCCTATCGAGGTCCTGCGTGTGAAGAGCATAATCGTGATTAGATCTTGATGCGAAGGAAGAGCTCGTCGAGTGGATCTCTTCTCTCCTTTTTTCTTTTTATTTTTTTAAATATTTTTTAAATAATAATAATCGCACGTGTGTTCGTATATTTCTCGCCTTTGCATACTTACAGCTCTCGATCTCGATATGACATAGTTGACGATCCATCGGGAAGTATTGTAAGTTCATTGGACACGATGCCGTAATCGTTAAACTGAAACAAATTTCATTTGTATGAAATTATCATTTCTATGATATAAAATTTCTTCTTCTCTTTTTTTTTTATGGAGTACAGATCCTTGTAAATTATTTTTTATCAATGTTCTATGCACGCAGTTAGAATGCAACGAGGGAGAATTTATTCCTGCAATCATTTTTTGTTTAATAATTTAAAAATAAAGTGGGATCGTAAAATAATTAAATCAGTATATTTATTACAATTGATGGTTCTCTTTTGCAGACAGTCTCGAATCTTTCTTTTTTATTTTTCTTTTAAAGAAAAAAGTAAGTAATTAAAAAATCTATGAAAGAATTTAATTTATTTCTTTCTGCAATAAATTGTGATTTCCACGATGTAACAAAAGACGACATTAAAAATTGTCCTTTCATTATATTTCTTGCTCCAACAATAGTGAATTAATAAGAAGAAAAAGGGAAGGGTTGGTAGGTTCGCAACACCTTGATAAAAATATGATTTTGCAAAAGGAGTATAGTAATTCTAGGAATAAGAAGAACAGTTAAATATCAAGAATAGTCAAATTACATGCACCAACATATTAAATAGAAAAAAAATATTGCACGAAAAAGATGAAAATAAAATTATTCGATAGTCGGAAAAGAATGGAAGCGACCTTGAGAAAAATAATATAAGAGCCAGAGGAAGTATAATAATTGTAGGAAGTAACAAGAGCACTCAAGTTAGATATGCATGGCTCGTGTGAATATAGGTGGTGGCGTTAATAACGAAGGACTCTTGGGCGCTCGAAAGAGGGTTGAGAAGGGATGTAGATACGGTGGAAACGATACTATCAGGGGTTGCAAGGATGAGAGAGAATATAGGCGGGAGAGAACGAGACAGGGAACAAATTTGTCCTGCTTGGTACAATTGGTCCCCGAAGTACAAGAGACAGGCCATCTCGAACGGACGATAGAAGAGGGGAAAGAGAAGCTGTGCATTTGGAAGGCTCAAGGGAATTTAGGAATCTCCTGGTATCATGAGGGCACACCCAGGATTGTTCACCCAACTACGATAGAGCTCTTCTATCGAAACGAATCAATCCAATTAATCCAAGACGATTACTTTCTGAAAGGAATCGTCGTTGTCCTATAATCTTTTACGGTCTTTAATAAGTGTATTACTTTTTATTATTTTATTTCCAATCGCTCTTTGAATTATCGAATATTGTCAACTCGTTAAACTTTGTTGCTCTTTTTTTTTTTTTATCTATTCAACGAGTTTTTGTACGCAATTTTGCCTTCATATTAATATAATATCAGTTAGAGTTTTGTAAGAAATAATTGTGTTTTCTAATAGAAATGTATGTTTTTTTCTATTATTAATAAGTCATGTATGGGTCGTATGAACGGTTAACCAATATAGGTGTCATATCTACGTAAGAACGAATTTATATGGAACGATTTTTAAAGAAGAATCCATATTGAAAAGAAGAAAAAAAAGAAAAATTGTTGAGTGCAGGATTGAAATTTTTTAATCCCTCCCCCATTGTAGAATGCAGGTTCGCAATATTGAGTAAAATTTCATAAGGAGGATGTTTCTGCTGGGCGTATCTTTTAGAAAAGAATTTTTACGATTTAAGTAAAGTACAGTCTTGTATTGTTTTTCATAATTTCTTGAAGAATTTACATCTCTTACTAGAAGTTCGCAGATTCTTTAAATATCAGTATATACCAAAGGGTTCAGGTAGGATACTCACCGTATGCTACGTGTGATGCTCCCGGAATGGTGAATACGAATGAACTCGTTGCTGGTGGTAGCTATGTGAAAGTATGACTGTTTCTCGTTCACGAAGAACGTATCCGGTACCCAGATGTTCTTGATAAACTCTGATCCGACACTGAGCGTCTCGACGCCCTTTTGTTGCGTAAAGGCAAGTCGTGGATCCGTCCAGAATTGCCGGAAGTAAAAATCCAACGTGAAGTCCTGACGATAGATACGAAATTTTCGTTAATCCTATACGGTCGGTTATTTTATTTATTTTCACACCGAAGGAACGAGGATTATTTTCTTTTTTTTTTTCCAAGACGAATATCAAATCTATTTTTTTTCCGAATAAAATTAATTTTATCACAAAATTTCAAATGATCGCATGATATAAATAAGAGTGCAACGTAACAGCTGAAATATGCTTTTAGACATATTATACAAAATATAAATGTTATTAATTATTTTGTTAGAAAAAAAAAAAAACAAACGATTGTGATTATTTCTTTAATATTCTCGTTCCCTTCGGCATTATAGCAAATATGTATATATATATACATATATATAGATAAATGTATATATATACATATATATAGATAAATGTATATATATATATATATATATATATATGTTTTTTCTATTACAAAGGGGGGAAGCATAAAGGAAATTCTCAGCGTCTTTACGAGAGAGTATTTTTCGATCATGAAATGCAGGGGGGGTGGGGGTTGGGGGAAAAGAGACTGGACGAAGATATAAGAAAAAAAAAGAAAATACGTCGATCGAGGAAACCGACGACTCTGTTTGGAGTCCTTGTCAGGTTTCCTCTTTCTTCCTCTTTTTGTCTTTTTTTTCTATTTTTCTATTTTTCTTTTTTTTATTCAAGGCTAGTGTGAACGTTCTGTTGGATGGTGTCGTTTTTTAACGGTGGGTTTGGGGTAAACGAAATGTAGCGACGCTATGCGGAAAAAAGATACGAGCGGCCGATAAAATGGAAGAGGAAATGCAAAAAAAAAAAAACATCGAGATCGTTGACGTCGACAACTAACTCAAGAAAGAAAAGAAAAAATAAAATAAAACCTTTATCGCACCTTGTCGGTTTCTTTATTGGTTTACTTCAAACCCTATCTCGTACATCGTTACACAACTGTCTTTCCAACTTTTCTAAACCCATTCCTTCCTTCCTTCCTTTCTTCATTCTTTCATTTCTTTCTTTCTTTCTTTTCATTTATCTCACCTTCGTTCTTTTCATTTTTTCTTTTTTTTCTTTTTTATTCACTCGCTTACTTGATCTCTCAAGAAAGTCTAGTACTCTTCACGTGACCCAACATTACAACTCGAGACGAGGTTTAAATTCTACAAAAACGGCTTTATAAAATTCTCAAGATGTCGATCTTTACAAAAGTTCCGTTTATTAAATTCCATACCGATCAAGTTTCATTTATAAAGAGTATCCTGTTGTAACTGGTGATGCATAATAAAATAGATCAATGCTAAAAAATATAAAATATAATTCGTTTGTATAAGATTTTGTTTTTTTTTGTGTGAAAAAATAAGTATGCAGACTTATAGAATTCAACAGAATTCATTGTTTTACTATCAGGTATTACGGAATGCATTTTTGTTTCTTTTAGTACGATTACAAACATTGTCAGTATGATAATATATCGGCGATAAAAACGATTAAATATGCCAACGCGGTGGATGTTTTTTTTTTAGAGAAAGGAAGGACGGTTCGAAGTTGTTTCTTTTTCTTTGGGGAACATCAAATAACTTCTGAACATATAATTAGAGAGAGAGAGAGAGAGAGAAAGAGAAGTTTTGTTTATTATTTATTATTTATTCGATAAAGAAAGTTTCGTATATTTTGTGTTGCAAAAAAGTTGCATAAGTTGGAGATTTTTCTCGACGTCAACGTTCTCAAGGAAAAGTGTTTCGCGACGCGAAAATATTACATAAGTGAAAAATTATACACGTATGGATATTACACGTGTGAAAGGAACGAGTTGCAGGAACGTGTGTCACAAATTGGTTTTATTATTCACACACATATGCACACATATGTAAATATCTTATTAAATTCGTATGTATAGATTTATATATTGTTTTGTTAATACTTTCCGTGGTTCCAAGTCATATTTTTACAAATATCTTCTAACACATATTCCACAAATTGGTATGCAATATGCATATATATGTATATGTGTGTGTGTTTCTACGAATTACTATATGGTACATTTAAAATACTACATAGAGATAGCATTTTGACAAACGAATACGTGCAAAGAGAGAAACCATGCTACGGGACGTTTGACATACTTCATGCATCGCGCGTGTGTATGTATATATATATATATTATATATATAGTAGATATATATCTATCTCATAGAGATTTACATGTACGAATTATTTAAAACTGCTTCCACGCGTACTCACAGTCAGACGACGACGGCCTTGCCTTTTCGTACGTACCGGTGTGATCGATAAAACGAAGGTGAAAAAAAGTGTTTTGCGATCGATCGTCGATAACCATATATACACATGTAAATATATAATATAAAATATAATATATAAAAAAAGAAAAAAAAAATAATATTAATAAAATAATCATATATCGCTATAAATATTCGTGATTTTTCCTACAGACGAATGTATTTGAATTTTAATGTGCAAAGTAAAGAATCTATTATGTATAAATACTATTTAAATATATTACAACGTATATACATTTTTGTATTTTTTTAAACGTACGTATATACACACGCGAACGCGAGTAAGAAAAGAGAAGAAGCATTTTAAACTTGATCGATATCGCGTTAGCGTTCCATAAGAAATATTTATCTTTCTCAATCGTTCTTGACTTACAGGTATTTTTCATGAAAATATCGAGACGTTTTATGCGTCTACGAATATGGTAGGTAGTGCACTAGTCACGCGAGAATACCTACCCGTATCGGCTTGTACGTCTTGAAAATTCACCATTTATGCGGAATAAGCGCCGATAAATAGGACCGCATCGATGGAATCCTAAGCGCGAATCCATCGAATATATAAATATATATATATATATATATGTATGTATTATATATCGTATATTTGCTCGCTATGCAAGTACACAACGGGTGTGCACAAAAGATGAGCTAGCTAACGCGTTTAGAATTCAATAGAAAAAAAACTCCTCGTTTTTTTTTATCTTTTCAATATCGTGCGATAATATTTTACTGTCGAATTGATTTTTTTCTTCATATTTATTTTAAATTCATACAAATCCATATATTTGTTTTTATTTTTCTTTTTGTCTTTCATGCATAGTTTTATCACATATATCAATTTTAATTATGCATCGTTTTATTATGTCGAATTGAATTTTTTGTTTTATTTAAATTCATACAAAAAATCTATACTTATTTATGTGCTTTTTTGTCTCTTATGCATAGTTTTAATACATATTTCAATTTCAATATATGCACTGTCATATTATGCCAAATGGATTTTGTTCTCCTATTTAAATTCATACAAATCGATATTTTTGTTTTTATTTTGTCACTTAAGAAATTCTAGCGTGTGTTACTATTTTATTTATACGCGAGAATGGATTCGATTAATTGTCAGTAACTTTTTAATGAGAATAACGGAGGGTTTGAGGTTGATTTTCTAAATGGATAGGATAGGTCGACGCACGCGATACAAAGTCAGGTGGAAACGTTGAACGTACGTACGTATTATCTATTTATCGGACTTTGGCTAACTTCCTTCGAATGTTCGGCCAAATTTAGCCGATATATTTTGCCCAGTTAACATCGGTGAAACGCGTATTTTACCACCTTCCCCCAATCCCCCCTTTCCATGAAGTAGAATTCGCCGATATATGTCCGAACTTTTGGTAGTTTCGCGTACATACTACGTAAGCGGCTAAGAAATTAGGCAAGTTTTCGAAGCCGTTACAGAGAGATGCGTAAATTACGAAGTCTTTTCTTGATAGTTCTAAAGGATCTTCGTTCCTGTTTCCTTACGATTGTTTTAAATTTAATGAGAGAGAAGACAGTTTTATATTTAAAATATTTATTGGCAAAATTCTACTACTACTTTAATCTATTTTATTTTAATTTTTTGTTAATATATAATGTTAACAAAGATTTATCATATTACAAAAAAATAAAAATTGCTTACACCAAGGGATTGAAACTTTTGGTGGTGGTGGACTTAGTTCGCGACATTGATTAAAATAATAATAATAATAAATCTAGTATAGAAAATGAAAGTTTTTGCTCAAAATATGAATAAACAAAAGGTAGATTGAAGAATGTATGTTGGATTAATAAGATAAGCATAGTCGTTGTCATAGTGTTTCTAAGTAAAGGTCGTTCGTTCCGTTTGGCGTAACTCCAGGCGCAGTGCGGCCATAGGATGACGCTCGTGTATCGCATTATGCTTTACGATAATTGCAAAGCTGCGTCCTTTAGGACGTTTTAGTCGATATCCTTTTCTCTTCTACCCCTAGAATAAAGTTTTGGAAAAAGTCGTTGGGGCGAAGTTGGAAACGCTTACACGGTATATATCTTCGAGAGTTCATGCCTGTCCGTGAAACGACACTGAACGTAATTAATGGCAGTCGAAAGCTGTAAATCTTTCTTACAGTTTACTATTCCTTTTTTTCTTACTCGTTTCTTGGTTATATGTAAGCAGTAAGCAGTAAGTAAGTAAGTAAGTAAGTAAGTAAGTAAGTAAGTAAGTATATGTATAGGTGTGTAAATAAGTAAATACTTTTATCGAATCGACGATACAAAATGCTTTTATCTTAATTCGTTTATTTATTAACGATAGTGAATATATATATTCTCTTTTTTTAATTCATTTTCTGAAAACAAACGCTTGTAACATCGGATTCATCGTACTCATCGATCGCATAAATTTAATAGAATTACTTTTTTACTTTTAATAGAAAATCGACGATATAAGAGAAAATTAGACGAAAAAATAATGTTCGATAATTTATGAACAAAATATCGAAGAAGAAGGAAGATATTCGATCAGTATGGTCGTATGAGAAAAGTAAAGGGCACGAATACGTTCTTAATGTGGTCGGTTCTGACGGTGAAAAGCGTGATTTGCGCTGCCAATTATTTCCATAAAATAATAATGATGATAATAATGATAATAATAATAATAATAATACAAATCAAATATATTTAGATTAGAAAAAAACTTAAATTAAAGAAAAAGTCTTTTTTTAAGAAAGAAGATACTCGACTAAACGAAAGAAGAAGCTGCACAAAAGCGTGTATCAAGCGGAAGCTTGAAAAGCGATCGACAAATTAAAAAATAAAAGTCGATGAGCTAGAAGGTAGATTCAAGGTTGAGATCGAAGGGTTAAGAAGATCGAGAAGATCCGATCTAAAGAGAAAGATAAGATCCGTTTCGTTCTTGTTATCCCTACTCTTTATCATCCCTTTTTTCGTACCTTTATATTCGTCTTATTGGCACGGCAAATAAAAAAAAATTATATATATATATATATATATATATATATGTATATATATAATATATATAAATATATACTCGTAAATTACTAGAGATTATATAAAAAATTGTGATATCCAACATACATACATACATACATACGTACGAACGTACGTACGTAGATACATACACACACACATTGACGCGCGCACACGTCTACGGCATAACGCGACTTATACATTATTCTGTTCTTTTTTTTTTAAATGATAAAGGTATATAGCGACCAGAAGCGCACTGCACACACTGACAATGATACAGCTCATATAATTGGTGTTAAATATCAATATTGAATAATACGTAATATGTCGTATATTGATAGCATACATGTATATATATATTTATATATACCGATTAATATATACATATACATATAGATTTATTTTTTTTATTTTTTTTTCTAGCAATTCAAAATATATGTATATATATGTATGGACAAATATATATATACATTATATGCATATTTATTTGTTTGGATAATTCGTCGATAACAATCGATCGAACTATACAACAAGCATTTCATTCTGTTTGTTAAGTTTGTTTTATTATTCTTTTTCGTTTGATTTTCTTCCCTTTTTTCTCTTATCTTTTATCATGTGCGATCGTCAGCTGGGCTAAGGGAGGGTTATTTAGGATAAAGTATATATATATATTTTTTTTTTCTCTCTCTCTCTCTCCCTTTCTCTCTTTCTGGTACACGAAAGGAGTGTACGATTATCCGTCGCTTTTCTCGATTGTTATTCGGAGAAACCAGGCCGAAAAGGATAGATGATGTTGGATATCAAGGAGGTAAGAGAAGATCGTAAAGGGGCATTATACTTGGAAGGGTATTGTTCGCGTTCAGGATGATTCTCGATATCGAGAAAGAGGTTTTGGAAGAGTGAGAAAGCGGAAGACGATATTCAACGAAGGGAATCTTCTAGTACTTTTGCTTTCTCTCTTTCTCTCTTTCTCCTTTTCTCCCTTTTCGTTGTTTCCATTGGTTACTAGCTTTGATACTACTCAGAGAGAAAGAGGGGAACGAGATGATAGGAAACAAGAAAACATGAAGAGAAGTTAGAGAGAGAGTGGAAAGGGGGGTGGGGGAGAGGGGTTGGGATTTTTCAATGGGAGGACGATCGTTTTGAAGATCGTCGTGGATTTTATGTTGATTCTAATACGAGCAAAAAACAGAGAGAAAGGGAAAGATCGGTATTGAAAGTATAGGATAGAGAGAGTAAGAGTACACGATTTTATCTTTATATACATATATATACATGTATATATTGGTAGGTATATATATACATAGGAGAACGTATCGGAGGGTCGCCAGCGGGTGTAAAAAATCGCGAGTCACGTCCCAGGTGACAGTGTCGACTTGATTTGGTTTCCGCACAGGGCTCAACACCTGGGGTCCAGCCTCGTACATTCAGTTCCAAACTCGTACGGATCATATTGTAGATATTTTCTTTTTCTTTCTTTTTTCTTTTTTTTTACTTTTGTAATTTAACTAAACACATGTTTGCTTTTTACGTAGTTAATATTAAAATAAATGCATTTTAAATAAACGTAAACTACCGACCATCTCGGACTGCTGGTGAAATTTATTAAAATGAAATTTAAAAAGAAAAGAATAAAATGTCTATTATTTTATTAGATTTTTCTTCCTATTCGCTGTTTTTATTTTCTTTTATCTCGAACAAGTTAGTAAATTTTTATTTTTCTTCCGATATACGTGTATAAGATCACTCGATCGTAAGATAATCGATAATACCGATCTTTAATTAGCTCGCGTTGGAGCAATACACGTTCACTCCATTAGGTTGAAACCTTGTAACTCCGACACATACTCGAACTTACGTTAGTTTACGTTCATTTCCTTTCTCTTTTGTGATTTCTTTCTGCCTTTATTTTTCTTTATTTCCTTTAGTTCTTATATTTTTCTCCGATATTAATAGTTTTCTTTATATGTTATCTCGATCACGGAATCGAAGATTGTGGAAAATGATATGAAATCAGATCGGAACGAGTTCCGTGCTAGTTTGAATCTGAGTGTAGACACCGGAACGATTACCTTCCAATTTCTACTGCAGGAATTATTAAATATGTAACATATATATATATATATATATATATATATATATATATATATATATATGTATATATATATATGTAGTACACACAAAACGCCGTATTCAAATTCGTTGATTTTTTTCAACGCTATAACGATGATGTATCTCATCCCTTTTTCTTAAACAATAAAATTTTTTGTTTCTTTTTTGGCATCAAGGAACGAGTATGTTTAGTATATATTTTGTATAATAAATATATTACAGATAATAAATATAGATATATTTAATATCATGTATACATATACACACACGTACGCGCATATACAACATACACGCGTTTTTTAATTTTAAAGAGGATTTGTTAAAAAAAAAAAATATATATATATATATATATATATATATATATATATATATATATATGAAAATATATTATGATTATTATTATTATTGTCATTTAATTTCTTTTGATTTTAATAATATTCGTTTAATATACGTGTGTGAATATCGTACGCGAGACGATAGATACGCGTGAATGGCGCGCACGTATGTACGGTATATACACGTACGTGTGCCAATGTTATCGTTGTATATACGTGCGCGTTTTAATTACACGCGTATATATGCGTGCTGTAACGTATGTGCGGCCTGCGGTGCTCGATTATCTTTCGATAATATTAGAAAATTTTACTAATGATCGTATAAAACCTTAAAAAAATTAATCATTCGCTATACGAATCACATCCTCTTATTTTTTCTTTGTATTTTATTATTATAAAATATTTCTTTTTTATTATTCTCTTTTCTCGATCAAATTTTCTATATATAAATGAAGATTTTTTTTTTACAAATTTCCAGTTGGAATACAAAAAGAATAGAGAAGGATTAAATAAAAGCATCATTCCGCATGGTTCAACGAGTTATCATGGTTGGTGGATCGAGCACCGCGGGTGGGGCCATGCAACAAGAACATCGCAAATCGAATCAAACGAGTCAACCATAAACCATAAACGAAGTGGACAAGAATATATCTTGCGAAGACTGTGGAACGTAGCAAGGTTCCCTTGTAACAGTTCAGCCAACCAAACAGCTGTGACGAGCTATAAAAACGTAGGTTAGTAGGCGATTCGTGTGTGTATAATGCGAATGTATGTAAATGGTAGACCTGCTATGGTGGTGGTGGTAGGGTAGTGGTTGTTTCTTGCGCTTGTGAGTATTTTCGTGTATGTGTTTGTATATATATATATTTCTGTGTATGTGTTGGTATATATGTATGTATGTATCTCTCTCTTTCTCTCTTTCTTCCTCGCATATATCTGTACTTGTGCATGAAGTTTAGTTCTGTGTGTGTGTATGTGTATCTTACGCTCAAACGCGTACATATTAAACACTCCTCGTTCGTAACGCTTACGTGCCTCGACCAAACTCTTTTTGCTTACACTTACGCGAAATCTATTCAGTGTCGACCATATATTTTGAAACAAAAAAAAAACTTTCTATTCTATAATATTATTCGACTTTAGGACAAAAATGACAGTACCGCACGAATCCGTGAATGTATATTTATTTGATTTATTACGATAAACGTAAATACTTTTGCATCTCGCAAATGTATCAATTTAATACAAATCGTAAATTAAAAATGAAAAAAATCTATCTCACTAATGAAATAATTAATTTCTATATTTCTTTCTATTATTTTTGTTTTTATTCGACTCGTTTAAATTTTGGAAGGAGGAACAATGTGCCCTGTACGGGTCGTATCGGAACATAGAAAGAGAGAGAGAAAATAAAAATTTTGAGAGGGAGTGTGATAAACCGGACGACTGATAAACGAGTAAACCCCGATGATCGGAAAACCGAATCGAGCAACGAAGCGAAAATTCATCCACGGTCGAGGCGAGATCGATTTTACACGATCTAACGAAGGTATGTGTTCCATCGGCTGCTTTTACCAACGTTGAACTTTAATAACCCTTTAACGAGCAAATTTACGAAGGGAGCATAAGCCGACACCCTTGAAAAGTACCACCAATCCTCTTCTACCTCTCTTTCCCAATCTCTCTCTTTCTCTTTCTATCTTTCCCTTTTCTCTCCCACACTGTTTAATCTCGATTTTTCCTCAAGTTAGAAAAAGAAAGGAACGATATTAGCTTGTCCTAACTTGGAACATGCTTCCCGTTTACACGAGCTTTCGGGTACCTCGATTAGCGAAGGTGTAATTACTTTTCGTGCGGTTACGAGAGAGACGGAGAGAAAGAGAGAGAGAGAGAAGGGATAACCTTGTGTGTGCATACTAACTTTTATCGAGAGCATGACCTTCGAGTAGTTTAAAGAGAGAAAGAATGATGTTAAAAAATGCCGTAAAAATCAATGCTTTTATCGAGTTACATGTAATCTTGTGTATGTGTACGTGTATGTATGTGTTCGTATGTCCATTTCTTTTTTCTTTTTTATGTAATATAAAGACTTCGCGAAGGATTAGGATTATAGATCAAATGATGATTTTTCGGGATTAATGTAATATCGAATGTATATCTTGAAGATGAGGAGAAAGGTGAGATGGTGTTTAGGATCGATGGTGGTGTGGTTCCGATTGGGATATTTATTGAAAAGAAGAATATAAAATAAAAAAAATGGAAAAATCATATTAGAAGTAGAAGTAGAAGTAGAAGTAGAAGTAGAAGTAGAAGTAGAAGTAGAAGAAATTAGAATTAGATAAGAAACGAATCGGACCAACGATCGTTAATGTGAGTTTGAGTATGAGAGTTTGAAATGCAAACTGTACCATCAACACTTCGGACACGGAGCTGATGCTGAGGACATACATGGTGACTCCGACCTCCACGGGCGGACCTGTAATCAACAAAACCATCCGGCCTTGGTCGCTCTGATTATCCGCTAAGACTTTCTTTAGTAACCGTGTGTTATTTATTTTTGAAACGCGTTTAAATGCATTTCCTGATTATACATGTATCTGATTCTCTCGTCATTTAAAACTTGTCTTATAGTCTATATATTATAATTCTTTAACTTTACTTTTTATTTTATTATATTTTTTATTTTTTTTTTATTTTACTATCTATATATTCTTCTATTTTTATTATCACATGTTGTTGTTGTTTCTTTTCCATTTTTTTTTTTCTATTTTCTTTTTCTTTACTTATTTTTCATTTCATCATATTTTATTTTTTTTTTTGCTCATTTTTTTCTATCTCTTCTATAAACTTTCGCGCCATCCGCTTAAGTACACACACACACCTATATAGAGATTATAGTGAGTAAGCACGATTAATTATTATCGTTATGGGATGATCTATGGGAATTAAATATAACTTCGTCTCCGACTAATTCGAATTTCGATCGAATCTTTTTCACCGACCTTAAAATCATTTGAACAATGAGCAAGATAACCAGATTTATATGGTTATCGGATCTCGATTATCATCGTCGGAGACGAAGCGTTTGAACAAGACGCGTTTAAAATCGAAGAAAGCTCGCACCCTGCACGAAACCAAATCAACAGGACTCGTCGGCCACGTTGCTTTCCGAAGCTAGAAGAATAATTGTATCGTAATTTTTAACATTTATTTCTTATCTTTTCATTTTATATTCCCTTTTTGCACTTTTTTAGTTTAAATTTTTGTTTGATCGTTCGTTGTTTTATTTGATTGTCTTTAACGCGACGCATATACATGTGTATTTGCGTACACATGTATATGCACATATATTACGTACACCATTTTTGCATTATGTTACATCAGCAGCAGACAGCCACGCAACGAGGTGACTATTGTTATTGTGTTTTTTAATCTTACGACTAGATACGGTCTCCCGATTTTTTTGGCATATTATCAATTTTCTTTATCATTTTACGTTACCGTTTCTTTTTTTTTTCTACGAACTTATTTCCTTACGCAAAAGAAATTTTGTCATCCAGTTTGAATTTTGGTTCATACATTAGTTTGTTAGAATTTATCAATATTTTCGAATAATTTTATATTCTCATCATTTATTCGCAGCATTTAAACTGCGATTGAAAGAAAATTCAAATCAATCGTTAATCAATAAATCCAATTAGATAATAGTCAATGAAAATTCATTAGCGTATCCGTGTATACGTGTATCCGAAGGGGGAAAAGTAAGAAGGGGGTTGGGGGTAGGGGGATAACGACAACTGGTATATTATACATTGATCCTGATAGAAAAATAATTTGGAAAAATCAATCATGTTGTTCAATTATTAATTATTACCTTATTTTTGTTTCTTTTCGTTCTCATCTATCATCATCTCGCATAATCTCGTTTATAAATATTAATCTTAAAACTATAAACGCAATTCAAATTCGTTGCCATGAAGATGATAATGATGGTATACTTATGTTAGTTGAAAAATTTTGTCTAAAAACAATTATTTTGTTTTAATTTGCTGTCATTGTCACTGCGATCGTCGATTCCAGGCGATCAGGTACGAGAGAGAGCTAATAAGTATAATAACAAAAGGTAGATTCGCGCGAGTGTTTGTACGCGGGAAGAGCAAGCGGAAGGTGGACGTCCTTCTCTCAACTTTTAAATGAATAATTAGAAGAAAATTAACTATTAAAAAGAAGAAGACGTCCTGCGGAGAAGAGACACGTTCATAGCACGAAAGAGTTTTCGATTGTTCTTGTTGAGTAGTTGTGTGTGTGTGTGTGTGTGTGTGTGTGTGTGTAAAATGTGAGTGTGTGTATAATATGAGTGTGTATGTTAAGAGACGTATGTGTGATTTAAACGTGCGGTGTTCAGACAAAAAAGGGCGTAGGTAAAAAATGGGCGAGGGGGTTTGTGAGGGCGGGGGTTTACGCGGGGTGGGCTCGGGCACCGGACGGATATAAAACAAATAGAAAATTAATTATAAGAAATTAGTAAAAATGTATGTAACATTAATGATATAACGTTTTTATAATTAATGGTATTGATGATACAATAATAGTAATAATAAAATTAATAAAAATAATAGTAGAGTAGTGAGGGTAATAATAATAATAATAATAATAGTAATGATAATAATAATAATAATGATAATAATAATAATAATAAAGAATGTAATATATTATAATATATAGATTGTAGGTGATGGCAGGCGGGCAGCCCATCTCAGCAACCGCGGCATAGCAGCTAGCGTCTAAAAACGGACTAACGGGACGGTCGTGCGTGTGTATCTTTGTGTGTGTATGTGTGTTTGTGTGTGTGTGTATGTTGTTTATATTATTTGTATAATTTATGTTAATAGTAAATAATCGTGCAGCAATACCGTTCTGTCTGTCCATCTTGGGAAGATATATATATATATATATATATAATTTGATTTTATTTGTATAAATTTAAACAAATTATAAACGATAAATTTTGGTTATGGTAACGGTAGTGTCAGACGTATGCGTGTTTAATTTTGTAAATAGGTGAATCGCGCGTGTGTGTGTGTGTGTGTTAGTGTTTTACGTATTATTGCGTATGGTGCCTAATAAGTGAGAGAAATGCCGTGTAAATTTTGGCGCGTGTCTTCAGTGGTTTTCATATTAAACTCGCACGCGCGCTCACTTGCATTAGAAAAGAAAAGAGTTGGAGGTCGTTTATAGGATAAGTAGGTGAAATTAGCGTGATAAATGAAGCGAGTAAAAAGTTTTTAGTCGGATTAGTGGTTTTCATCGTGGTATGTATAAGCTTTACTAGAGAAAACATCGTGTCCCTTTATTTTAATCGAAACAAACGCGATAACGACACTTTCTCGCATCGTTGGATTACGCGTGGGTAAGCTCCTTTAAACCGAAGAAAAAATGATTTCGGATTGTAAGAATATTTTCTTAAATATCTTATTTCTTTTTTCGTGGTATTTCATAATTTTCTTTTCTGTTTTTTTTTCTTCATATTTCCAGCCTTTCTCCTTTTTTTTCTTGTTTGCTTTCTACCACCGTTGGTTCGAACGTTCCTTACAACTAACGTGCTAACCAGCGATAAATCTTGAATGGTATGTGACACACCGCTATTACGTGCATCAGATATTCTAATTAGTTCGGAGTATTCTCGTTATCCACGATTTTTTTTCTAACGATTAGCTTAACCCCAATCTTGGTATAATAACTAAAAGTCCACGATCTCTATATCTAATTTAACTCTTGTAATTCTACCTTTTTCTTCCTTTCTTTCTTTCTTTTTCATTTTTATTTTTCCTTTCCATTTACTTATTTTTCTTTTATAAACAAAATCTTTTTACTTTAATTTTAAATTATTATTTCTGAAAGTCCATTAGCGGTGTAATTATAGACGTAAGGACGAAAATAACCTTACAACCTAAAAGTACGTATAACTATATGGTCCCCGTATCTAAAAGTTAGCTGGCGCAATAAGAAGTACTAGAAGAAGAAGAAGAAGAAGAAGAAGAAGAAGAAGAAGAACCAGAGATGGTACCTTTCCATCCTCGTCGCGGTCCGGAAAATTTTATCGATGTTTAAGAGTGTAAACGGTCTTAATATTTGATGCTTTTCCGCTGGATTTCAGTTGGGCCAACTTTCAGGCTCGTTTATTCAAAACTTTCTTACCAAGAGTTCGATTCTCCTCCAAACTCTTCTACTCTCTCTCTCTCTCTAACTCTCCCTCTTTTCCCCTGCAGTACACCTTGCACGGTGAAAATCTTTTTGAAAGATTCGCGGTATCGACACGAGTTTTCATGGGTCGACCTAAAGTTTGGCCCTGTTTGAAAATCGTACGAGTTATAAACGCGAAGAAAACATCGCAATCATCTCATATCAATTAGAAGTCGTAAAAAAACAAAATATATTTCTTTCAAATTTCTTCCCTCTCCAATTATTTCCATAATTAAAACGATTAAATATTTACTTACTGTAATCTCATAAAGAGTTACAATTTTTCTTGAAACAAATTACTTGAGAAATATTTAATTAAATTTTTATCTTACCGAAAATGAATATCCGTAATTAAGAAACCCTTTCAATATCCGTGTAATTTAGATAATATTTAATTATGTCGTTGATTAAAGTATATATATATGTATAGACGGGGGATTTTTGTTTTTATAATAATTATATTATTATATTAAATTTGATAATGAAAACTTGTTGGTATTCGAAATATTTTGCAAATTTCAATTAATTGTTTCCAGGTAGAATCAACAAAGTTAATCGATTATTTCATGATAATATCAGTCAACCTTGTATGGAGAGGTAGAAGCATAGAATCTAAATTGAAGGAACTAAAGTGAGACTAGAGTGTGAGAGAGAGAGGAAGGAAGGAAGATTGTCTAGTTCTCACGTAATCGTATTAGACGATCGACGTTCGTACATCAAGAGAAGTGTATCGCTGTTAGAGACAACGACAGCATCTAACGAAGGTCCTTCGTAGCGAGGAAAAGCAGATCAAAGGAACACATAGCTCCAGGAAATGCGACTCTGTTGACGGCAAGCGAACTAATTTAATCGTTCAATTCGTAGTGCTTTGCCGATTATCGTATGACGCTTCGATGAGCCGAAATGGATCAACGAGCCTTTCGACGTGTTCAGAAACCTTTAGGGTAAATTTCTTCCTTCTTCTTCTATTTCTCTTTCTTTCTCTCTCTCTCTCTCTCTCTCACTCTTTTTCTCTCTTCGAATCTTCACGTAAAAGGTTTGGAATTTAGTGAAACGAACATTTAAAATCAAACGGAGAACGGTACACGTAAATGAACGTGCTCGTGCCATAATACGATTATAATTTAATAAATCATTTCTTCATATGCATTATGTTTTGTTTTCATGTAATTTTTTTTTCCTTTTTTAAAGCTTATAAAATCCAACGAAACGAGTTTAAATTTACTGTCAATTTTTCGCGACAAAATCTTCTTCATTTCTTTCTGCCGATATTATTGTGCGCGCGTGCGAGTGACATTTTTTGGATAAAACATTTGTGTGTGTGTTTTTTTTCAACGCATCGGTGCCTTGCATCAACGATTTTCCGTCAATCGTGTTTACCTACGTATGAATGTTTGCGTTTATGATTGAACGCGTGTGTGTATGTGTCTGTATATATATATATATATATATATGTTTATGATATGAAGGTATATAAAACACGGGCACTAATGTGTAATTGCACGGGCAAAAGACAGTATTAAGGGGGTGAGGGGGGTAGGGCTTAAGAGTGGCGAGGGGTGTGACGGCCAAGGGCGGGTAGGGGGTGGGGGTGTTTGGCGAAGATGGAATATCGTCGTAACGATTCGGAAATGATTTATATATTTGTATACACATGTACATATACATATCATATATATGTATATATAAATTTATTTTATATATATCATATTATATGTATATATAAATATGTATATGTATATATAAATATATATAATTAATTAATCAATCGAATTCAGCGAATTTATGACTTTGAGTAAGACCTAGGGTAGTACCATTTTCACTTCGGATAGCGAGCTGATACTCAAGACGTACATGGTGACGCCCACCTCGACGGGAGGACCTGAAATCGAAGGTTAGTCAGACTGAGTCGGCCGTCAATGGGCCGTTAGCGGTCTGTTTTACATACACTCGTGTACTGTTATACTATTTTTTTTTTTTACTATATATATACATTTATATTTATACATATATATATAAATATAAATTTATATATATGTATGTGTATTATTATAAATAATTATTTTTTCTCTTCTTATTAATATATTATTATTATTATTTAGTTCACACAGATAGATATATATATATCCTATTTTGTTTGTATTTTGCTAAATGATATAAAAAAAAATAAAAATCAAAAATAAAAACAAAAAATTAAATAATGAACAATTTGCCAAATGCATTTAATTTCCAACATAAAAATTATTATGATTATCTCAATGCTCGCGTCGATATATATTCCGTTTTATGTTGCTTTCTTTTATTATTGTTTTTTCGAATTATCGTATATTTATTTTTTTTAATCAATTTTATTTATAAAAAAATGTAAAACCGTGAACGTAGGATACTACGTGAAATATCATTTAAACAATGGCGTGTGCTTTTTTCGTGTGTCTCTATATGTCTCTGTGTGTATTAGTTTCTTTCGTAACATCAAATGGTATCGCTGAAAGGTGGTAATTGCTCATGAATTAAATCGTTGACCGATGCGAGATAATTATTTTCGTGCATACACATATATGCATATACATCGTTAATAATTATTATTATTTGATATGTATACAAATATGTACGTATATAAAATAATTTCTCGCGTTTAGAAAAGTACATTTGCCATACGCTCGAACTCGAATTCCCATACAGCGTCTTAAAATTTGTTGAGGTTAGTATAAAGAACAAAAAACAACTTCTCGGTCAATTACTATTTTAACTTTCTCCACCTTTTTTTCTTTCTTTCTTTCTTTTTTTCTAGAACTACGCGTTATCGCTGAGACTCGTGTTCGACGATAGCCGACCAGGTGGTGGTGGTTTATGTTTAAAGCCGCGAAGTGTGATTAAAAACATGGCCAAGCGATTAACAGCGGCTTACACCGGCATTACTTTCTTTTTTTTTTTCTTATTTTTATTTTATATATTTTTTTCGTCCCTATTTTTGTCGTCGCACGTACGGGCACACGGTACACGTACGTTGCTAATACCAAGCAGCTCTAAAAAATTAAAAAAAAATGAAAAAAGAGAGAAATTAACCGAACATAGTTTTAAAAACAGAGAAGGATGATTAAGGCGTTCGAGTCAACCAACCAAAAGATCGGATTTGACTTTTCTTTAGTTTTTACAATCCTGCGACAACGGAAAGGATTTATTGTGTTCCCATGGCCGTAGCGTTGTCTACCCTAAACCCCCTCTTATCTCCTCATACTCTCTCAACCCTTTCACCAATACCAGCATCCACCTTCCAATAGCCTCGTTGGAACGTTTTAAGACTTTGATCGATACCGGAACGTTTTCGGTGCTGAATCGTCGACGAAGCGTCGATTTGATCGCAAATCCCCACTTTGCATCGGACCCGCATCTTTTCCTTTTTTTCTTTTCTTTTTTTTGTTCGCCACCCACACACCCCCTTCTTTATGGACGATCGAACGATTGAAAAGAACTCTTTCGTCTCGTTCGAGCGTGCGATCGTCGGGCCCGAGAATTTAAATAGATTCCTTTTCTTTCCTTTTTCCTACGTTCTTTTTCACTGATTTGATACTTTTCGCTTGCATCGTAGAATTCTCTATCATTGATATGGATGCATTTTATATACTTTCCTACTTATGTTAGATTTAAGAAAGATGAATTTTTCCAGATTGCAGATAAGGTGTCGAATCGACGATTATTAAAAGATTTGAAAAAAAAGTTTTTCTTTTCTATTGAGAATGACGAGAAACGAAATTGTTGAATTTGTTATTTAAATGTTTCCATTGATTATAAATAAGAAATGTTAATAAAACAATTATTTTGTGAACGTTTCATTAGGGAGAAAATAGATTTGTTAAAAACATTTTGTTTGTAATATTTATTTTGATATCGAAAGCGTTCAAATTGGATTTTATGAAAAAACAATAACGTGTAACTTGGAGTAATCATTTGTTTTTCTCTCGATATTGCAATATTATTTCGTATAATTTCTCTCTCTTTGCTATAAAGTATAACTTTCCCTATCAAGTTAGGATTATAATTTTCAATCCGATCTGTTTTCTCGTTCTTTCATTTTTAACGAATCTAGGGACTTAGAATGTTATACTATCAAACAAGATGACAGATGGTAAATGATAGGAATAGGAGTAAGAGAAGGAAGAGAGATAGAGAAAGAGAGAAGGTGTAGAATGCAGGCAGTTGGAATCGGGTGGTTGGGGTGGAATTTTCGCGATAAAGTTGACTCGTAAACAACGGCCCTGCCAACGGCATCGGTTGGTACTCGACCGATATATATCTTCATTTCCATTTCTAGGATGTTTTTAAAGCCCTATTCCCAAAGAACGTCCCATATGGGTAACATAAATCAAGATGACACGTCCATACCCAAACCTATCCCTTTTGCGAATCTCGTGAGAAACGTTAATTGAAACCTACTCGTAGTATCGTTTTCTCATTCCTAAGGCACAAAGAGAGAAAAAAAGGATAACGAAACGACAACGGAAAGAAAAAAGAAGGCTGGGACGGAAACGAAAACGAGGAGTGAATGAGTCAACTTTGGGCGACCTGCCAAAACGTTCGCCTTGTTCAAAAGTGGACATTTTTCTTCCATTCCTTTTATTTCTTTTTTCCTTTCCTTCATTGGAACCATACGACACACACCTTTGACTACACCTGTTTCTAACAAATTATACTTTTGTGTCAAACGTATAATGAAAAATCATTTCTTAAGTATCTTACATTTTCTATCTTTTCTTCCTTTCTTTTTTATCTTTTTTGTTTTTGTTTCCTTTATGTTCCTTACGAGATTAGATATAATGTATCTAACAGAGGATGAGAAAGTTTGCCTCGAATGTATCTAGGTGTAGATAAGCTTGAGCTTTCTTTTTATGAGCTTTACATTAGCAGGTAGAAACGTGGTTTGGATTTATAGTACACTTTGTTTCTTTACTTAAACGCTCGTACGTGTAAGAGAGAAAGAGAAAGAAAAATAGTAAGAGAAAGAAGTTTCTCATTTTATAAAGAAGAACACTCGGTTATCGCGATAATTTACTTTTTGTAAAAGTATAATAAAAGTGCACGATTTCATATCAAGTTGGAAAAGATTCGAGGTTAAAGATAGGTGTGTGTGTGTGTGTGTGTTTGTGAGTATGTGAAATCGTTAATTAGTAAAAGTAATATGCGTTGGAAATGTTTCATCTCTTTCTCTTTCTTATCGTACGAAAGTTCTAATAAAAAGAGGATCGGTAATATGGAGAACATCGAAATACCAGGTTTCCTGTTAGTTTTCCATGTCACGTATTCCATCATTTTATACGGAGCTTGACCAGCGAACGTTACTTTCGAAACTATCTCGTTGAAAATCTTACGAGATACCATGAAGAATATCAAACTAAGCTTAAGTTACTTTAATCCTTTAACTTACGAAACTCTTTTTTTTATCCTATAATTTGTAAAATTGTTCACATTTAAACATATTTAATCTTTACCCTTTTCAAATATCGTAACATCCAATTCGACGAATCCTCTTTTTTCTTTATATCGCATACTCGAGAAGAATATCAATCATTGAAACATTTTTATCGGAATTTAAATCTGTACAAACAAATATTTAACTATAATACTTTTAGGTTGTATTTATTTTTATTTAAAAAAATAAAAAATAAAACCGAGATTAACGGTCGGGTTTAACGTATATATATGTGTAGGTATAAATCAATTTGTAGACTAAAGTAAATAGAAAATAAAATAAAGATCGAAGAGGAACATTAGATTTTGTCGTAAACGGGCTAAAAGCCAGGAGCGTGGGACCTAAAGAGAAGAAAAAAAAACGTAGGGGAAGCTCCTAGCGAAATTTTGGAAACGTACCAGAGCACGATTGGCCACGACGACCGCCGAAAAGAACGCGCACGGCATCGAAATCGTAATCGTAGATGAGAAACGGCGCTTGTTGGGAGTTTAGTAGGGGTTGGGGTTGGTTCGAGTGGTAGGCTGGGGGTATGAGGATGGGGATGGGGATGGGGTGGAGGGATGTTGGAAGTAGAGATGCCCGTTAACGGTAACCACTGGCAACCCGAGGAGCGTCCCAGCATCGATCCGAGTTTTATCGAAGCACGTTCTACCCCTACTTCTCCTCTATCATCCCTCCTTCCCTACTTTCCGACCCACTCCCTCCCCGTATTTTACGTTTTGCCCCGCCCTTAGAATTCGCGTTAACAAAATTTGACTTTACTTATACCGCGGGAATTTGACTCCTTTTCCTACGACTTTGACTGCTCGTACCTTCGACTTTCAAACTATCACATCGAAGCATGGCGTCAGAGTTTCTTAAAGAGTATAAAACAAAATGATTTCGAGAGAAATTTGCGGTAAAAGAGAGAACGTTAAGAGAAAGATATTTTTGATTTTGGAAATTTCTACCATTTAAATCTTCTAATACTTCTTTAAAACTAATTCTAAGCGTATAACCTAATAAGTTTAGAAAATAATTCTACGATAGTAGTTAAGTTCTATGTTCTAACGAATTTTCTGCTTGATAATGGCAAACTTGGCTTACTACTACTTCGTTCAATCTTGACTTTGACAATATGTTTTTAATGTTTTCTAGATTTTTGTTTCTTTTTTTATTTTTACGTTACAACTGATTTATTTTCTTGCTACTAATGATTGAGATAAAATGATGCTAATACTATACTACGAGGAAGCTTTTTCTCGTATTTCGATTAATTCTTAAACTCATAAAAAGTTTTAAATCGAGAGAGTAAATACGATAGAATGAAAACTAAGAGAAAGAGATAAAAGAAAAGATCAGATTGTTTTTTTCTAAGTATCTTGAGATTTCAAAAAGAAAGAAATGTACTACTCTTTTATTTTTATTTTTTATTCTCCCATCTTGAAACGAGACTGTCAAGAAAACTGTCTTGATTTCTTCCACTTTCTTTTCTTCTCTTTTCTTTATTTTTTTTACCCTATACGATCTCCCTTTACTGCCACTTCGAAGTACTCACTCGAGAGACGAAAGCGAGTAATATCAAGTGAAGTTTTCGCGTTTAAGAGATTACGCGTTTTCCCCGTTGAGTCGAGGAAATGTTCCTTTATCGCAACAAACCCTTATAATATGGTTCATACAAAGGAAAGCATAAGCACTTCGAACAATTGTCTACGTTGGAAATTAAATTAGATTGTTTTTAAATGCTATTCGAAGATTACAAAACGTGTATTCTTCGCTAAAACGTAAAAAGAGTTGAATATCGTAAAGATTTTATTTTAAGAAATATCACTTTTATTTCGAGTGAAACATTAGTTCGATATTTTCTTAAAGATATTTATTATAGACTAATTTATTCATTCTATTCTTTCAAATTGCAATCCGAATTATGCAATTCTCGTTAAATGTAGCAATAGTTGATTTTAAAAATCTTACTTTCAAAGATAATACGATATATTTTCTTAGGAAATAATATTAGCTTATCATATTCAAACGAATCACTCATCCGATATATTTGCTTATATTTTTATTCTCTCTAGTTAATTTATTTATTAGATTCTTTCAATAATACAATCCAAATTATGCATCACTTGGTTAAATATAGAAAAAAATGTTGATTTAATAAAGATAATCTTGTTACATTATTAATTTTCTGGAGAGTTTAAACTTTATTTGAATTTATTCTTTGCGAAATACTCCAATACTTTTCTTGCATATTTATTTGATAGATATAATATTCGTTTGGATAAATTATTAATTAGATTTCTTTCCGAATCAAACTTTCTTTTTATATTTAAAAGAGGGAGGATATGTAATTGCTTTTGAATCCATATTTTCTCGGAAAGAAAAATATATCATCGTGGAAATATTTTTAATTAAAAGCCATTTTCTCAAGAGAGATTATCAGTCTTTTTTCGAGCGTAGTACTTATTCGATTTGTTTTTTTTTTCTTTAAATTTATTTTTTCCTTTTCATATATCTTTTCACAAATAACGTTCGCGAGTTGATATTTATCGAATTCCCTGAACGTTTCGGTTAGCTCGTAACGAGTGATTATTTTTATACGATGTATTTTAACAACCAATGTGAGATAATCTTTCTTTAATATAATTCACACGAGAGCAAGAAAGACAGAGAGGGAGAGAGAAAGAAACAGGTAATATTCATGTATACACACTTGCACGAGTTTCGATCCATTCAAGATTCATTTTATCTCGAATTTTTATTGTTATATTACCTTTTTATTTTTATTATTTTTATTTTTTTTCTCTCGTAAACCGCACACACGGGATGAGGCCCGCAGAGAAACTAGCAAATTACTCTCTTTTCGTTTGCAGGCCGAATACGACACGCGAGTTTCTATTCCGACGTTCGTCTCGGTACCACTGTCGAGGGGTTTTTTCTTTTTTTTTTTTGTTATATTTTTTTTATATCGAACCGAGTATACGCCCACGAGCTTGCTCCCTATTGTTCCGAATATTCTTTTCTGTATCGTTCATGACGAAAGAGTAAGCGGCGTCAAAAATATTTCCCGAGGCATTATTTCTCGTTTCTCTATATTCTCTTTCTCTTTCTCTTTCTCTTTCTCTTTCATTTACCCTTTTACTCCCCTTTTTTCTTTTTTACTCTAGCGTTTATATCTATATTTAATCCAATCCATTCCTCCCTTTTTTCACGTTTACATTTTTATCGATATTTATATCGAACGATTATTTTTAGGTACACACAGCTTTCAGTTCTTATACGTATAAATTTATTCCACCCTCTTCTCTCTTGGCCATTTTCTTCCTTCTCTTCCTTCCTTCCCCTCCTGCTCCCTCCCCTTTTACCCTTTTTTCCCCCGTTTTCTTTTATTTTCCCTTTTCTTTTCGTTGATTTTCACTTATCAAGAAATCGAATCTCAGCGATATATTGTTTCTACGAGTTCGAGCGCACCAACTGATACATATTCATAAGGAGAATTGGAAAAAGAAAATAAATAAATAAAAAATAGTAATAATAAAAAAGAAGAAACTGATTTTGAACAATATAAGTAGCTGTGAATTTTAAACGTGTGTGTGTTTTTCTTTTCGAATACTATTATATTAATCTAGGAAATATTAATCGACAAATCTTTATTACGATGATAATATCTGTCTATTGTATTAAACGATTTTATCGTGTTGCACGTGTCATTGTTACGACAATGACTTCTTCAGTTCTCATCACTTGACAGGTCATCGTGACATTAAGGAAAGCGTTGTTATACTGGCGCAAAATATTTTTAAAGACGATATCCCGGAAGAAGCGAATTTTACGTGGCACTAATCGTTAAAACACACGTTAGATATTAAATTAAATATTTATAAAAAGGAGATAAAGAGACATAGATATATAAAAGAAAGGGAGATCAATTTTGAGGGTTTAATTTTAGAAAACATTTAACATCAACTAGCAAGGATACACTATTTCTCTTTTCTCTATTTTTTTTTTCCTTACAAGATCAAATTTTATTAATTATGACATTAATTGTGTGCACGTTATCGTAACGTCGTTACGATTCTTGCCACGTCTCGATAATTTTAAATATCGATAATGATTTTAATATCGAATTATCGATTATTATTTTTCTTTTTTTTTTATTAAAGCAGGAGAGGCAATCGATCGTCCTTACTCACCTCCGTAGTTCGGCCTTACTCTTTTATCGTAACTAATAGAAAAGGAGTCCAGTATTGCTGAGATGTTGACATCCCCTAGCATACTACCGCCGCCGGTTCTGTAAATATATGAAAATACAAATAAAATCAATAAAAACATTCTATACGTGGTCTTATAATAGAAATTTTATAATTCTATTGAAATTGGTATTTTTCAAAGAAATATTTGGTCACCCGAAAAATTTATATTATATTTAAAAATATATACGTTCGATCGATATTTCTAATATACCTATTTTATTAATAATATTATGTTATATTTATTCGCTTATATTGCAAAGTTCTTTTAAAATCATATGCACATAAATGTCTTTTTCAATAAAATATATACCAATTGAAAAGTATAATTATCTTAAAATGTATTTCTGTGTAGAAAAACTTGGAATTATTATATTACAAGAAAATAATTGATCGTTTTAAATTGATAATATATATATAATATTAAAGAATATTTCTAGGACTTTAAGTACATTTATAATTTAATTCTTAAAGTGTTCGTGCCGATTCGAAGAAATAATAATGTTGACCTGTAATGTAGATAACAGAGATTTCTGTATATATTTAGAAGTAAATTTATTTAATAACGATGTATCACGTTAATTAGACGAATTGTGAAAGGGTCATTGTAAATATAAAAAGAAAGAGTATAGGAACGTCGAAAAGCGTACACAGGCTGAATACATTAGTCTCGTCTGAATAGGAACAGTAGATAGTAGACCTTTTGATCAGACTTCTGTGACGAGTGGGTCTACTAATCAAGTCGTCGTTATCCCCGACGTTTCTCCTTTCGAGCGTGCAAGTAGAAGAGGACGACCTTTAGTCGGACGCGCTAGACTGTATAGACAACTAATTAACGTTGCCTAACTTTCTTCATTCTTCCTATTTGTTTGCTGATTTTTTTTTTTACTATTTTCTATTTCAGAACGATCGTACGATCAAAATCATCTCTTTGTCTGCATTCTCGAGAAAGGTTCAATATTTTCAGAATATTCAATTTATAAATAGTAGAGCGCTATTTTTCGCAACGTAAGTTTCAGTTCATTTTGTTATTTATTTTTGTATAAGAAAAACGTAGATTATTTTATTTTTTGGCGGAGTGTTCGTTTGATAATTTGTCCGACCAATATTAATGGCATCCCCGACTAAGATTACACTTTTGAAAATTTATAGGGGAAAGGTACAATTCTTCTTATATTTAGTAGTAGTTTCTTTTTTCCTTTTTATTTATAAGACAAACGTGGATAGTTTTATTTGTAGTTGGATTGTTCGGTTAGTTCGACAATGTATCTGACCAATAGCAATGGGTTCTACCGTAACTACTTACTTGCGTTACTCTTTCGAAAGGATTTATCGAACTAGCGAGCGGTCGCCGGAACGCGTTCAAGTAAATCTCGCTGAACGATATCTACTCAGAACAAGCTGGCAGGCCATGATAATAGGTCAGAGGTTAGGCGTATCGATTAGAGTTGCACGAATATCTTGTACTGCCGCCTGTAAATGGGTTAACGTTAGTTAGTAGCAAGTGAAAAAAAAAAGGAAGAACCTATCTGCGATACGAGTTCATTCATGTAGGTAGGGGGAAAAAGTAAAAAAGTGAAAAAAGAAAGGAAATTCTTTGAAGGATTTTCGAACGTGAAAAAATACAAAAATGACAAAGTTGACCGTCTCATTTTTACTTCAGATTTTATTTTCTGTCGTTAATCGGGGAAGCGCAAAATGGCAACATCGTAGTTACTAAGCGAATGACATTTTCGAAGAAGGAATTGAATATTCTGAAGAAAAGCCTTTGGGGTGAGTGAATGTCGGCCAGGGCCAGTATTTTGAACAGGAGATTCGTGCCACCTGTACGCTCCGTTGGGAAACCCGTCAAGGAAATGTCAGGGAGTCGTTGTACGCCTTCGTGATTTACTCGAGCTATTCGAACCGACGAGGATCTTCGCGATGTGGAAAATTGAAAACCTTTTACTTTTTTTTTTATAATCTAACGTTTATATTCTAATAGTTTAATAACCAATGAATATACTTAACCGATTATTACGCCTCGCTTCTAATCTCTCCTTCGTCGAATTTCAAATTTATATCTTTGAAATAAATTAATACGAAAAAACGAGTTTTTCTATATTTAAGTTTAAGAATATTCTCGCGCTCCCACGTATTATTGTTTTTTAGTCCTTTTATTCGTATTATACATTTATAACAATTTCGACGAAAAAGTATTGGAAAGTCCTTAGTAATTCTATTTTTTTTTATTTTTATTTTTATTTTCAAAGAGTGCCAGGTTTTCTTCTGTTTACTCTTTGATAAGTTAGATTATCGATGTATCGTAAAATACGTCATATCCATGTACCTGGGACGAATCGATAAAAGATAACTAAGAGAATCCCTCGAGTACCGGAAGTACCTGCGAATTTCAATTTCTTAGATTTCCAAGAGTACTTGACCCTTCTGCCATTCCCTTCTCATACTTCTTCAATATCTTATACCTCCTGCTTTTCTAAGACATTCCTTTTTCTTTTTGGTGTACTGTCCTTTTCTTATTTTCCTTCTTACTTTATTTCTTTATTTTTCTCGTACTTATGGTAGAGTTATCTTTTGCACGATGTTTATATATCGTTTTGATGAAATTCGATGTCCTTGTAAATTCTTTCAAGACTGTTTATTTTTCAAGTTCTCCTCGAGTCCGATGACATAAACTCATATGTTGTATATATAGACGTTTGTTTATATTGTCTTTTTACTTCCTATTATTCTGTTTCTCTTTAATAACAGTACAGTAAAGACACTTGAATGGTAAGCATCGAAAAGCGATCTTTTCCTATAAATTCTTTTACAAATCTTCTTTCTTCTCTTCCACTTGGTAGTTTTGATTTGTAACTTGGAGCATCTAGATATATTGAGTGGCTGCTTCTGTCAAGAACAGTAAGTTTCATCCTTTTTATCTTCGATTATTATTTTTCCAACATTTTCTATAACATTTTTATTTTTACTCGATCGTATTTAACGTTTAGGTAAGTATTGGGATAATATATAATAGAATCGATTGAATTTTGTAGAAAAATCCAACTTCCAAGGATTTTTCGTTGGCTTCTCTTTCGGTCTATCCTCTGGTTTCATACATCTATGTATTTTCTATCAAAGACCTACCTTCCGTGAGCTATTGGTTATGAATTATTCACGATGAGCGATTCGGAGAAGGAAAAAGCTGGTAGCATTGCTCGCCGGATGCTATATATAATTCGAGAAGAGTTTCGAATCGAATATAAGAGAGATAGAGAAAGAGAGAAAAGGATATATACAAAAGGGCTTTTTCGTTATGATTTACGCTAATTTCAGTGCTGATTTAGGGAATTCAAAGGAAGGGGTAGAAGAGGGAGGAAGTCAAAAGTACCCGAATGCATCCTTCCGGTCATCCTCGCGTGTTAGACCTTTTTTTATTTTTATTCTCAACTCACGAACCTTTCTAGTTCACCTCATATTTCTTGTCCCTTCTTTTCTTACGACCGCAATTCACGACTTTCCTCCTTCTTCATAATCCCTTACGGTATTTTCCTCTTGAAAAGTCGGAACTTTTCAATGTCCTCTCTCTTTCTCTTTTCTTTCGTAGTATCTTTCTTGCAAAACTTTGTAAGTCCGAAGTAAAAACGGGCGCATCTAGTTTCTATTTCCTTCCTATTTTCTTCCTATTCTTTCCGTATAGAAATAAATATGTTTCTAAAGCCCATATGAAATATATATATATTATTAATTATATTTCTTATATTATTTATCATTATTATTATGTCACGAGGATGTAATATAAATTATTTTATATTTTTATACATGTAATTTTTTTTTTTTTTTATATTCTCTAAAGAAATATATTTTTCTTTCTTCACACACAGGTTTATTTCTCAGTTTCTTTATTTCCTTACTCGAGGAAAATATTTCTTCCGTTCGATTCTGTAAGAAACACACCCTATCCTGTATATTTATCTTCGCACGGATGAGCATCAATAAACGATCAGCTGTTTCGTGTTAGTTGGTGGTAGTGTTCGTTGGTAGAAAACGAATGGTTTCGAACAGGAGAATTTAAGAAGGTAAAGTTTAAAGGTCGCTGAGAAGAACTCGAAAGAAAAAGGGAACTATAGAAAAGTGAAGAATTCCGATAGATATATTTATATATATTTATATTAATTTATTGTTTAAATATATCGAAACGATCACGATAATACAAAAATTCTATTTTTTCATCAGACTTTTCTTCCCATCTAAACATATTTTGAATCCTTGCGAATATTTTAATCGAATCTAACGATCGAAATTATTGTTCGAATGTTTGAAAATATTGTAATATCGATTATCCGGCTGACTGCGTTCGACGTATATTACACGTCAATGTAATATGGTGGACACGTATACTCTTAGAGTAATAACAAAAATTAATTAATTTTTTTACTCTATATAAGTTTATTATTTTTTCACAATTTATAAATAATTAGTAATAATAACCTCTTCCACAATGAATTATTAATTTTGTATAGAATTAAAATGTAATCCTACCTCGTTTTGCTAAATTTTATTCGTGAAATTAATAATAGTAACATTTGCCTCTTCTATCCGACGAGTATATATAAATTAGGTTGGAAATCATGAAATCCGATCCAGACACATGAACTTTTACCACTTCCTCCATATTCACCAGACATCTCATCGACCGATCATTACCTTTTTCGTAATTATGAATTATTTTTAAGAAAAAAAAAATACAATAACCAAAACGATATTATAAAAGACTTTGAATTGTTTATTAACTCTAATGAAGATTCTTTTAAAAAAGGCATTTATGACTTGCCCAATCGTTGGCAGAAAGTCATAGATGCCAATGGAAATTATTTCGATTGAAAATAATAAATAATGTGAAAAATAGCGCTTTATGATTTTTATCTCTGTTCAACGCCCGTTTCATAGTTTCCAACCTAATATATATTCGTCCCTATTTGATTTTAATTACGTATTACGTGAGGAATTTTTCAAATTAAATTTCGCAATTAATAAATATAACATTCGTATCTACTTTAGATAAAAAAAAATGTCATCAGAGATTAGTTGGAAGCCATTGGGGAATGAGGTAAGAGGTTAAAGGTTTGCTTTCTGCATCCAATAGCAATTAAACATTCAACAATGTATTATATAATAGTTATCATCCGTGTATGTGACTAGCACTTTGTAGGAAAAGTGGGTAAATAGAAAATAGATATATTCGTGAATCATCCCTTTATGGCATATTTTCTCAACGTAGAATAATGTAGCTACTCGGAAGAGGTCGAATGATAATGCGAACTTACTAGAAAGATGCAGCAGCATACGTAGGTACGTATATACATAAATACATACATACATACGTAGTATGTATTATACATGTATATATACGTAACAGCATATACTCTCGGTCTCGCAAAATGTGCTTAGGAACCATCAAAGCGTATGGACTTGAGCTTGATCGTGAGCGTGAATGTGAACATGAGCATGAGCATGAGCATGAGCATGAGCATAAGCATGAACATGAGTAAAGGAGGAAGCATGAGCGTACCCCTAGAAAGACGCATTTATCTCTACTATTCCTCTACAAGAGGGAGAGTTACGTTCGCCGCGAACGATCGAGCTTCGTGGAACATGAACTACCCTTTCCCAACTCCCCTACAACTCTTCAACTCCCATCACCCACCACCCATCATCCCTTGGATGGAGATTGCCACTTTCGACGCGGCCTCGTTTCCTCGAAATTTTAATACGCTTTTATAATTATGCCGTATTCGTATTCTCTCTCTCTCTCTCTTTTTCTCATTCTTTCGTTTTTTTCTCTATCTCTTTTCGTTTTTTGTAACTACTCAACAACGCTACGTCACGAAGAGAGAGAAAAAAAAGTTTCTCATATGGGAATGCTTTTTTACTCCATTATCTCGAATGATTTGAAAAAGAAAACGTACAATTTACATTTATTATAATAGCAAAAGTTACAGACCCCTACACTTACGGTAAATCTCTCGATGGTATGCGTTAGTACGCCTATTCTCGTGAAAAGTAAAGACTTCCTTCTTTTATCGATGTAATATATTTCTTGGATGGAAAGGAGTTAAAATCTTATGCGGATAAGAGAAACCGGGAAGAATTTTTTTTTCTTTTTAAGGAATAACGGGGAGAAAGCGAGGATGAACGTGGATAAGTGTAGATGAGTGTGTGTGTGTGTGAGAGAGAGGGAAAGAGGAGAAAACGTATTCGTATATGGGGTGGATGGTTGAACGTTATAAAACGCTCGTCGTGCGGTCCTTTTGACGAGAGTGGAAAAAAGTTAAAAAAAAAGAAAGAAAGAAAGAAAGAAAGATAGATAGATAGAGAGAGAGAGAGAGAGAGAGAGAGAGAATATATACAGCATCCGGTAGAATTCTATCGACGCGTCGCGTTCTTTCTAGTGTTGGTGAGAGCAAATCTGACGTCACTGGCCGCGTAAGCCTTCTCCCTCTTGCTTCCCCAACCTTTTGGCGGGTCTTGGTTCGTCGGTGTGACGGCCTCAATGTGGGTTATGACGATGGCAAGGGATACGCGCTCGGTTAACCCCCAGGGGCTGTGTACGTATTCGGATTTATTATAGATTGAGAGTAACCGAGAATCTTACCATACGTAAGAATAGTCCATCCAAGTTAATATTTCTTTCAATAACATTTTCACTAATAGCACTACTTTTAGATTTTACAAAGTCCTTTTTCTATTAAACAAATAACAAAAATGGCAAGGATGGAGGTACATATCCTTGGTTCATGGTACGAATTTATGTTGGTTTTAAAACAAGGAAGGTTCGAGTTTGATTTGTTGCAAATTTGCGAGTAACCAAAAATCGTTCATTAATTTACATTTACATTTTTTTTAGAAAACTGTTTTCTTTCAAAAGCACGGTATTGTATCAGAATTTCGTTTCATGTAGCTCTCTAGATTTATTTCTTTCTTTTTACTGCATAATAACAATAACGACAATTACTGCAAGGAAGAGAGAGAGACACACACACACACACACACACTTGTCGTATTGTACAAATTTATTCATCGTTTTTGAACATAAATAGCTCGAGTTTTAAATGCGTTATAAAAATGTCGGATAATTTTTTAAACTAAATCGTCCATGCAATTTAACATTTATTCAAGAGAAAAATTCTCTCTGTCTCTCTCTCTCTTTAAAATGAAACTTTTCCGATCTTCCAAAGTTTTCCATTTCTTTCTTTTTGCTGTAGAAATAACAACTACAAAGACTACGAGTACAGAAGGATGTGGTATACACCACCCGTGTCGGATGGTACGAATCTATCTTCGTTTTAGAACAAGGAGTGCTCGGGAGTTTGATGTGTTGCGCGTGGGTTGCATATAGAAACTTTATGAAATATGACATGACAATGAGCCAATGAAAGGTTTACTTGACTCGACTCGACTCGGAAGGATGGATGTACCGAGTACCACTACACGAGAGAATATATTTGCACGAACCATCGAAAGAATATTACAATGACGAAAGCTAAAGTTATATAACGTTCTTATCGATCTCACCGTATATCTATACGCAAAACACACAACACACACACACATATATATATGTATATATACGTACATACATATACAAACACATCATATTGGGATGGTAAAAAGGGATGGATGAAGGGTCAAAGGGAAAAGAAGAGAGGAAGAGGCAAGGGGAGAACGTTTTTCGATGGAAGAGGAGCGTGTCGATTATGCGGATACAAGTACCCACTTGCTCCCTCTTTTCCCTTTCCTTCGTAACTCTCTCCCAAACTTTCTCCTTTTCCCAATCCCTGCTCATTTTTCTAGAAAAGCCGCGGGTGTATGGTTCTATCGAAACGAGAAAAGTTACAACGACGGACGGATAAAAACTTGTCGAACTTTAAGGACAGATGGAAAGTAATCAAAACCATCTACCACCACCGACCAATTTTTAAATCAACCCCCATCCTACCTATACGTTAAAATTTCAATAGGTAGGGAGGGATAAGATTTTTAGATACTTTTTTCAGACTGTTTTTTTTTATCGATAATGCACCATTCGATTTCTTTTATTTCAACCGACATATATTTCATTATTTATCTAATATAAGATTTATTTTATATTTATACCTTTAAATAAAGTTCATTCATATTAACCTTTTTCAAATAAATTCAAAATACAATCCCAAGCTCGGTGTCCGGGGTAGGGTCGGATTCAGACTGGTCTCGACTATTCATGCTAATCTAATATCTAAAGTTTTGATATATGTTCTATGCGAGACTGTTGTTTAATGATAATACAAATGGGTTCTAAATCTGTTCATATTTCGGGACCATTGTCGCAAGATCGATATAATCAATTAAGTTTTAATAGAAAAAAGAAAAATATGTTATGTAAATAATACGATATGAAACAAACGTACTTGTTTGATTTGAATATGATGATATAGAAATGAGAAAAAGTTTTGGATTTCGTTGACATTGCGTTTTCTTAACGAGACGACCGATTATCGTAGTCCCCTGTAATCTAGCATCTCCTTTGTCTCGGTATCTCGGAACCGGATCGGATTGGCAGAGAAGCTTACACGGAAGAAAGTAATCTATCCGTTTTGCATAGGCAAATCTAGCCATCCTCTTCCTCCTTCCACTCCTCTCACTAACCCGAAATGATGAGAGAGAAAGTTCTCTCTCTCTCCCTCTCTCTTTCCTTTTTCTTTTTTTTTCTCTCTCTCTTTTCTCGTATAATCCCCCTTTCATTCGTGTTTCTTGTTTCAGGGCACGGCTTAAGAGGGAATCATGCTCGTGAAAGTACCGACGCTTTTCAAGCCCAACCACTTCCGGTATTTAGCTAAGCGACGACAACGATGACGACGACGTCGACGTTGACGTCGACGACAAGGAGGAGTTGAAGAAAACCGCTTGTATTAGATGGTTTAGGGGTAGTATAGTGATGGAACTTTAATCGGTTGTTTCTTAATCCTATGTTTTATCCTTTGATTCTTTCTTCGTCTGTTTTTATTTCATTTTTCAATTATTTCTTTAGATTATATAGATATTTTTGTTTTTTAAGTTTCATTAACTATCGGATTGATCGAAGAATTCCTGAAAATTTTAATATTTTTAATGTATGATGTATGATTCATTTTTCTCATAATCATAAAATTCAAAAAATTCTTAAAATTGTAAACAATTCTGGACGGCGAGTTGCAATCCCACTTCTGATAATTGTAAACAATTACTCCTATCTCGTTACACTTCTGATATTATAAAGTTCTAAATAATTGTAATAACCCCTTTTTCACATAAGATACATAAGATTCGTAACAAGGGTTTCGTAAGAGTATCTAACATAAAACTTCCGACTAACGACTAACATAAACTAACAAAAACTGATCCTTCTAAACAAATCCCCACCATACTGACTGTCTTTATTTACCTTTCCACCCAACAAAGGAGCATCGGTTTCTTTCCAATGGTACGTATACCGCCTATGCTCTTTATACTTTTATCTTAAGATATCCATATCTTAAATAAACATCCGCACCTACTCACACTAGTGCGGGAGCTAGACGAGTACGAACCTGCATCTCCTTATAAGAAAGGAACAATATAGAGTGGTCATATTTAAACCGTTTAAAAAATATTTCATTTTTATTTAAAATATTAATTCGAATGGTACATTATATTTCGAATAATAATTATTTTATTTTAATTTAACTGAAAACATAAAAAAAGGACTATTCGAGCAATTCATTAAATTAAAAACTAATTATTTAATTGTTATTCTTCGGTGTTTAATTATTATGAATAATATTGTCAATAATAATCAGATTAAACGTATCGTACGTAATAAATGAGCATGCGCGCGGTAATTTCTAATGGCAAAGACGCGAAACGATTTTCGGATATGGAATGAGAAGAGAAAATAGTAATAATAGTATGGAAAGGGGTACGAGGGGGGAGGGAGGGAGTGGCTGTGGATGAGGACGAGAAAGTAAGACGAGGGCGAGATACGGCTCATTAAACGTCGAGCTTCTCTTCCCTCGGCAAACGGACCAACCGTTGTTGTACGAGAGGAGGGTACATGGTAGAAATTGTTGTGCAAATACGACTACATTTATCCTGCAGCCTCTTAGAAAGTGCATATATTATTCAAAGGAGAATGCTTACGTCTTTCTCTTTCTCTTATCCCATTTCTTTTTGTTTCTCTTTCACTCTTTCCTCTACCAGACCGAAACCCTTCTCAACCAGCTCTTCCCTCCCTCCAACCCCTCCTTCTCAACCTTCTCCAACGACTCTTTCCTTCTCTTCGGAGACTCCTTTTGTATTTATCTTGGGTGGGTGGCTTGCAGACGCGGAAAATACTTAAAAAGTATAAGAGAGAGAGAGAGAGAGAGAGAGAGAGAGGAGGGTTTGAGGATAAGGTCGACGAGTAGAGCACGACTTTTGCTCAGTATAATTGTTCGAGTAATTTCGCTTTCCTCCTTTACTATTGTTTGAGTTAGCTTATGAATATGAAATGGTATGATCCTCTAACTGTTAGATCGAAATAATACCCAATAGCGTTTCCCGATTATTACGTCCTACTCAAATTTTAATATACCGAGTAGAGAGTTAGGTTTTATAAGAGAAATTCATTAATTTATTAATTCATTCATAGTCGTGCCCAAACCGTTACTTTTTCAACTACGCTTTTTAATCACTCGACGATAGAGAGAGAGAGAAGTATTATTTCATGTAGGGTATATCCTTAATCTTTTACTTTTAACCCGTCCTCTTTCATAGTAATTAAGTATACTTTGAATTGTTTTACCAAAGTAATTTCCTTCTTCTTTTTTTTCTACAAAGATCTCTTTAGTCGCTCTGATACGTAATATTATTTAAAATTTTGAAAATCACTTTTACATTTTGGCAACAATCATCTAAAACGTGACTTAGAATCTTCTTATATTGTAATTCCTACACAAGAATTTTTATTTACAACAGGTAGAAAAAGATATCATTGAAAAAAAAAAAACAAAACGAAATAACTATCCGAACAATCTAAAAATACTTGATTATATCTATAGTAATTTATACATAGGTAAGAGTTCAATTTTCCTCGTATGTAAATAGAGAAAGAATATTTCTAATTAACTTAAATAATAGACACACAATTAGTATTTTCCCAATGCAACTGTTAGCTTTAGTTTTTCTTTTTTTGCTCGCAGTTACAATTTTTCCCTGTGCAATAAAGAATAAAAAGAAAAAAAAGGAAAGGAGAGAAAAAGAAAAGGTTTCGTATATAACCAGACTAGGATGCATATGTATATGTATACCTATATGTAATATAATTACAGGAATTAGTACATATGTATTTGCATGTATGTATTATTATACATACGTTGGTTCTTCGTACGTTGGCCACGGCTAATTAGTTGCATGCAATGAAAGTCTACAGCGGTATCGGATGATCATGAAAAAGAGAGCGTGCTATGAAAAACTTTGGCTTTCTCAAAACGTCATCCAATGGCTTTTTTTTCTTCCGAAATAAAAAATACAGTAAATAATTAATAAGACGTAAAAGGAGAAGAAGAAGAAGAGAAAGAGAGAGAAAGAGAGAGAGAGAGAGAGAGAAAAGAAGAAAATAAGAAAAGAATGAATAGAAGACAAAATAAGGTGAACCATAAAATAAGAAGGATCAGATGGGTTGTGCTTTAAGGAAAGCACGAAAGATTAATCGAGATCAAAGATATCGTCAGTGAGGACAGGAAAAAGACAGTTAAGGCGTTGTTCTTCGTCGTCGTCTGTTGTCTTTATCAAGGTTCCGCTGTTCTTTTCGTTAGTTGGTTGGTTGGTTGTGTTCAGTCTAGTCAAGGATCACGAGACGGTGTCGGTTCGTGAGATAGCTCGAGATAGAAAAGACAAACGACAATGGCCAGGACGACGACAAGGACGACATGAAAAAGGTGGAGAAAGGAGGAGGAGAAAGAGGACGAGGAGGTGGAGGAAAATGGTATAGTCTTTGTAATACTTTAGCGAGCCTAAGCTTGCACCCATTGTCCTCATTACCACTGGTGGTGGTGGTAGTCAGCTTATCAGAGTAACACGCGATATTCTTTCTTGTGGTAAAAGAATTTAAATGACTCGTTACTATTTCTTTGGGCCTCTAAACAATTTAATTCTTTATATAATTATATTTATATTACTATAAACTATTTTTAGATTTAAATAATTTATAATATTATATTAAAAAAAAAATATACATATATTATAATAAATTAATTTTAATTTATATTAAAAAATTTTTCCATTATATACTCCATGGTATTATTCGAAATATATTTTTTTTATCTGAAATCTTTGCTCAAGGCAAATATATTTTTATGTAAAATATTTGCTTAGATTGGATATAAGCTATTTTTTGTGCAAATTATTATTTTATGTACGCGTAATATTTTTTTTTTCTCATCGATAGTTCATATGTTCACCGTAAATTTACATAGATTCGTGGAGGAGAGTTGGAGGAATTAAATTAATGAACGTTATGTAGTATTAACGATCAAAAATCATTGGTAATGTGCTTGTATTTCTATCACATAACGGTTGTAGTTAACGCGATGGTCGATGGTTCCTTGGAATCAGGTTCTTGTTGTCCTTGTTATTATGTGGATCAGCTTATCTAAGAGACACGCGATGTTCTGATAATATCTAGATAACTATTATTCCTTGGCCTAGACCGCGTACCGGTCAACATTAAAGAAATATACTCAACTTTTTTAAAATTATTTTTCGATCGTTTAACATAATATCGATTGTGTATTTTCAAATGACCAAAACATTCATTCACATTTAACATAGTCCTCTTTTCGGCGTGTATCAAAAAACTATGGACGTGGCAGGGAATGTGTAAACACATTTGTTAATGTTAAATAAATGTCGATCACATATTAGGAATTAAACTGGTAAAATAAATATTTGGAGGAAATGGTCATTTCGTTGGAAAAGATGAAGAAATAGGGGAAATTCTGTCCCCAAAAAGGAACGAAGCGAGAGATCTACTCTCTCGACTCAACACAATAGCAAGACTGAGCTGGCCTGCAGGGCGTTTTACTATTACGTAATGGACATGCCAGCCGAATGCAACGAGCCGTTTATTCTTACGACTTACACCACCACCACCATCGCCACTACCACCACCACCACCGCTGAATGCCTCTAACAGCCCAAAGCAACGCGTGACTCCTTTATTAAACTTTCTCCTCGTTGTCGTAGTCGTCGTCATTCACCGGTGTTAAGGTATTAACTTACTCGCTACTTTTCTTCCCTTAAAAAGGACGACCCTAGTTTTACATTAAATTACCTTAATCTTTACTTCAATCTTACCATTTTTGATTTCTTTCACTTTTTCCCAAAAAATACCTTAGCATTATTTTTAATATTAATATTTATGCGTATTTTTGGTATTGGATAAAACTTCAAAGTAGACTCGATGTTTTACCTTCTGTTTCTTTTTTTAATCTACAAATATTTTATTTCTTCATTTTTCCAAGAATTACTTTTGTGTATTATTTTTATCATCATTATTACTTTATTTTATATTTTCAGAGGAGACGAGGAAAGTACCGTAATCACTTTGAGTTCACAAATCTGGAAAATTTTTTCATTCTTATGCTATTCTAAGAAATATTTTTACCATTATTTTTATTATTATCATTATTATTATTATTACTTTCTTGTTTCAGAATAAACGAGAAAGTGACTTCATGTGACCGTAATTTTTTCTTAAATCCTACAATTTTTCATTTCCTCTTTATTCTACGAAATACTTTCGTATTATTTTTTATTACTCTTATTATTATTTTCTTTCTTGATTCAAAAGAAACGAGAAAGTGATTCAAAGTGAGCGTAACTCTCTTTTAAATCTAAGAAATTTCTTATTTCTGTTATTTTATGGAATACTTTTATATTATTCTTATTAATATAACTTTCTTGTTTATTTCAAAAGAGACGAAAAAGTGAATCTATGTGATGCTAATACTGCTTTTCGATCTATAATTGTTTTATTATTTTATCACTTCAGGGCAAATACGTTAACATTAATTTTATTATTATTATTATTAATATCACATTCATCTTTTCCAAAATAAGGAAGTGATCAAATTGGACCTGTTATTGTGTTTATTTTTGAAAATGTTGGATTTATTCTTAATTCCACGAACTACATTACTATGATTATTATTATTATTATTATTATTATTAGGACTATTTTTTTCATTTTGGTATTACATCGCGTAAACAATCATAGCTGAGTGAATTTGTGAATAACTTATTTCATAATCTCATTTCCTGTTTTAGATGATAGACGACAGGTAGTTTGAAGGGAAACGAACGAGACCGAACGACAGTCAAAACTTTAACGAAGCAATAAAGTCAAATGCAAATATATGATGAGAGAGAGAGAGAGAGAGTTGGTAGGTTGAGAGAAAGGAAGGAAGGAAGGAAGGAAGGAAATGCGAACGATCATGGTGTAATTTTAATAATGTTAATTAAACTCTGGCCGATCATTCGCGGCCCACACCGTTAATTGCTTTCGTACATTAGCTTAATGTGCTTTATTCGTTTGGAATTAATGAGCTCAATTCGAAGCACTCGATGGATATCTAAATGCATATATTGGCATATTTGTAAAGTTAGTGCAGATTGTTAAAAATGAACATTTCAAACCAATTCCTTTATATTTTCATATATACGAGGTGTCCTGTAATTGGTCCTAGAAACGATCAGGCCATGATTCTACGTGTAAAACTAAAATGAAAATTATGCTATCCAATTTGTGTTCGTATATAAAGTTTTGTTTTTGAGGAAAATATATTTTATACATTTTTTCAAGTACTTGCACACTCGACCGAACTTGCAACTCTGAAAATTAAAAAGTCTGTTGTTCGATGAGCATAAAAATATAACCGATACAAATGATATCATCGTACTGACAATGTTTGTATGCGTATCAAGAAGCACTAAAGTGTTGTTGGAATAATATCTGAGAACAATATAGCAAAATTCGTCGAACTGAAACTGAATCGAGTATACGCGTAATTGTAAAATGTTTTAAATTTATATTTTTTTTTTACATAAAAACCAAAGTCTCGCGTACGAACAAATTGTATTTTACATTTTCGATTAAAATTTGTCATGTAAAGTCATTTCGAGCAGAGTTGTAATCAACAGTTACAATTAAACCCTGCATATTCATTAATTGAAATACATCCACACGGTTAAACTAAATTTGTTTGGTTCCAAATGCGTTATTTTTCTCATTTATAAGAACGAGAAAAAAGTGGGAGACTGTCGGAGAAAAAAATGAACGGATTTACCTCGAATTGCATGATCGAAAAAAGGAAATAATATTTGTAACGTCTTCAAATTGTAGCCGATTGAAATAACCCTTAGGGGTAGAGTAGGATGGGAACGGTTGTTGTATATCGTTGGAACGTTGGCAGGGACGATCAGGCAAAGCGTGCCCACGGTTATCGAAGATAACGACAAACGAGCTTTCTCTAAGGTCGAGCACGCACGCGAGATCACGATGATTTTGACGAGAACTGGTAAAGCAAACGGTAGGTGGCCTTCCAAGATCGATAAACGATAAGCGGTAAACCAGGGACTGCGCCTTTCTTGCGGCATGTCAAATCCTTTTCTTTTTCCTTATAAAAAACTGCGTCATCATACATCACACACAAATACAAGCACGTACATACATTAATCCCAAAAATACGTAAATCGACGATACCTACACTCGATTTAATTGGACGCAACGTTTATCTCATCTTTTTTTTTGTAAATCTCTTTTCTCTACCTTGATAAAAAAGAGAAAAAAAGAAAAAGAACTACTTGAAATTTCGAAATATCGTTGTCGTAGTCGGTAGTCGAGAAAGCTATTAAAACAGTAGTATCATAGAATCGAATTTCCGACTATCTAACCTCAACCAGCAGTTCCTTTTGCATTTTTTTCCAACGTGCACAAAATTCTTTTTACCTTTTTGATAAAAGAACCATACGAAAAAAGATAGAAGAAAAGGGATAGAAAAAGAGGGTGAAGAAAGATAGGAAGGAAGGTAGCTGTGTTATTGGTGACCCGGGAAAGGAGGAAAAAATTTTATCGTCGAACGTTGATGAAATTTTAAAGGTAGAGAAAGTTTGTCGGGTCCTGTACCTCCCACCCCCCACCCCACCATACCCCGTGGTTGGAAAGGCAATCTTCCTCGAAAACTTTGCTTCTTGTTTCTCTCTCTCTCTCTCTCTCTCCCTTCTTTTCTCTTTCGCTTTTTATCCTTACCGATTCTTTCCCCCTACTATTTCCTTCCCTATCTTCTTGCTACGATTAAATTCTCAAGTGCCTGACACTTTTGTTTCTTCTTTTTTTCTTCTTCTTTCTACCGATTGGTTGAATCATCAAAGGAGTACTGAACGACTATGAGTATCACCCTCTCGCGTAAACAGGTTTTTATTATTGTATACACAAAGTTAATATCAGATGGAGTATCGTTAGTAAAAAAGCGTTTTTTTTTCTTTTGGACATCTCTGAAAGTTTCTTCTCATACGTGAACACTCTTACGTTAGTTTTATTCTTACAACAAATCTTTTTATAATCGTTAAAAAATGTACTTTTGTAAAAGAAATGAATCGGCAAATTTTATTATATTCTTTTTATTTGTGATAAGATTTTCTTTTTTAAAAGTTTAAATCATCATTGTAATATAACTGTAATTAAAAAATTTCTGAAGAGGATAAAGAAGAGGAAGTGGTAGAGGAATGGCTGGCAGCCATTTGCAATTTGTAATTTTATTGCGCGTAAGAGTGCGAGCTCGACGGATAGAAAGAGTGAGGAGGGGGCAGGAGGGAAAGATAGAGAGAGAGAGAGAGAGAGAGAGAGAGAGAGCATGTCATAAAGTTGCGCTTTATCGCGTTCCACGCCAATGCGGGCTCTCACGACGCGAAACGAGGGCTTACTTCGATCTGCCAATCATAGTAGTTCGACTCTCGGAAACGCAATGTTCTCTTATATACCTTTCCGTGCTAGCATCGGAACCTTCTATTTCTCTTCTTTCCCCCCTTCTCCCCCACCTCAGAGTAAAATGAAATCGACTAGGAACGATCGAATCTATTCTATCCACCCCGTTTCAACTTCACCCACCCACCCCCCAATTCAGCTCCGTTATTTCTTTATTCCAATTCGAATATTTTATGTTAGATGGAAATCGATAGCTCGTTTTCTAAATTGATCAGTTAAATAAACAAGCAATCTTTTCTCTTCCATCTAATAATCAACCATTCATCAGACCAATATGAACAAGATTACTGATTTTAAGGATTTTATGTTTTTTTTTCTTCTTCTTCTTATTATTATTATTCTTTTTCACGTTTGAAATCTTATTTTCGTTCGATACGTCGATATAAAAGAACGAATAATAAAGTATCATCAAGATCTCCGACAAACCACCTTTTTTCTTACAATTGACCTTGATTACTGACAGGGTGAATTTAACACATAATGAAGATACTCATTCCAGATAATAAAAACCCTTTATACCATTCTTTTTTTTGCCCTACTCTTTTACACACGCGTATCACCCATTACGATATTCGAGTGTTTTCATTTTTAATCCTAATCTTATCTTTCATCTACTTCATCATTTTTCTTTCTCATCAGTTTGAAAAAAAAATCCAATAAAATGTTAAACCACATTTTATTCTATGTATATATAATAATATCATTGTTATTATTCTTTAAAATGATTTTCATTATTTTTTACTTATCACATATATAATCTTCCTATTTAATTCATTATTATTTCTCGAGAAAAACATCAGGTTAACAAGAAAAAAAAGAAGAAGTACACATTACATGGATTAAATAGATTTAAATCAATGTTAAATTTATGAATTTGCTTTTACGAGTAAGTACGTGGTTAATGGCTCTTGCAGTTAGCTCAATAAAATCAAAGAAAACAATGTTACATATTTGATTTTGCATATTTCTCTTTCTCTACGTATGCGAGCGTTAATACTCGAATAGGGTTACTTCTCTATGTATATATATATATATATATTTATCGGTCAACGATCTCCCCTTTACACTTGAAACAAGGATAACACCCATGGATCGATCGCGTGGTACATTGATCAAGGAGCACCGGCTCGTTCAACGTGCTTCAGCGGCTTGCAACTTGCACAGAAGGCTTTGGAGAGAGATTCCAACGATGAGAGAGAGAGAGAAAGAGAGAGAGAGAGAGAAAGAGAAGGAGAAACGGGTGGGTAAAGGTAGGAAAAGGGGGGCAGGGAGAGAATGGTTATCGGTAATTCACTTTCCAATAATTCTGTTACCAACGTAATTGTGCTGATTCTGCAACCCTGGCTATACGAGTTCGCACCTTGCACACGCACGAACATGCACACGCATACCCATAGATACATACATACATACATACATACACATATGAATAGGTGGATTTAAATACACCTTGCTTATACCTCTGTGCAAGGATTTGAGTTTCATGTATATAGTTGTAGGTGTGCGTATGTGTTTACGTAAAGGCAAAGTTTGGTATATCAGAGAGAAATGCTCAGAATACATGAACGCGCAACGAACGTTCGGATTATTTCGAATTCTCAAAAAAAAAAAATCTATTGTATCTAAATGTATTCTGTTTTATAATAGAGAATTTTTCGTTTGTGTGTGTGTTTCGGGAATTATATCTTATGCAGGTATGAGCTTTTTGAATTTAATTGAACTGTATTTGTTTTTAATATTTAAATGGATATTTATGTGGATATTTTTTCTTCTTTTAGATTGTAATTAGATGAAATAGTTAATTAGCGTTAATCGTTATCTCGTTGTTCCTTATTTTCGTGTTCATCAGGGAGTTTGAAGACGACGCATGTAAAGTGAAGCTTTGGCTCGTAAATAGGCTTTGTTTCGGGCTGGATGGATCGTGTTCCGGTATGTCCTTTGACGCGAAACGAGCCACTGAGTGAGCACCTAACGACGCTATCGCGCTTATGGCTTACACTGTTTATGGATATCCATGTTGAAACTATGAGAGCGAGTAGGTACTAGCACGTTCGAATAATCAGAGACAGAGACTGGTGGTATCGATATATATCGTTATCGTTTCGGTTCGTTAATTCTCATCCCGTTTGGTCCATTTGTCCGGTTTTAAGCGTAATTAGTCTTTAGTTCGATTTCATTAATTACCAATACTTTTGACATACGTATCAACGAAAGGTTTATTGGGATATATTTGTACTTCTACTGTTCATCGTTGTCGACTATTTTATTTTCGATTACTCAGCGAAGAATTTTACTCTCTCTCTCTCTCTCTCTCTCTCTCTCTCTCTTTATATATATATATATCTCAAATGTGTTTAACGGAAGCTCGTTAACGGAGGCAGGATAATTAAGGGAAATAATATTTGCCATTTGTGCAATGTTTGTTTGCAATATCCGTTGTTCATCGAGATAATCCTTCCCCTTATGTTCCTTCCAAGTGCGTGTATGTAATTTCTGTAAACTTGCATGTTTATTTGTACACCTACTTGGTACTTGTTCTTCCTTTCGTCGCATGATTTTAAACATTTCATGCATGCATGAAAAGGTCGCGGTTAATTAAAACAATGAATTTCAATGATCATATTTTACGTGTCTCCGAGTAGTTGTTTTTCTTTTTTTTTTTTTTAGATTTTTTCGCTCTTTTTAAGAATCTTTCAGTAATTTTTTTTTTACTTTTATTTGGACGATGCCGAATAAACGAACGAACTACTAGTATCGAAATGGAGGCCGACACGTCAATGTCGTTAGCTATTTTTATTCTCTAACTACAGCACGTTATTCGACGGAAAACTACTCAGGGACAAAGGTGCTTCTTCGATTTTCTATCGAATCTATGCACAATTCCCCTTCTTCCACATTCTACAACTATTATTTTTTTTCTTTCCATACAATTTTATAATATGATTTCAAATTTTCTTTCAAAGCTGTTCAGTAATTTATTTTCTTTTTTGTACAAAAAAATATAACTTTTCAACGACGTTGCTAGAAAAGAAAAACATCAAAGATAACAAATCATCCATTTTTTGTCGATACTAGAAAATAATTGTTTTCGTTCATGCTTTTTTTAAATTTCATGCGTTACGATCGTTGTTAACGTCACGTTATTACTTAGAGTGATGTACCAATAGACAATAACAGTTAACGTTAATTTCACAGATACTATTTTTACGTGCTAAGTGATGGCAAGGAAGAAGACAAGAAGAAAGAGTGTGGTGACGGTAACGAGAACGTTTTTCAGGGCTCGATAAAAGCGTAGGTATGCTAGTTAATTATATCAGTACCCTATTACCGTGCCAGTATACCTCGTGATTGCAATAGCTTTTTATACACCTTCAAACTGAAGACATTTTTGCGCTCGTTTAAAAACAGGGAGAGAGAGAAAGAGAGAGAGAGAGAGAGAGAGAGAGAGAGAGAGAGAGAATTGCTGGAGTACCTTGATGATGGAATGGGAAAAGTAAATTAATCGGTATGTTTTTTTTCTTTCAAATTCTTTGTCTAATTTTTGTACAATCATTTCTAACATAGTTACAACTTCGGGTTTGTATTAAAATACAAATTAATAGTTGTGCATACACACGTTCTTTCTTAATCCTATTATTTCTTTGTAGTTGATTACACCAACCACCAGAAAGATCAGAAAAATTATTCAACGATTTTCTATACACATTTGTCGATTTATCAAAATTAAGAACACTCCTAAAACACTTACTAAGACACTTACTAAAAAACCTTATTACTAAGTAGTTGAAAAATAAATAAAAAGATTGTTTAGTGGGGATTGTTGGAGATGTTGATGATAAGTTTGGAAGTAAGTTAGTTGCAATATTTTCTCTGAAATAATTTGGTTAAAACCACCAGCACAACCACTAGTACTAACGGTTAACAAATTTGTCTTTTTTATATTTTTTAATTTTTTATTACGAGTGGCTCTATGCATACACGTAGGAAACGGTAAAAGCGATTCGTTTGTAGTAGAAACAACGAAGGGAAGGATAGAAATCGTCGAGCAGCCGACACCGTTACTAGCTTGCTGAGGACTAAGCGAGATCTGCGTAAATACGGGCGAGTAATTACGTTGCTGGAAGGGAAATTACCAGTTACCGGCTCGCCGTTGAGTTTTATCCAATTAGGGGATTGCTTTGGCCACCCTGCAGAATGTTAACTCTCTTCCCCACCTCCCTCTCTTTCTCTCTCCCCCTTCTTCTTTCCTTCTCTCTTTCTCTTTCTCTTTCGATCTCACTTTTTCCACATCCTTTCAGTCTCTTTCGTTTGCAACCCTATCCTACCCTACTACCATCGACCATGTATGTCGAAGCGAAAAAACTCCCTCGAAAAAAGGGCCGTTTCTACTACTCGCGCGTCTTTTTTTCATTTTTTCTTTTTTCATACTATTTATCTTTTACTCTCTTATTTATTTCTATTTTACTTTTTCTTTACAACCTTTTCTATTTTTTTTTCGTGGCTCCCTTTTCTTTCTCGTTTTCTTTATTCCCATCATAATTCTTCTACTACCAAAGTATTAGTAGTAGTAGTAGTATCCGACTTATTCGCATAAGTTACCACTCGGTCAACGATGGTAGCCAAGCAAAGCCGAACCGAGACGGTATTTTAGAAAAACGAAGCTTTTCTCGTCGTCTATAAATAAAATGGCTTTTCGCGTTCGCATCGTTCGTCACATCGATCGAACTCCGAGAAGAGATACTGCGATGGAAGGAATCAAAGTGCTTTGTGTGTGTGTGTGTGTGTGTGTGTGTGTGTGCACTGTTAGTCTTGGGAATGTTAAATATAGAAAAAAATAGAAGGCAAAAGGAAAAAAAAAGAAAATATATATAAAAGTAAAGCGTACGCACGACGAAACGAGGTGGAGAAGAATTACACTAGGGACAAGAGAACGATTTTTTACGCGTCATTTTTATTCACGTATATAAACTACATTTTCTACAAAATTTACATTATTAATAACAATTACAAATGAATTTTGTTGGAACATTTTTTTTCTTCTTTGCCACGTGTCGAATGATTAATTCATTTTACTTAACTACCCTCACCCCCTCCTCCCCAGCAATTTCACCCGCAACAAATTCGTATAACAGAGTTATATAAGGTGTGTTAATAAAGTGTTAAAAATTGTTTAGGTGTTAACCGCGTACCTGGGACGAGTTCCGGCACGTTCCGGAAACACGAAACAGTAACCACAACGTCTACTACATTTGTTCTAAACTCTGAGGCTAACCCTCGAGACGTAGTCGCGACGACACGGACGCATCACCTTAATGCGACCCAAAAAGCTCCTTTTATTATGGCCACGCACTCTAATACACATTACACCGTGCTCATCCAACTATGTTTCTTCTTCTTCTGCATATTTTTCTATCTTTCTTCCTCTTTTTTTCTTCTGTTCGTTCGTTCGTTCGTTCGTTCGTTCATTCGTTTGCACATTCGGCTGTAATTTCGTTCGCATATCGATCACGCTAATTTACGAACGAAATAACATTGTAAATATTCGAACAATTAGGTCAATTAAACCAAAATTTTACTCGTAGGTCCTTTAACCACGTGTCTCCGTTAAATAGAATATATATGTATATACAAAAATTAGGAAAATAAATGTAAAATAAAGAAAACATTGTAATAAGATAGAAAAATAGTTGTAAACTTTTGGAAAACAACTATCGGTTGGACGAAAACGACCGTTCGAAACGGAGGCGGCGAACGGACAATCAAGGACGCGAACGTTGGTTAGCCGAGGGTGATGTCCTCGCCATTGATTGGCAGCCCTGACCGCGTCTATGCTTGCCAAGGTTCCGGTATGCAGACCTACAGCTCTTTGATTGCGGCTTACGCGACTAACCTAGACGAAACTTTTTCATTTTCTTCCAATCATTCGTAAAACAAGGCATTAAATGGATTCTTAAGAAAAGTTTTCTTCCTACATGTGAATGAGAAAACGAAAAAAAAGAACAAGAAAAAAAGTGAAATAAATTTCTCAAAAAAGTAATAAGGATATTATTAGAAATATTACGAATCCATTCGTTTGTTTATAGATCGATGAAAAAGAGAAGAAAAATTAGGTCAATCTTTATTGGGTCAGTGGTGTGTATGTATGTATGTTTGTGTGTGTATGTGTGTTTGTAACATCCGTCTTGAAATAGTGTCGGGTGAAAGGAATGTGTTCTGGATGCTTTAATCTACCGATCTATTTACAGGTCGCGAATTATAGTAGAAAGATTGGTAAAGGTAGTGTCGAGTTCTTCTTCTCGGTTAGATTGGAACGAGTAGATAGGGGTTGGATACCCACTCGCTGAACGATTTTCCCCTGAAACGCTTTTCAAGGCGATTCTTACTAAGTATAGAGATCGATAGTAGAAATCGATCTTTACGTTGTATAATAGTTTTCTGTGTCTGTGTGTTTAGCCACCGAGTAAGAGACCTAGGAGACTTAACGAATCCGATCGTTCTCCCTCCCTCCAACCGTCCGTCCGTCCCACAAACTTTTTTTCCACCCTTTACAGTCCTAGTCCGTAGAGTAGAGTAAGTTCGAAGCTAGAGCTTGCTAGAAAGTTATGGACGTCGTTCTTTGGGTTCGTGTAAGCGACGTACGCCGACCGAGTTTGCGTCGGTACGTGTAAATGTGGAAGTCTATCTCTCTCTCTCTCTCTCTTTGTGTATGCGTGTGTGTGTATTTATATATATATATATATATATATGTGTGTCGGAGGTCCCATTGATTTCTTGGCCCATGTCAAGGCTGCACGCGAGAAAGCCCCTTTTTGCCTCCGGCCACCCACGCGAGCTCGCCGTCAACCGCCTTCGACCTCACACGACCCCTTCCACCGCGAACCGGCCTACCTATCTTTCTATCTCTAACTCTATCTATTCGACTACTTCTCCTCCCTTCTTCTTCTTCTCCTTCTTCTTCTTCTTCTTCTTCTATCATCAATTTCAAGTCCAACCAATCCCCACGAATCTCAACAACGCATTTCCATCCACCTGTCACTCTGTCTCAACGAATCTATCCTTCCGATTCCTCCCATTCGTCTATCCTTTTTTTTTCTTTTTTTTTTTATTTTTCCTTCGTTTCAAACCAAACTCAAGCGTTCCCTCTATCGTTTTTACCAAAAGGAAACGTCGACCGACTTGGCCACATTCCGATCGCATTCTTTCTTTCTTTTCTTTTTTCTTCTTTGAGCAAAGCTCACGAACGAGCGTACTTCTCCCTTAAGCATCGTGTCCCTAGGCCAACATGTAACCATGCTAGGGTATGATCTATTTTATTTCTAATCCTTATCGGCTTTGACCTTACTTTACATTTACTTTTCTGTAATTAACGAGGTTTCCATCGCTAAGGGAAATAATTTTATCAGTGCTGTCCACACTTCTAACGAATAATATACATCGATTCTTTCTCGAGTGTTTTCATCCTTCTTTGTTTAAACTAGTCCGCGTTACGACCTGCACTTGCATTCATTTTATTTCTATTTTAATGGATTTATGTATTAGGTTAGTCAATAAATCCATTTTGTTTTTGATGTTTATTTGCTAGGAAATAAACCTTGTCAATGTAGTCTTTTATTTTTTTGTGAATTAAATTCTAATCAAGATTCAACGTCATAGAAAAAAATATTTGAGGATATTAGATGTGTTAAAGAGAAAGAGAGAGAGAGAGAGAGAGAGAAAAGAAAATGAAAATCGTTTTTCCGAGAACTGACGTCAGCGGATTAGCCGAGTCTTTAGTTTCCACGAAATCCAGAGGTACATATTGGCTTGGTTATAAAGCACGTAGAAAATAATCTAAATGATCGTTAGATCGAAATATCGTTTTTTCTTTGAATCGAGGTAATTTCTTTAGATTGAACCGTATAATTCTGTGAACGTTTACTTTACAGTTAATCCGTTTCGTGTTCGCGGTCTAATAATAATTTGAAAGTAATTTTGAATGGGGTATAATACACAACGACAAAAGAAGTTAGTCGGTTGTGTGATTTAGCTGTAAGGTGGTTACGAGCTCGGCCGCATATTAATCGTTAAGCTCGTGCAGTATGCGACACACACAGCGGCCCAATTTAGGAGCTTAAAAAGTACTCTGCCTCGAATTTTGTCGCCAACGAAAAAGACTACTCTATAGTTAACGTTTTAACTTAATTGTTGTTTCGAAAATAAAAGTGAACGTAGTAATGAATAACATTGGGATATGAAGATTCGTTAAACTTAAGGCGCGCGCATGTGTATGTGTAATAGGAGAAATAATGAAGAAAAAAAATCTATAACTGATTGGAAAATCAATGAAATGATTCCATTACGATTTTGGTGATCTCGATTAGGAACGATAGAAGCGATAAGAAATGTTTAAACGTGCTGCATTGTTGGATGTAGAACACACGTTCGCATACATAAACATACGTATGCGGATACGTGTATATGTGTGTAGAGAAAGGTGGCAGTAGTGAAGTACGGTGAATGACCAGACAGCTGAAGGCTCGATCAACCGCATTGCCGGATATTACTGATACCGAAGAGTATTCGATTTGAACGTAACTGGGAAGTTTCATCCGATTAAATGGCACGCAATAACTTGATGAATCTTCTCTGGGATTGGTAATAGGTACTTTCACGAGTCAATCAAAGATCGTTTCATAGGAATCTAAAAAATCTTTACCAATTCCTTTTGATATCTGAAATGAAAAGAACATACTACGTAGGTACGTACCGACCATTTTGATCACATTTCAAACCGGCACCCGATTAATGAACATTTATTAGCCAGTATTCTAAAAATAAGCTTTTCATCGATATCGATTGTTGACCGTTCGACTGAAAATCGTTATTCAGCATTTGATATTTTATTTTCTTTTTTTTCTACGATTTTCTTTTTTTAAATATTATTTTTCTAACAAATCAACGCAAAATTCATTTCGTTGCCATAGCTCATCCTGTAGAAACAATGTTGTAAGATTTTGTTTTATTTCATTCATACAACCTCGTCCCTTCTTCTTCCGGTATTACCAAAGAATTCGAGTTAATATCTGCCAATATTTTGTGTTTATATAGTATTCGCTTTTAATTCATTATCAGTAAGTCATCTATTAAGAACATTAAAATCGATGTTTACGTTGAAAGAATTTTCTTTCGAGTAGATCAAACTAACCAGATATACATGTACTTAAGCTACTTGAAGTATTATTACTTTCGACACGAATTCAGAATTGAACAAAAATGAAAGATTTTTATCGTGGTCATTAGAACGCAACACTGTTGGATGAATCGAGAGAGAATTGCAGGTAGCCTCGCGCTGAATTGTTGCAGTTTCATCAATCACCTCAATAAGCGCGCGCATTAATAATCGACCGCTATTAAATATGCATCGGTTGTTTGCCGTGCGGATTGCCTATCATCCTCCTCCTCCTCCTCCTCCTCCTCCTCCTCCTCCTCCTTCTCTTCCCCGAACATCGTTATTGCCTACTTCTGCACTCGAGATGTCAGTTACTAATTGTCTTTCTCGAGAGGCCCCCGCGTATTTCGAACGAGGACGTGAAAATCGGTGATCCATGATGGTATGCCGACTGTGTCACCAACGATCAATCGATCTTTCCTATCTTTTATACGCAAATATATATATTTTTTTTCGTATAAATCATAACGATGACGCGGAAACGTGAAAACTAATCGTTGATCGGACTACTTTCGATCCACAAAAAATAAAAAAAAACAACGAAAGAAGCATTCCACCCTAACGAAGCGTATCGGTGTTCACTGTTTTAGAAAAATAAAAATAAAAAAGAAAACATTTTTCGCATCGATGAATGATTTTTAATTTACTTCGATTCGCTTAATTTCGAGTATTACCATTTAACATCGATTAAAAAAAAAATATTATCATTTTTATAAATTATTCTTATCACGTTGTTCAACGTTGCCATAGTTATCTCTTCTTCGTATAATTGTTGAGATAAGTCGACACGTGGAAGTAACACGGGGAAAATTTGGTTTCCAGTGGGTTTCTTTTAAAGCGCGCGCACCATTCCCTTCCGGGTAACTGGGTCAGAAGACCGCGGAGAGAGTCGAATGACTTGGCACGATTTTTCTCGTTTCCGAGTCAGACTACCCGATGCTTTCACGACGAAAACACGACGATTCGCAACCGGATGAGACATACCACTGACGCTTTCAACCCTCTTTCTCCTCTGTCTTCTCCGAACAACCGACCACCCACCCACCGACTCACTACCATCATCCCTAACATTCACCAAACTTAAAACTTAGAAGAAAGAGATAACAAACAGGAACGTTGATGCTTTTCTTAAAAAACTATTGATATTTCAACGTGTTCGTAGATAAGAGAATGACGTTACACATTCGTCTATCGTTTCGATAGATAAAATTGTGAAACGATCTTTGGTTAAGATAAATCTTCTCCCCCTCCTCCTCCACGTTCTGTTAGATATTTATTTCTAAACGTTCGATATCAAGAAATGATTTTGTTTTTCTTATAAGCTGGAAATTTAACGAGAAGAAATTTGGGACAATGAAAAGTGGAAGATTGTCTCACCCCCCCCCCTCCAACTCACTCTTTAAAACAGAATCGAAAGATGTTGATAAATCCGAGAGGGATGCCTTTCGTGATAAGAAAGAGGACGATTTGCTCGTGGTCCAGAAAATAGGAAGGGATCTGCTACCCGGAAGATAGATAGATGAACAGAGAGAGAGCGAGAAGAAGAGATAGAGGGGAGGGACAAAGAGAGGAAGATTTGGAGTTCTGCCACATCGGGAGCACCCTCCTGCCTCGAGAGCTCTACTGTGATCACCGATACCACACTACAGAACCTTCGCGGTTGGTACTCGTAGGGTTTGGAGGAGCTCGAAGAGAGGCACGACCCTCGAGAAGGAAACAGGTGGAACGAGACGAGACTGTGCTTCGAAGAAAAGCGTAAATATTGATAATTTCAACCAACTATACTTCTTCTTGTCGTCTATACAATCATCTAGTATATTATCATATCGATCATATTCGAACAATTATGCAATTTCACATAATGTATAGACAGTTTCTAAAGTCTTATTTTATATTCCTAGTGTTTCTTTTTCACTTAAACTCGTATCGCGTCATAAGATGAATAGTTGAAAAGAGTATAAATAACATTCCTTTACAAATTTATCTTTTTTTTTGAAATTAGTCATTGTCTATAGTTTGTAGTTACGCGTTTATCTGATATTAAAAAAGAAAAGTTTTTACTCGTACATCTTTCCTTTTAATCATTTAAATACAAATATGGGTTTGAAAAAAATAAATAAAAAGCAAATGAGTTTTGTTTAACGTAGATTGATAAATGGTAGAACTAGGTATTCGTTGGACACCACTGTTTCATTTTATCGAAACATTTATAGTAGTTATCTGTGAAATATCTTTAGTAGGTAGTACTAATCTGGAATAGTTTGAGCTCGTGGAGGAGGATGTTCGTTGACATAAGCGAGGTGATACGAGTCAGGAGGTTGTAATACGCGTCCGAGGAGCTTTACATTTCCGTACATTTACATACAACCACGAGGGTGTTTCAAGCCTTCGGCGTCGTGTCGCGTTGCCGTCGGTTGTACCTAACATAAGCGTAATGACACCTAGTACTATGAATCGTTCTAGACTATTTCTGAACACTAGTCTAACATTTTACATCTCTCTCTCTCTTTCCCTCTTTTTATTCAGAAGGTATTCTTGTTCCGTGATAACGATCGAGCAACATTTTTCCAACACAAAAACGTCGAAGTTATCTCACTGAGAAAAACACGGAAAAACGGGAGAATCGACGAAAGAGACGAAAGAGACGAAAGAGAGCGAGAGAGAGTTTAAGAGTATATGTCTATGTGAGTGAGAGCGAGAGAGAGAGAGAGGGAGAATAGGATACAAAGCGCGTGGTCGAGCGTAGATAAAGCGAAATGAGGGCAACGTTGCGAATCCGCCAACGACATATCTCACGCGTACAAAGAGAGAGAGAGAGAGAGAGAGAGAGAGAGAGAAATAACCTGACTTTTGGACGATTTCTAAAGAAAATATTTCACGTGAATGATCGATCCACGAAACATGTCAATTATTACTTATCACTAATGAACGAAAGAAAAAGAATGAAATAACAAACACAAATGTCGTTCAGTTGTTAACAAAAATATCCAAAACTATCACGTATCTTCCTTTTTTGTCAATCAAAAGTCATTGAACGATATATAATCTTAGAGACATGTAGGTAAATTGCAAGATATAGAAAATAAAGGTATTACTTACGCAGCGTGGGCGAAGGGTGCCCAATGCGTGGCAGGCAGCAGTGCCACCGTGGCCGCGAGAAGGGCGAAGCTCCAGGAGGCTACGTGCAAGGACCTCATGTTCGTCGTCGGTTCCCTACGTAACGCGTGCGAGGGTATTGTGTAAGTATGTATGTATGGTATGTGTTTTTGTTAAGTAATTTTGCCGAATCTCGTGCACGTTTTCTCTACGTATGTATCACGCGCGCGTGTGTGTGTACCTATGTATATATTATTGTATCGTGTGTTATGTTTTTCTGTCAACGTATAAGACGTTTGTATATATGGATATATATGTATATAAGTGTAGATGTCTGTATGTGTTTGTGTGAGAAGCGTACTCGTCCTGGCCGCGAACGATGACGGCCAAGTCGGCCTCGAAGGCTGCGACAAGGACAACGGCAGGGACGACGGCAAGGACGACGACAAGGACGACGTCGACGGGTGTCCTGAGGCGTTGCTACCTGGCGCGTTGACCCGGCGCCTCTCTGCGTCCTGTCCGCGACTCACCCTCCCTCCCTCCCGCCCTCCCGCCCCGCCTTCCAACCTCCGTCTTGCTCCCTCTCGAAGCCTCTCCTCTTCTATCTATCTCTTTCTCTCTCTTTCTCCCTCTCGCTCTTTATGTCTCTTTTCTCTTCCTTTATCTTTCTTTCTTTAAAGATTCTTCTTTTTCTTTTCTTTTTCTCTCGAAATTTTGTCCTCTCGCTCGTATTCACTGTCACTGTCACAAAATTAATTTCCGTAGCACTGGACCATCATAGATTATCTTTCGAATAGTTATGTGTGCATGTATGTTTATTTCGGAATAAGTTTAGCACATATCACAATGAAATAAATGGTGCAACGTTTTTCGATAATAGTAGCGACGAGCAAGCAACAACAACAGCAGCAGCATCGAACGCGTGAAAACACTCCATAAACGCGAGATTAGTAGTAGCTGGTATTTCTCGATTAAGTCATAGTTCGATTAATGACCGAGATGATAACGCGTCGCGAATCATAAACGGTTCATTCGTTCACTGTTTAAAGACACCAGTTTTTATTTTATTTTCTTTTGTAGAGTTTCAGAGAGATCTGATTAGTTTTTTACTCTTTCCTCTTCTAAAATAATTCTTCTCGAAAGGAGAAAACGAAAGTTAGGAGAAGAATAGTTCTCTCTCTCTCTCTCTCTCTCTCTCTCTCTCTCTCTCTCTTTCTCTCACTCTTTTAACACGGGCAAGGTAATAAAAAGAAGATAGGATTAGTAGTTGGTTTTCACTGGTCTTGTAATAACACCTCGAATAAATTCTCGTCCCTTCGTTTCTCCGACGACTCCGAGAGTCTTACCAAGAGAATCAGAAAGATGACGCGCGGAGAGAGAGAGAGAGAGATAACGAAGTACAACACAGTGTACATATATTATATACGTATATATATATATATATATATAATATATATATATATATATATATATATATATATATATATATAAGTATATGTAAGAGGGACGTAGATAATAAGTATTATTATTTGGTTGGATGTTATTTTAAGAGAAGCTACGGAGAGGACGATACTTTCCTCCCTCAACGTCAAACTCTTCTCCCCTTATTTTCACCTTTCTTCTCCACCTTAATTATTCTTCAATATCTCTCGCAAGCTCGTTCTTACTCGATGACGCATTTCCAACTCGTTAGCCGGCTGATCTGCTTGGCCGGCTTCACCAGGATAATCCTTACCTCGACGACACTGGACATTTTCAGGATAACCAAACCGTCCTCTTCTCGACTTCTTTCTCGGGCTTTCTCGCGTCGGAGACGTGGTTCTGGTGTTTCTCGTCGACGTCCTCGTCGACGTCCTGTCTTTGTCTTTTTTGTCTTCCTTGTCTCCGTCGCAATCGTCTTCGTCTTCGTCTTCGTCTTCGTCGTCGTCGTCGTCTTCGTCGTCGTCTTCGTCGTCGTCTTTGTCGTCGTCGCCGTTGTCGTCGTCGTCGTTGTCGTTGTCGTCTTCCTCGACAACGAGATTCTTTCTCTTCCTCTTTCTCTTTTGTTACCTTCCTTTCTCGTGCTTTCTCTCTCTCTCTCTCTCTCTTTCTCTCTTTCCCTCTTTCCCTCTCTTCCTCTCTCTCACTCTCTCTCTCTCTTCTCTCACGGGGACACTCGGTCAGCACCCGCGCTACGCCGCTACGCGCTCGGGAGTGGCGGCTCTCGCGTCTAGCCCGGCCGTACCATCGCGCAAGCGCCCTTCGTACTTTCCTTCCTCCCTTCTTGCTTGCCTCCTGCCACCCACCTGTCTCCCACCTGCTTGCCTGCCTACCTCCCTACTTGCTTGCTTGCTTTCCTGTCACCCTGCAACCCTGCTGTTGATACTACTGCTGCTACTGCTGCTGCTACTGCTACTGCTGCTGCTGCTGCTGCTGCTGCTACTACTTCGGCTTTTTCTTCTTACCCTCTCTCTCTCTCTTTATTAGTCCAAACCTATCCCGAGTCCTGCTCGACTACCACTACTCTCCTTCTCTATCTTTCTACAAGTATAAACTATACCTTCAAAACCGCAAGCTCGACTATATAGGATTGTGTCTATCCTTCCCTCGTTTCCATACCTTCCTTCTTACTCTTATCTTTACGATAGATCCCCTATATTATAATATTAAGATACTCTTTTATATTGTAAATAATGCTTTAAGTTGTTTTCATTATTTAGACGTTAAAACGCATTTTTATAACCCTCCCCCCCTCTCTCTGTCCTTTCCAATAGTAATTCGATTTGTTGATTAGTGTCCGATGTAATCGGACTGTCAATTGTCGATGTTACTATTTAAGTAGATATATTATATCCGTTTGAATGTAAATTAAAGGATATTTTGATTGACGTATATTTCTATGTTGACTTGTATAGAAGATTTGTTTGCTGACGTTGTTAGATTATACTGAAAATTGCATATAATAATGCGGATAGGCCTCGGTAAGAGGACAGAGTGTATGAGCTTTCCAGTCGTGCGACTTTGAATCGCTCACGGTAGGGAGAGAGAGAGAAAGAGAGAGTGCGAGTAATGGGGTAAACTTTGAATATGCTGTATGAATAAGGCGCATGCGCTCTCGACCTCGTGCTGCGAGAAACCAAAAGGGGAAGCGGACAATGCGCGTACTTACGTAGATAGCTCAACGTGCGTGAAGAACTCAGCACGAATTAACGATACTAATGCGAAAATGGAAATGCGAAAATGTTTCCCTCTAAAATGATCCTTACCGACAATATCGAAAAGGGTTTTGTGTCAAGCATTTCATTTCAATATCAAATTAATTACGTTCCCTTTATCAATTATTTATCCAATCGATTTTCTATCGAGTATATAGGTACTTTTACTTTTTTTTAAATTTTTTTTTTATTCGAATCGATATTTAATACATCATGGAGAGATATTAATTTCTTCTTATTTATTATTATTATTAACATTACTTATAAAACATAGCCAAATGAATTTGATATTATTATTATTCTTTTAATATTTATTGAACGAAATTTTTGTTGGGCCAATGTGTTTGCGTACAGATGATGGGTTTCTTAATTTTATTTTCGGTAAAGCCATCGTTATGAAAAAATGATTTAATCGATTGAGTCGCTAATAGCATCCTTGTTTAATAAGGAATCTTCGAAAGTTTAATGTGAACTTAGCTGATAGAACACTTCTATCGAGTCGGATAGGTTTGTCTTTCTTATTCGAGTATTTGAAGTATTATCGAATTTAATCGAGCGAAATGTTTCGTTAGGTGCATTGGCATGGTTTAATTTGTAGGAACTCAGTCATGGTTGAATATAATGGAAACAGATAAAAGGATAGCAACAGACAAGGATTATCTTCAGTCGACATTAATTACAACTTACTAACTGTCTATGCTATTTCTCCTGTTTAAACTTACATACGTCGATTTAACGTATCTCTTAATACTTACTAACATTTAGGATAACTTTAATCTTCTTCTTTGAAAGCCTTACGTCGATTATTTCGCTCAACTTCCACGATTCCTAAACACTTAAAAACCCGCTTTTCAAGAATTTAATATTGGAACTATTCGGTATTCCTTCGTTAATAATTTACGAAAAATATTCAAATATTTAAACATCAACTACGAAACGATCGATCGATCTTAGCCCCCTTCCCCTCCTCCAGTTGTACCTTTTCTTCCTCTTTTATAGCCATTTTTCCCTGTCTCGCTGTGACTCGTTTCATTATTTATGGCAAGCTTAATCTCGCATTATGATTAACTATCTCTCATCGATCAATTCCTCCTCCTTCTCCTCCTTCCACCATAAAAATTAACTTAAAGATATTCTCGTGTTGATAATAAAACCTCTCGTGCGATTAAAAGCCTGTCAAAGCATAGAAAATGTTTTAACAATGTTTAAAAGATATTCTCGTAAGTGGGGTTGAATTAAACGTCGACAGATATTTTCCGTTGATTCGCAGGTGGAGAAAAAAAATCAAACTACCACTAATTAACGAGTGATTTAGCCCGTCGATCAACATTCTGTTAGCGAAGTTGTCGGTATTGCATTTTACTCATTCTCTCTTTCTCTCTTTCTCTCTCTCTCTCTCTCTTCTACCTGTGTTCTTTTTCATTTTTCAGATAATAGTCGCATGCACAAAAGCCTTCTCCCTCTCTTTCTTTATTTCTTTCTCTTTCTCTTTCTATTTCTATTTTACTCTTCAAATTCTTTTTTTTTCTCTTTTTTTTCAAATATAAAAGCGACGAGGCGAGTTTTGTATTCCACTCGAAGGGAGCTTAAACGATCGTTGACCTTTTGGCTCGTCCATATCGGTTGGGCAGTGATTGTTACGCGTTCTCGCGTTTTTTTTTTTATTTTGCCGTGATCTCGAATATCCTTCAACAGAAGAAGAACCGCGGTAGACCGATCGATTTCTAACGAAATCGATAAGCTTTTATACACACAACCACAGTAGAGAGCATTACTAAACGACTAAATGAATATTTTGTTTCTATTTTTGGATCCCCGTGCATACAAACACATACACATTCATCGCGATATCAAAATTTATTAAATTAGCTCATTGGAATATTGATTATTACGAAAGAACAAAATGAAAATAATCAATGCTTTAACGAGACCTGCGATTTATATATATATATATTTTTTTTTTTGTAATATAAACTCAGATAAATTATTTTATAACGATGAAATAATAGTTGTTTTCCCAAAAACGTTTTAAATGAAAAATATTTCGATGACGTATTGAATTTATTTCTAAACGTTATTTATTCTAGATCGAAAGAGAGAAAATCAATCTTAAAATCGATTCCTATCTTTCGTGGGGTAATATTTAATTAAATGAATAATCGGATAGAATATTTTTTGTGTGTGCATATTATTTGGAGGGTCGTGTAGTTAAAGTCAAGTAATATAGATTTATGTGCACTGGTACATAAATATCGTATAAATATATATATATATATAAATAGATACAGGCTGTTAAGGGAAATACAAAAGCACCTGGGGACGTGTACGGGGACGTGTAGGATCGATCGGCATATTTTCATTCGGATGCGTTCGACAGAGTCGTCGTTGCCGTCGTCGTAGTCGTCACATTGGCAGAGTTCGTGACGTGTTGGCGTTATTAGCTGTGAACGAGTTAGCTCTGGCGAGTTTAGCTAGCATACTCCTCGTTTCATCGACTTTTTGCCATTTCCTTCTTCGAGTGCCTTCCTCCTCCGGTAAAAGGGCCGACGATACAAACTAATTAAAAGAGAGAGAGAGAGAGAGAGAGAGAGAGAAAGAGAGAGAAATAGAAAAAGGGAAAAACATTTTTGGCCGCTTATTTCTTCTGTTATTAACTGCGTCGTCCCATTTCGTCATAGTCGGTGTGTAATATTTGCGAAATTCTTTTCGTATCGAGAAAGGCCGATATCGAATGCGTCTCGAGTACCTACGTATTTATATCGTAGACAGCTAGTATCCACTCGATCGATCTTTTACCTTAAGCTCTCGTAATTTATAACTTCAAACCTTCTATTACTTCTATCACTTTTACTTACTTTGATCGCATCGCAAAAACAAAATTTATTAATAGATATTATTTTGTACAATATAATCATACAATAATGATTAACTCGCTTATCTTAAGAGAGAAGGAGAGAGAGAGTGAGTTTAATAAAATGTTTAACATGATTTATAACACCTTTAGTTTGTAATTTATAACTTCGTACCATTTTATTATCACTTGTTTGTACCTTGACCAAACAAAAGAAATATATATATATATATATTAACATATATTTAATTAAATATAATCATTTTTAATAATAATTAAAATGAGATTATTCTTGCGAGTTGGATAACATTTTTAAAGTGTTTTTTGATTCTTTAAACGTATAAATTATAGTTTAAAATATTCTATAATATTATTATCACACTCGTTATTACCATGATTAATAAATAACTATTATATATTAAAACATAACACACACACATATTGATTAAAATAATCACGCATTGATGGTTAGCTCGATTATTTTTTGTTAGTTGAAAAAAATGTTAAACTTGTTGTTAAAAATTTTCTATTACTATCACTCTTAAATAATCTCATTATAATTAATTTAATTATCTTACGAGTTATATAGAGAAAAATTCTGAAAACGATTAGAAGTATCTTCCGATCAATCGAACGAACGAACGCAATCGGTCGCATTGCTCTCATTGAATACATGAATAAGCATCATCCCTCTTTTCTTTCTAAGTTCTATCCCTTCGCAAGTAGAATCCTCGGTGTGATCTCAAACGGTCATTCGCGTTCGATAAACCTATGCCTAAGTGCAAGTACATGAACGAACGAGTTTATTTCCAATATTATTTTCTTTCTTTCTCTTCTTTTCTCTTCGTATGTTTTTTATTCTTTTTTATTCTTCCTTCGATCGTATTTACATTCATTTTTCCATGCTATCGGATAATAAATCAAAGACAGGGGTTAAGAAAAGTTTAGTTAATAGGGATGACCTTCTTTCTAAAGTATAAAACATGTAAATATATCGGATAAGTCGTTTATACGAGAGTAATCGTGTTATTGGACTCGGCAAGTTCTTCTTTTTTTCTTTTTCGATACGTAGGATATAACGTCACCAGGCTCTCGGTTCGATATCCTTTTACGTCATAATATCGATTAGGGCAAGACTAATCGAGTGGATGTGGTTAGTGGAGAAACAATCTTTCCTAAGCTAACAATAAAACAACTAAGCTAAAACCATATACCCATTACTATGTCACACGTAATATTATAATGTAATTATGTGATAATACTCGATAACGTAAATATTATTTATATACACTATAAGACAATTAAATTAACCGGTATATTTTTACTTGTCGTATATAAATAGGGAAGAAAGATTAATTATTTTATTTTACGCACTGGTGTGTTACGGATCGTCAATCTAACCGTCCACCGTCATTTAATATTTGTTCATTTTGTTTTTTATTCCAGATTTTGTATCAACTAAAAATAAATTACAATCATAAATATATACGATATATCTTATTATAATTCATTTATTGATGTAATTATGAATATAATCACGGATTCTTGTTACAAAATTGTGAAAAATACATAAATCGATTAATTTTTATTTTCCAAAATCTTCCAAAGGTTCGTTTAACTTATCTTTTCCTGTTTTATCGTTGTCATAAAGAAAAAAGGAGAATAAGGAGAAGAAGAAGTAGTAGCGGAAAAGGAAGAAAAAAAATTAAGCATACAAATATAAAGTAAGAGAATCTGCGCGAGAGATCAAAACCTGCGGAACGGTTTCTGTGTTGAGCCTGGGGATGAGATGGGTTCCGTGGTCCGCCTATTGATCTTGGACGACGTAGCGCGTTCCTGAACGAACACCACTATCTATCTATCTATCTTTCTTTCTCTTACTCTGATTTTCTTACTTTCTTCTATCTTCTTGGAGGTTATCTTCCTGTCGCCATAACTTTCTTTTTTTTCTACCGTTGCACGCGCATCTTTGATTACTTCAGCGCGTCTCTGATTGTCTCTCATCAAGCCAAACGCTACTGGAAGGATTCACATTGAACGAAGTCAGTCTTCTCTCCCTGATTTCTGATTCTCTCTCTCTCTCTCTCTCTCTCTCTCTCTCTCTCTCTCTCTCTTACTTTCTTTTTCGTTTTTCTCTCTTTCTCTTTCTCAAAGTTGTTTTTCAACAAACGACTACACGCCTAATCTTTTTTACCTTACCATTCCTACCGTTCTTTCTATTCGTTCTTTTATCATAGCGTTTTCTTTATCTTTCCTCTTTCTTCATTCCTTTTACTCAATCTCTTCTTACCTTTTCATCTCCGTTCGTTAGCCTTTAAGCTTGCGTAGACTAGTTACTTACCTATCGAATTGAACTTTTTATCCTTCTCTTTCTTTCTCTCTGTGTGATCATCTCACTTCGTTTCTTCGCAATTGTCTCGTCACGACTTACTTCGATCATTTTCCACTGATTTGACGATATCTCATTAAAAGCCTAACGCTAATTGCAAAGTCTTCCTTCAAGAATTCTCTCAAATTCTTTCATTTTTAACGAACCGATCTTCGAATATCACCGAGCAAAAGAAAATGAAAGAGAGATCAGTTTCTTGATTACGAATTAATGTACTTAACTGATTGATTTTTAATTAAATATCATTGCTTTATCGTCGTTTAAATGTTTCAAGCTCGATCTACGGGGAGAACATTTTTTATGAACTAGTATTAATTGTTTCTAGTTTTCTTTCTATTTTTCATTTCTCTTTACAATTTGAAAAAGATAAATGATTAATTCTTACGATTGAAGAATTTCTTTTGGATGTTTCTCGCGTGCGTGTTATGCCCTTGACGTGGACATCAGCCTATGTGATGGATGGCAACTTTTCCTAGTCCGCAAACCAGACAAACGATTATACTTCGCCTATCCTTGGTAAAACTGCAAATCTCCCTGGTAACGTTTCATTCTTCGTTTGGTTAGTTTTAAAAACGGGAGAGGAACTAAAAACCAAAAAATCAACAAGATATACGACCGGAAAAACCTATAAGACGAATAGGGATTACGAATTTTTTCTCCATTATGATGTACCATATATTTCATTGAACTACTGCAACTAGCCATTATACGTTTAGACCTTTGAATTCATATAAAATTGTTAATTACGATTCATTCAATATTTACCCTACATATATTTTTACCCCAATCGGTCTTTTAAACAAAATTTATAATCTTTACAATTCAATGCAGATGAGAATGAATTGGATATTGACTTAGATAAATAAATGAAAGAATTTTTAGATAAAAATAAGATAATATTCTTAAAATCGAAGCAATTGTTGTAAACATAATATTAAATATTCGGCCTTTTTATTTGAACACTGATTTATTATAATTTAATAAAGACTAAAGTTAATCTGACATACTGTTTAAAATAATAAATAAAATAATACATCTAATTAAATTTATCGTTAAATAAAACTTCATAAAAATCAACAACATTGAACCAAAAAAAATAGCAATTATTCAAAAAACCAAGATCCACGTATACAGTTTGAAGTTTTCTAGAGGAAAAAAACTGAAAATAAAATAATATCTAATTATAATAATGAATCATTTGACGTTAGATACTCAGAGACACGTATCTAACTTAAGTGGTAAGTCGATATTTCATGTAATATGAACGTGTGATCGGTCGTGTTTGCAAGTACGCATTGAAATACAAACGAATACCTAGATTTCCATAGGAACCTAGGTTGAAGGAAAGGAAAGGAAAGGAAGAGAGAAAGAGAAAGAGAAAGAGAGTGAGAACAGGCAAACTGACAGGATCGACGTGTTTATCGAGGCTGTCGTATCCGCGAGTATACCGAAGGGAAGACATCTCAAGTACTTAACGTGGCAGCAGTCGAGATTGAAAATGCAACAGGCTCGAAGAGGGTAGGTAGGCTCCGTAGGTTGGATTGGAAGGTAGGCAAGCACGATATACAAGCTCCTAGTTCGAAAAGCTAGCTAGATAGGTCTCGGGGTCTCTAGGCTGATCGGCACCTGTTTCCAATCTTCTACCGATCATTTTCCAACTCTTTTCTCGCTCTCTTTTTCATCCTGCCTATTGGAATCCTCTTTCTCTCTTTTTCTTTTTCTTTTTCTTTTTCTTTCTCTCTATCCATCTCTGTTTCTCTTTCATTTCACTCTTTAGCTTATATTTTTTTCCTCAGGGCGTGGCGTTCAACAGGCCTGGCATCGTGCCATCATACTTTTTCTTCCTTTTACTCTCCCTTTATCTATTTTTCCTCTCATTCTCTCTTTCTATATCTTCTTGATATAAGTACGTAGGTACCAATCTTCTCTGTTGTGCAAAAGTTTGGAAAATAACGACGAAATATATTATCAAGTATTGTATATGGGATTTTTGTATTTATTAAATAAATATTAATATATTCGTTTAATGTATGCTGTTGAAGAGCTTAGGAAACGAGAAAAATATATTCAAGTTAGATCGAAGATTTTTAATTCAATGTTTATGCGAGCGTTATTTATAAATCAAATAAATATTAATGTTTGTTCAGCTAAAGTTTAGAAAATAAGGACGAAACTTTGATGAATAAATTGAAGATCCTAATGCAATTCTTATAGAAGATTCTCTTTTTTTTGTATTCATAAAATAAATCTTAATGCACCGATCTTATGTGTTATGCAAAAACTTATAAAATATGGATAAGAAAGCAAAGCATTAATCGAAGTTCCAAATGCAATTTTCATCAAATATTTTTTTCTTTCTCATTTATTACATGAATATTAAATTTGTCGTTGTTGAGATGTTAATTGTTAGTCGAGTATGAAAGAAAACTTTATGGGGTTGTTACTTTTCCTTCGAACTAACATAAGTACAACGCAAGTACTATGAAATGTTGATCTATATATATACAAGAACGTGCATATAACCTACTCGCAAGTACCGACCCGACGACAGTTGCAGAGATTTCAACACGATCTCGTGACAATTTCCGGGCAAAATGTGTCCAACATCGTGGTTAAGTTGCTAGGATCTTCGCGCTTAACTATGAATCACGATTCATATTCACAGCATTTAACACGAATATCGAATAAACTTGAACTTGTTGAATTAATAGAGAAAAAATAAAGAAAAGATATTTTTATGAGCAATATATATTGACGGAATCAATAATATTTTTCTAATTTCAATTTCATACTCTTTAATTACTCGGCTACTGTTAATTCATATATTACCTAATTATTTCCTAAAAAATAATTACTTTTATATTATATATATAATAAAAATTAATTTTTTATATATTTTCCCTCAAAAACGCCTTGTTATTTCATATAAAACCTAGTTATTTTGTGAAATTAATTGAACGCCGATATAATATAGAAACTTTTTCGGAAATGGGAAGTCCGGGAAAAGCGTTTATCGTCGGCAGTCGAAATTATTTTTATCGTCGAGAAGTAGTAAAGAACGTCGTTATCCTTCGAACTCTTTGCCAAGGAAGTTTTTAGGGCGAGAATGTTCGCATGAGAGAAGAAAGAAAGAAAAAAAAAAGGAAAGGAGGAAGGATGATGGGTAGGGATGGGGGAGGAGTGGTTTGGAAGGAAAGAACGGATAAAACGTCGATGAATGCGACGATGCTACTCGTCAAAGACCTCACGGCTCATCCGATATCCTGTCCTCATCTCCTTTCGAACTCGCATCATCCAGGCAAAGATTCGTAATACTTCTTTTTTTTTCAAACCCAAAGATATATATAGGTACACCTCAGTTACCAATATAGGTGACGTAGAATTTAACGAGGAGATGACGATGCTCTCTGAAAATGAAATAAAATGAATGAACTATAGAAAAATATTGAATTTTTCAACTTAAATTTAATGAAGAATAAATGATCATCTCGATATGGCAATTATAATTACATTGGATATTACGTTGATTGATTTAATTAATGAGATAACAATATCGTAATGAAAAACGTCGAAAATGTATTGTAAAACGTGTAATCAATTTTAATCCTTATAACGAAGTATTTAATACGCAATGTTAAATCAACTATCGATTCGACGTTTGTAAAATTTTCGTTGTTTTTTTAATTAAATGAGAAGTAGAGATGAAAAAAAAAATTTGCAAAATTACGATTTTTGATATTTCATCGAGAATATCGAGTGTGAACGTTTTAGAGAATACGTGCTTCGAAATTGGAGCTTTTTCGTAATATACGCGTTTAAAAATAAAAAGAAAGAAATGTGGTTATCGCGAATGCAACATCTTTAGATCGCGGATGGTTTGTTGTACCTTGAAAAACGCGGAAACTCGTTAGAAGGATTTAACGGGAAAAGAAGGATACAGCTCGCGACGGCGCAAAGTATCGAGCTATCGATTTCACGGCTCGCCAACTACTCGTCTGATAAGGTTCGCCACACCACCACCAACCACCACAACCATAACTACCACCAAACCCCCTTTTTTCTACCATCCTACCTTTCCGCAAGCTCGTCTTGGACTATTCGACCTTCGTCGTCTGCTTCACCGATTTCTTAACCGTTTCAGTCATCAGTACGGAAAAACTTTGAACGGTAAAGAAATCTTTTTACTTACAGTTATATTAAGTCAGTATTGTACTGTACTAAAATTAGTCTGGCATAAGGGAACGGTACGAGAAATTTGAAAGAAAATTTATCTCTGGATTCTTTTCCTCTCTTTAACGATTTATTTCTTTTTTTTTTTATGTGTGTGTGTATGTTTGTATACACGAATATGTAATTAATGTATTAGAAAATTGAGAAAATACTTTAAAAGAAAGATATGGGTACTTTTTTTTCTTTTCTTAAGATAAAAAAGAGAATATTGTAGAAGGGATTGTTAGATGATAATTCTTCGGGCTCGATAAATGCTCTGGTTAAACGATCGATTCCTAGTACTGTTGAAAACGCGAAAAATCTTGGATAAACGCGACCTGTTCTTTCTATCTAGGCTAATAATATCGAGTAGAGTAATATCTTTCGTTATCTACAACTAATGTTTTCTAGGAATTTTATCATTTGCATGTTTCATACCTTCGCTTTATGTTTGCTACTTCCTGACCTCTTTAATTTTTTTCTTTTTCATTTATTCAGTCAGCGAATTTACTTTATTACGGTTTGTTCATCGACCAAAGTAAACAAATGGAAAATATCTGTCTTTTTTTTTTCTCCTGGTAACACGTGAACAAACGAAACGGCTTTCGTATCTGGAAGGTTTGAATTTAACAAAATAATATGACGAATGTTCGGTTAAGACGTTATCGTTAAAAAGCTTTACACAAATTTGCAATCAATTAAGGATTAAAATTAAAACGACATATCCCTACGTAGTTGAGAACTCGAAATACCTAGTAAAGGTATTCTAAGCCTATTACCTGTCCCGGTTTTAGAAGTTCACGCGATAATACAAACCGGATTAACACGCAAAGCGCCGGGACACGTTAAACGTGTTCATGTTTAGTCACCAACAGTTAACCGAGTTTTTGTATTAGGGTACTTTTATTTTTCCATTTCTCGTTTCGATTTTCATTTTATTTAACGATTCACGTACAATTCTATTGTTTAAATATTTTCCTCTCCGATTCCTCTCGAACACGTTAAAAACACGTAATCCATTATAAAAACTAGGAGAAAAGGTTTCGACGACGAAACTAATGGAAGATCAAAGGATTATGCTTGAAATTTTATATATCAACGGTGCATTGATTTAATTGACATTTATTTATTTATTTATTTATTTAGTATACAAATTTGAGCTTTTGTAAATACTCGACAAGATTTTAAAAATCAAAATTGTTATCAATTATTATTATTATTGACGATAAGAATAACGTTGTATCAGGCGTAGGTTCAGATGTTTACATTGTGGATATGGAAAATTTATGAACCGACGTCATAAATACATTTCTTCTGGAAATATCGAATATATCGGTGAACTTGGTTCGTCCATTACGTACTATACTCACATTTATTCAACGCATACAGAAAGAAGTTAACGTATATACAGTTCTACTCGTACATATATTTTATACTTTTCAACTGCCTCCTGCAGCTTTCTTCCTATCATTCTAACGTTCCCATAATATTTATTCATCTTTGCGCTTCATACCATGTTTCTCTTCTCCTCTCTCTCTCTCTCTCTCTCTCTCTCTCTTTCGTTCTTTCCTGTCATATTTATTTATCATCTCGAAACTATTTCTATACTTAAAAATTTTTCTCGAGTTGTTCGACGTTTGAAAAACAAAAACAAACTCATTCAATACGTCGAGGAAACAAAAACAAAATGTTTAGTTTTTTTTAAGTAAACAAATATAAAATAATTTTTGATATATTTAGGAGAATTATTGGAAGATGCATTCATAGAAATAAGAAAATAATATTGTAATTCGTGTAAGAAAAAAAATTATTAAATAATTTGTATTATTTTGTATAGAATATCAAAAAATCGTATAAGAACTTTGATTAAAATTAAAAGGATTTGACAAAGTGTATTGCATTTATTGAAAAAATAATTTCTAAAAGAAGAAGAAAAAAGATAAGATATGAATGACTTTTGATTTGAATGACTTTGAAAGGGAAAGATCGAAAGATCGTGTATCAACCCTAGTTAGATTTTGAAGGATCTATCGAGGATGCATTCAGCGAGATAATAGAAGAGTAGATAGAAGAGGATTTTGAATGGAGTTAAATCCGTGCACGCGTCACCCCGAGTTTTGTAACGAAAATGCATAGAAGAACGACAAAGAGGAAGGAGACGTCGGAGGATCGTCTGAGAGTCGGATCGACGAGACGAGGTGGAAACTCCAAAGGGGTTGATGTCGCCCGCCAATCGGGAGTGACTTCGAACACAACGGAAAGTTAAAACGCTACCGGAATACTTGAGATGTGTATTTTATGCTGCTGAAATACTTACTTGCGTAAATACATACCAGGTAAATACATGTACGTACGTATGTATGTATGTATGTATTATGTATGTATCCACCTAGCTTGCTTATAGATACAAATATACTTATGCGTATGCCGAAGAAAAGAGGCCGATAGACGTGCACACGTTTTACGCATGTAAGTACACTTACTACCTATTCTTAGTAACATGCGTACAGTTATACTAATTATAGAGCGTATTATATACTAATTCGTACATAGAAAAAATCTTAGGTAGTAAATAAATCTATTACCTGAAATACACATACAGTTTCATCCTATATATTATATTTATAAAGGAATATTTACGCGTAAAAAAATAATGATAACAAATGTAGACACGTTTCACGCATATAAGTACTCATAAGTATAATAAGTAATAAACGAATTCTTCGAAACACACATACGGTTAACCCCATACAACATTTTTAGGTACATTAATGCGTATGAAGAAAATGATGAAAAATGTGCGTAGGTTTTACGCATAAAAGTATTCATAAGTATACAGGGGTTTACAAGTACTGTAAAGGAATTCCTCGAAATACACATAGGGGGAGAGTGTAGATTACAAGTATATTTGGGAGTATGTAGAAACTAGGAAATGCAAGGTAAAGCAAGTCGAGTCGAGGTAAAACGACGGGACTGCAGTGCAGTAAAGTGCATCGTAAGCCTAGCACATCTGTGACCACTCTCGGGGTCGCAGTGCCCACTTTCAACATTTATTATTCACCCGTCGCAATCCGTTAAAAGAGGGAACAGAGTCCTCGATATGCACGTTTTCTTTTTTCTATCTAGAATTTACTAGATTACTAGTTATTTTTTTTTTAATTTGAATTTTTTCTCTCATCTTTTATGAAGAGATGAAATAGATGAACGAATGGTTGGATTGATTTATCATCCTGGTGATCGTTTGGAAAAAAATCCGTCAAGGTAACCTCCCATATCATCTAAATTCGTGAAAAAAAAAGAAAAAAAGGGCTAAAAGGTTTTAGCTAGAAAGGAACGATCTAAATCCTTCTCAAATTAATATTCCATGACTGAGGAGGTAGCTTTTTACGCGTGGGGCCATGCTCGCTACTCTTTGCAAGCCCTCGTAAACGTGCTTTCCGATCTACCTATCCTTTTCTACATCGATTTACGATACTCGTTCAGATGTCTGTGCTTTCTTAACTATTCCTTTACTTACTATCCTACGACCTACCTTCCTATTGGATTAAAGACAATTTATCGAACGCGCATGGAATAGATTTAACACGTACGATATTGAATAGTTTAATGCTTTTACTTGTCACCCCCTTTTTTTTTGATAAATATTAAGTGTAACAATTAACTCGATGCCTCGATATTAAATTTATTGAGTCAAAAATCACCAAGTATTTTTTTGTCAGGGAATTGTTATAGTTTGCCTGAAAATAAAGAGCCAAATTCATTGAAAATAATGGGAAAAACTATTACGAAAAATAACCAGATCTATGATTACTTTATAAGTAAATATTATATTTCTTATAAAAAAACATAAAATTAATTGTTACATGTAGCTTATACATTTATAAAAACTTTTTTCAATAAATATAGTATGAAACGTGGTAGTATCGTATTGCGTTATGAACGTGTAAATGTAATAGTGCAAAATCAAGTACGAGAAGTGTATATACCAGGTGTGCAATCAACTATTCTCTCTCTCTCTCTCTCTCTCTCTCTCTCTCTCTCTACTCGATTACGGAAATCTCGATTCCGTACTGTTCACAAACCCGACGATATTCGCGGTGGATTGACTTTTCCGATAATAGGTACATAATATACCTACTGGGTATCCCACCGTGAATGCACCGAATTGATTTAAGCTAACCCATATCCCCGAACCTCGCGGTCGCACAACAAACACTTCGTCCCGATCTTGATTCCGTAGCTGGGGACCCGACTTCCTCGAGTCAATCGAAAGTTCGCCTTTTGTTCCACCTCTACGCAAACCTACTAAGTAGGTATATGTGTGGGTCTCTGTGTGTGTGTGTGTGTGTGTGTGTATCTAAACTAAGAAATTGTAAAGTGCAAGGAGAAGGAGGTGGAACGTCATTAATCGAACGGTCGTCCGTATTCGTATTTGCATGAAACATTTTATTCTCAAAATACTATTTTGTACAGTTATAATTATTATAATAATTTCTAGAAAAATTCGTTGATCGAAAGTCAAGATGAATAAACGTTTCTATCCAGAGAAAGTTTTCTGCAACTGTACCTTAGCTTCGATTATAATAAATCGTATTATTTCTTTTTTTCCTTTCTTTATTTCTTTTTATTCGCGAAACCAACCGAGGAAAGTTTGTGCGATAACTTTTAACAAAATTTTCTTTCCCTATTTTCTACGTATGCGTGCATATATGTATGTATGTATGTATGTAGGTAAGTAGCGAAGTATTATATACACATATAGGTGGATTGCCTTTAGTTTTCTCTCGAAAAGTCATCTCATTTTAATGACACTAAAGAAAAGGAAGGAAGGAAGGAAGGAAAGTTAAGTAAAGATCGGTAGGAAAAGTAGGTTAAAGTATATTCTCACTTTGTACAAATGTAACATCGAATAACAGCGACTAAGAAAGATTCGGGTCTTTTCTTATCTAATCGTATCTCGTGTTCTTAGTTCATGAACGGAACTGGTTGATACGGGAAAAGAAAGAGAAAGAAAGAGAGAGAGAGAGAGAGAGAGAGAAAGAATAAAGACAAGGAAAGAAGACAAATATCTTGATCGTTTGTAGTTTACGAAAGACGACTATCCACTCGTCGATCTTCGGCTACTTCTCCTTCCCAATTCGCGGGAAAAGAAGAAAAAAGAAAAAAAAAGAAGAAAGAAAATCGAGAAGGGTAACCAAGAGGGCCGTTCCTTTCAATAACGAGGAACGGGCCAACTCGTGGAACGTAAAATTGCACTCGGTATTCTCCTAAATTAGGGCACCTTTTGAGAACGCAAATACGTCGGAGAGTTCATTTCAAATCGCACAAAAGAAGAAAAATGTTCTTTTTTTTTGCCCCCTTCCCCCTCACCCCTCTTACTCATTCTTTCTTTCTTTATTTCTCTTTTTCTTTCTCTCTCACGATTTCTCTTTGATTTCACTCTTACCAGCAACCGACATCACTCTAGTCGGTAAAAACAAGAACAACACGTACACGATTCCTTTTACTCGAGCGAATTATTTGATCATTTCTATAAAATATCTTTTTTCCATTCTTTTTCTATTTTTAGGTAGCAATTTATTGTTTTTATTGATAGGAAGAATAATATATTTTATACGCGTGTAAATGTGTATGTTAACACGCTTGGGGATGACTTTGAAGCCATGTCGTTGAGTTTTATCGAGGGAAACAGCTCTTTTACGTTATCGAGCAAAAAAAAGAAAGGAAAAAAAAAACATTGAAGTCCTCGAAAGAAAGTAGAAATGGTGAAATGGTTGAGGTTAATTAAAAGTTGGCATATTCGAACGACTGTCAGCGTGACGCTACTGGGGTTATTATCTCGTGTTCCTAACGTAGTTGGATTAGGCATGCAAGATAATAGTAATATTATCTTGAAAAGAGGGGAAAAAAAGGAAGGAAAGATCGTTTTAATCCAATGATACTCGTTGATCGTGGCTAAAATCGAGGGGTTAATTATTACCGGTACGATAATCTCGAGTCTCTACCGATGCATTCTCAGATGCTGCGGTTTTCGTTAGAATTGCTACGGAGGTATTACGTAGACGTATATATCTAGACGAAACATATACGAGAAATACTTGTGTAATAAAGCCTCGACTGTGTATGTGTAGATGTTAATCGGAATCTGTGGTAGTAGAACCACAAACGTCACTAAGGAACCGGAGCCATGCTCGTTGTTCCAACACAAGAGATTCAAATTTGTAATAGTAGCTTCAACTAGCTAGCTCATACTATAATATAAATTTACACAAACGTATATAAACCAGAGTAGTCCTTGTTTTGAGTATTTTTTGAATTTTTATGCTCCCAGAAGGCTTCCAGAAGGCTCCCAGAATGTTTTTATGATTCGAAATAAATAAAAATAAATATCATCCAAGTTTCAAGTCCCATCTCAATTTTAACCTTTGCCAAACAACGATAACCCCATGTTATTTTCATCTAAATAACACGGGGTTTCTGGCATTGAATGATATATTTTCTATTCCTGTCAAAGTGATTGTTCTAAATATATTATTGTAATATATTGATTAAAAACGAAAACCGAAAAACAATTTATCATTAAACTTATATTATATTCATAATCTTTGACACATCTTCACAAATATTTGAAGTTATATTTGTTATAAAATTGTAAGTAATTATATTTTATGTTTAGTTTTTATATAGATATGTGTGCCTTAAGAAATGCATTTAAACATATATTTTTAAATAAACTAAGAGTTTCGTTGGAATCAAATGAAATGGAATGGGTGAAATAATTGAAAGTTTTCGTGCTTATAAACTGTAAAATCGAAAGAAATGGAATATAACTGTATGGGTGGACGAGGACATAAAAGAAAAATATCCTCTTTGATTCATTTCTTACTTGGATTGAAACGAGCAAAATAGTGTAGGTATAGGGAAGCGCGAGAATTGAGTCGATGCATTGCAAGTAGCCCTTCGGGTCGCGTAACTTCTCGCTCGCGTGACTTTATGGCGTTTACGAGTATGCTCCTGCCTAGAAATTCTCTCTCTCTCTCTCTCTTCGTATCATATGCTCGAGAAAGTAGGTGTATAACGAGGAGAATGACGACGCGAAGAAAGGCTGGTAGAGAACTAGAAATTCAGGGACGAAATAATGCAGACAAATAAAATATGAACAAAAAATCATAAACGAACACTTTATTATCTTGAATGTTAGGTATAATAAAATGTTAATCGTTATCTCTAATAGAATACATAATGTTTTAAAAAAGTTTAAAAAAAAGATAACTCCTAAAGCAATATTTTTATACAATTCTAAATTAAAGGTAAAGTGTGAATCATAGAATGTAATTACATGAACTAACAAACATAAGAATGAAATAGAAATAAAGTTAGAAAAAATAGAAGAAAAGTTAAGAGAAAAAGTATAGAAAGAGAGAAAGGGAAAGAGTAGTTTGGATAAACGTAGTTTCTTTGCGTTTGGTATAAAATACATGTACATATATACACGTGTAGACGTGTACGCGTTCGCGCGTCTCTGAGCTTGCGTCGCCTCGTGTGTTTCTTTTATGATGACTTTTCCAACAACGAGGCGTTAATACACACACACACAAGGGAGTGTATACACGTATATATGAATAAGCCGCATTACGTTTATAAAGGGTAATGTAGCTTATTCATACGTTCCTATCCCGTTCCTATCCGGATCCTCGTGATGCGCGCATTTCAGTGGTTCTTCGTTCTCACCCTTCGTTCGTCTTTAATTTCCTGCATTTTCTCTTTTTTTCTAATTATCGTTTTCAAAAAAAAAAAGAAAAGAAAGAAAATAAATGGAAACTAATAAGTAAAAGCGAGAATAAGAAAATTTATGAGAGTGTCATTAGAGTGAAATGAAATAAATGCGACAACGTATTCAATGAGATTTATCTTCGAAAAGTATTCTATTAGATTTAAATCGTTTCCATATACGAAATAATATATATTCTCGTAATCCTAATTAAAAACCACTGATATACATGTAAGAACCTCCATACACACCTAGGAATGGTCGTTGAAGATACCCACGAACGGCAGCTAAGCGGAACGCAGGACTCAAAGAAAAAGAAAAAGATAGCAAAAGAGAGAGAGAGAGAGAGGGAGTAAGTGTGAGAAATGCATGTGTGTGTATGTATCGCTACCCTTCGCTTCATTCACATATTCTCGAGTGGCAGAATTCTTGTGTATATCGCACGCTTGCCTCCTGCTTTTCAGTACTACGACGGAGGATTTAATTTAGCTTAGCATGCTCTCACATACACACACCCTCGATTCGTTTCTCCTTTTCTCTCTCTCTTACCTTTCATTATGTGTGTTACGACGCTATAAGTCGTGTGTGTCGCTCGAGAAAGAAACAGCGAAATAAAAGAACCAAACGTTAAAGTGAATTAGGCTCGAGCCTAATGACCCGCCACGCGCTTTAAATTCGGCTACTTCTGTTTTTTTTATTATATAATGTCACCTTTCAAGGCATTTTCTAGATCCTAACGAGTTTTAACGAAGACTACCTTTTATGCTTGTTTTGTTTTTTATCTCTTCTCAACACACGTTACTCTTCATACATTTATTATATCTATATTCTCTTTCTCCCTCTTTCTCTTTTTAAATGTTTTACTTAAATATATGCCACCTATGTTTATAAGGGAAATTTTTTTGTAATATAATTGCAATAAAAAATCCTCTGTTTAACAAAATCAAATGTCAATGTAGGGACAATAAAAATTTCTTTTTTACTTTTTACCCTTGATTAACGTGAACAATTAATTGTTTCTTTTCTTTTTTTTAAATCGTGATTCATAGAAAGAAATGGTATAAGAGAAAGCTTAATACACTTCTTTTTGGCCAAAAAATAAGAAGAAAGATCTTTTGCGGCAGAAATGTTAGGATCGGTGCGCCAGGGTTTAAGTCAGGGTCGCACGAGGAAGAGGTGCAACGCGGTAATTGCCAATTAACTGTAATTAATGCAATGAGCCAAGGTGGCACGATCAACTACATTCACGTGCTCGTCATTATTTTCTTTCGGTGTTTTAAAGAGCAATTTTAAGAGGATAGTTTTGTTTATCGATAGCCCAATAGATACATACCTTTGGTATCCACCGAGTCTGATGATTATATTGTCTAGCTTTTAGGAAACACCAACACACAAACGAACGAACGAACCAACAAACGAATAAACGTATGAACGAAAGAGAGAGGTGAGATTGCATAGTTGGTAACGTTTGGCTCCGTATAGTGATGATATCATTTATTCGTATTTGAGATCGCATTTGATCTGGCAACTCCTAGAAAGGCATTAATGAAGGGAACTATATCACTGCTCGGGGGTATTATGTTAGCTTCGAAACAATGGATACGATCGCGTGTCAAGATGGCGGTGCTTTTCACCGATAACGTTAAAGGATCCGATGGTTGCAGCCGCGCCTGTCATTCTAATAATAGCTACGACCACTTAGCTAGCACGGTGGCAGTCACTGCAGCAATTTTAGTAATTACCCGATAAATGCTATTATAGGCTCAAGCTGCGAGTACTCGCTCTCTCTCTCCCTCTCTTGAATACGTTAAGTAATAAAAATAATAATTTAACCTAGAGAGATAACGAGAAAGTAAGATGGAATGAGAGTAAAATAGGGAGAAAGGGTGGGAGAGAGGAACAAAAAGGAAATCAAGATATTTATATAAAAGGAAAAAAATGGGAAAAATTATTTAATAATATCTTATCGATGTGCACTTGACCTCGCGGGACGTATAAATAATACCCCTTAGTGTAGGATTAAACGATAGCGTTTTTCGATCGATTCATTATATACTCTTTGCCTCGTACTTCTCTAACATAAGTACTTCTCTGTTCTTTTTCCTCTTTAGTACTATACCTCATAACGAAATGGCTTATGATTGATTTATAGATCGACCTCTTTTCGAAGATACGCAAAGACTCGTCAACGTCGTTAGAAAATTCTACTTTGCTAAAATATCTCTTCTTTATCTTTTTTCTTCTTTTTTTTCTCCTTCTTCCGGCAGGATGATAAAACATTGACGAAACGTTTTAATAAACTTGAGAAAATGTTTACTAAAATGATAGAGAGAGAGTGTTTGAGAGAGAGAGAATATACATTTTTATTTTCTTTGAATTTCTTTTTTTATTTTCCACATTTTTATTCTTTCTACCTTTTTATTTTTCTTTCTCTCTCTCTCTCTCTCTCTCTCGCTTGCTTCCTACAAGCAAATCCTTCTGCTCGTAACGGGAATTGCGTTGCGGAAAAGCTTAAGGATAGTGGAAAAAAGTGTCTCCGACATCTTTTTCTTTTCTTCTCTTTTCTACACCCCTTTTTCGTTTCTATTTTAAAAGAAACGCAACGAGTTTCGTGGATATCACTTATATAAGAAACATAAATAATTATTTTTCTTTAACTAAAGATTTTTTTATACCTTTTTGAGTACGTTTCACCGTCACTTTTCATTCAATTTTGAGCTGGAATAAGAATACGTCCGGGGATTTTCCATCATGACGTTGTAGCTGCCACTTGAAAAAGAAAGAAACCTGCAAGTTGGTCTTTGCAAAAGATCCAAGTTAGAAATAGAGAAATGTATTCTTCTTTGGTTCCTTCTATCTATCTATCTATCTATCTATCTATCTCTCTCTCTCTCTCTCTCTCTCTCTCTCTTTGTATATCATACAATCTTCTTCTTCTTCTTCTCCTTTCCTGTTTTTGACATTTTTATTTCCTTTTGCTTGGAAGTATAAACCCTTGAATAGGTTTTCTCCCCTTTTTGATACAGATCCTAATATTACCGACAACCCTGTGGTGTTTTTTTATTCATATGTCGCAAGAAAATCAAACGGAATTCGATGTTACGTTTCAACCATAATTCGTTTTGAATCGTGAAAGAAAAAGACGCGTTAGCGATTTTATTATTTCATTTGAAACATAGCGAAAGACTCTCGTCAACGTCATTCCTTTTACAAATTTCCATCTGACCTTTGACAATATTTCTTCAAATTTTATACGAAAGGTAAAACCAAGTATCAATTCATCCATCTTTCTTTACTCACATCAGTTTCTACGCTTGTTTCCAAGTATACGTGTGCATTGATGTTGCAAAAGGATGGCATAGTGTAAGATAGGAACCGTGGATGACAGTCATGTAAATAGGCCACTGGCATAATTTATACCCGTCACGAAGTAAAATTTACCAGGATCCAAACTGGCGTTGGAAAATCTACGGAATACGACAACGTTATGGGGTGAAAAAGGGGTGGAGGGGAGGGGGGTTAACCATATACCGCAGTCACGGTTTTCCGTTCGAGTTTACCCATTTGCGGATTCCTATTCTCTCTTTCTGTTTTCAACGTTTATTCCGATTACGAGTCGCGATGCGTGTCGTTTTCGTTTCATCGATTTCTTCTTCTTCTTCTTCTTCTTCTTCTTTCCTATTCTTTACTCTACTTTAAACATCCTATCGGAAACGTTCCTGATAAGAAAGTATACACGGTATTGTCGAACTCCAAACGGTGAATACGTGCGGAAAGATCGTGTCGAACGAGGATGAAAATAAAACTGGTAAATATCGTCTGTATATGGTTTTTTCCAAAGTTTGCACAAAAATAAATAAAGAAAGAAAAAAAGAGAAAGAGTAAAAAAAAAAGTTTCGATAGAAACAGAAAACCATATACAGTTCTTAGTTTCTTCTAAGTAAACAGCATGGTTTGTTTGCTACTTGAATACTTTAGGCGCATAAAATTCGTCACTTTTCCGACTAGTCTTCGAATTGCATAAGATTCTCTGTCCCGTAGGAAAAGGATAGGGAACGAGTAGTATCTTAACGTTAGGACGAATTTAAACGTGACTTATCTCAGTCTTGACTACATTTTTCATTCCTTTCGCGTTTTCAACGTCTACGGATGCGAAGACGTAGCACAAGACTCGTGATTTAATGGTCACGAGGTTAGATATTTGCTTTACGCGCTTCTGTTTTGCATAAAGAAATTTTATAAAGAAGTAAAAGGAAAAGGAAGAATAGAGGAAAAAATGAGTATAAGGAAGTACTCCTTTAGAAATTTCATTCCATTTTTCTCTCTTATTCTCGTAACAAGTTTAATAATAATGTACATTTGAACAGGGGAAATAATAATATAAAAAGAAAAAAAGAAAAAACAAACATAATATATCATTAAATAATAAATAATACGTTAGAGGGAAAACGAGGAAGAACTGTAATTATGACGCTAAAAACATACGAGGCGAGATTTTGGTCACAGGGGATAATGAAATATTCCGGACGCGAGCAACGAATGGAGGTTTAATCGACGATCAAGTTAATCCGACGATGTCGTTGCCCGCAGAAACAGTGGATGATTGCGGTTCGCAAAGTGTTGCTTGCGTCCCTCTCCCACATCCAAAACCTCCTGCTCCCCGCCAATCTACCACACCATACCACACCCTGCATCACGAGTAGTAGCACGCTTGCTTGCTCGCTAGCTTGCTAGCTAGCTAGGTAGCAGCAAGTATACGCGCCAACTCACACGTTTCTATACGCGCGAATTAATCTCCCATCAGAATCTGTATATTAATTTTCAAAAGCCGCTTTTCAATGCGATCAAACGAGCGCGTAATAGCTTGGAATATTAATTTCTTTCCTCGTCTCTCTTTCTCTCTTTCAGTTCGTACCAAGCGAGAAATTTGTTTAGAGAATATCAAGAGTCGTTGCGAGGATCCTATCGGTAATGTCCAACTCATATATATTAACGCGCGCGGATTATCAAATTTGATTTAACAAAGTCTGCGAATTTCTAAAAGATACAAGAATTATATTTCAATAAAATAATCACATGTGTGTGTGCAAAATTTGGTACCCGAGGATCGTTGATGCTCCGTGCGCTAGTCATCGTAGACGATTAAACGTAAAATAATACGATCGCTTTTTTATTTAATAATATTTGTTCTTTTTGCATCTTAATTAGAATTTCTTGGTAGGAGAGAGTAAAGGACAATTTAATAAAATTTCTAATGACGCGATGCAATATTGAGCGAACTCTCGGTGAGCTAACAAACGGGAATCGTTTACCTTAACTAAGCCACTTTACATGACCGGTTAAAACTTTAAATGCCTATATCTGGACGAATTCCAATTCATGCGATAGGGATCGAGCGGCGCGAATAATCGCTCGGACGATCGTTAAGAACAAAGGATAGAAGGATGGAAACAAGGAAGGAAGGAAGGAAGGAAGAAGGAGCCACGACACCTACCACCCTCACTATCACGGTCGTCGCAAGAGTAAAACAATCGCCCATACCCATCCACCCGCAAGCAACAAACCACCCGATCGAAATTCGGGTCGCTCTCGTTCGTATTTTCTCTTGGCGTGCGTTCATTCGCCGTGAGAAAACAGCTTTTCCTCGAAGGGGGAATGCAAAGACGACGACGGTCAGTGGGGAGAGGAAACTATTTAAACTCAATTTTAGAAATCGATCTTCATTTTATTTTTGAATTTCTAATAGCCTTAGAATTATGGGAGGAATAAATAAACCAATTGTTTCTACATAAATATAACGATGAGGGATAGAAATAAATAAAATAAAATAAAATATAGAAAATATCGGACAAATATTGAAAAGAAAACTTAAAGAGGATTGGAAAATAATAATTAAACTAATTAAATCCATATTGTCCGATATAAAGAAGGCATCAAAATGTAGCGTAAAAATAAGCACGTGAAACAAATCAAATCGAAAAAATTACTCATATTTTTCATAATATCGTTTTGTCGTAAAGGCTTGTGCGTAAGGTTTATGTAAAATAAATAGAAAAGAAATAGCCTTTCGTCCAGAACGCAAGGCAAGGCAATGCCGCGCGAAGTAAAAAAAAGTATTAAAAAAAAGTAAAAAAAAAGTAAAAAAAGAAGTAAAAAAAAGTGGGACAAAGGAAGTAAGAGGAAAGCAAAGGAGGCGCAGGATGATAGAAGGGAGCAGGATAGTCGAAGCAGGGCAGGGCGAGGCAACGAACATGATTCGGTGCTGTTGGTGGTGGTGGTGGCGCGCGCCTCGAGCAGAGCTCGTACCGAGCTATGACGTCATTAGGAGCGTCACACCGAGCGACCCCTTCTACCCTCGATCAATGACGCGACCTTGCCACCCCTTCTTTCGCACCCTCCTCGCACGATGCCCGAGCAGTCCTAGTACTCAAAGGGGCGGCGGCTGTTTCTGCAACCTGGCAACCCTCTCTATATTTAGCTTCCATTTCAGCCCAGTCCTCCTCCTCCTCCTCCTCTCACTCTTTCTCTCTCTCTCTTCCTCCCTTGCATCGTAACGCGTAGCGGCCGATATAAACAAGGTTCAGGCGCAGGCGTCGAATTTCGCAGTCGGCCGCGGCCGGACCGACGCCCGATCAACCAAAGACGACAAAAGGAGTCCAGGTATTTCATCTCTCTTTACTCATCCCCTGCCTACTACTGTCTTTTTCTTTCTCATTATTCAGTCTCGTTGAGTCAACGTTAAAGAACTTTCGGCTAGACTCGACTGTCAACGAAAATTCTTACCAAAAGTTTCTTTTTCTTCTTCTTCTTCTTTTTTCTTATCCTTCTTTCATTTCTTTTCTATTTTTTTTTTCTGAAAGAAATTTGGTTGAATAAAACCGACATGGTCGAGGACGGATAATACCTGAGTAACCTCCCATCGTCCCTCCCACCAGTAAGTTGTAACCTAACAATGATGCTCGTATTGTTTGTTCTCTATAAAAAGAAAAAAAGTTTTTGAAGCTAAAGGTACGCCGCTCCCGACGCAAGAGGGAACGACCTATCCTCAGAGTTGCATCGTGCGAGCTTCGATTATGACGTACTCTCTACCTTCTATAATGTATCCAATTGCGTGGAAACGTAATTGATATTACATACCTAACGATATCGATTACCTATCTTTTTTCGATACCATTGATTTCATTTTTTCGTTAATTAATCTTTATGTATTTTTGTTTTCTTTTTTTTTCTTTTCATTACCATTTTCGAGCTAAAACATTTTAATGAAAGATTATTAAGGGATACGAATATTTGTGACAGTTGTTTTTTGTTATTGTTGTTATTGTTTAAATAGACACGCGAGTACGAAAAGTATTATATTTCATTTCACGAGTAATCCGATCATTATTCATTCCAAATATAACACTCGATTTATCTAAAATTATCATCTATTATCGATTAATATGGATGATCGCAGGAACGATTATTATTTATCATAAATAATTAATGCAAATTTTCAACTTTTACGGGTTTATTATTAATACAATTATCGTCGTTTTAATTTGATTTTTTAGTTTTTTTTAACAAAGTAAAGGAACCTTTTTGTTCGTTATATTGTATATAAAAACGTATAGAAAGTTATAAAGCATACGTTTATTAAACAGCAATAGCCTAGGAAACATGTATAATATATGTCGCGTTATTTATATCATTAGCAGCATTAGTTGCGGTTTAGAAGCGGTTGATTGGTGAACGTAAGCGCAACCCCTCTTTATGATCCTTCACACGCGACAGCCTTTTATGACGTTGGACGACAGAAAGACAATCGGAGTTCGTATATATATATGTATATATCTGTGTACGTATGTACGTACGTATGCATGTATGTAAATACGTGTTGTAGATGATAAAAAGAGAAGGCGATAGCTTTTACGCTTTTCGTGACCCGATATCGAAAGTAACACACGTTATAAAATACCGTCATATATTCTCCTAGATTCGGGGCCAAGCGAATTTTCACATATAATATTAATATTTATTTCCGTCCTATACGTCAGGTACCACCCTTATTCCCCTTTAGCTTCGTGACGTCATAGTCGGTTGCTTTTAAACAGCTATAGTTAGATCGAAAATATAATTAGCATTAATAAACGTTCTCATTGAAACGTTACCGTTCAATGATTGGATGCTCAAAATTTACCTCATTTTTTGTACACACTACGCAATCGTATACGCGTGCGCGTGCGCGCATATATGTGTGTGTTTATTATTTACATACCGTATTTGTTTAAAAAAGAAGAAAAAGAAGAGAGAAAGAGAAGCAAAGAAAAGAAGAAAAAAAAGATTTAGCCAGATGAAAATTAAGTAAATTGGGTCGAGCTGCGTTAAGCGTATTTGAGGTAGCCTCGCTCGACGATAGAAGATAATGAAGATAGGAAGAAACTAAGGGAATACTTTGCTCGAAGCAAACTATGAATGTTTGCGGAACAGAATAACTCCGTGACTCGAGAGCTTCGACCGGATGATGTCCAAATATTATGTATGCTTGTAGATTATCACTGCAAAATCGTCAGAGAAAGTCTGTATAATTGTGTATGTTATATGCACATACATATAATACTAATTCGGATCATAAGGGAATCACAAATTAGCAGATTTTTAACAAAAGAAAAGAAAGTTTCTTTTTTTTTTGTTCTTTCTTTTGAAACTAATGGGGGTGTCGCTGAAAAATTATGAAAGAGCAACAGGGGCTACTTCTTAAGATGAACGTACGTATTATGACAGGGTTTTCATTTATTTAGATATTTTTTTTTCTTTGTAATTTTTTCCCTATACAATCTCTTGCGTTAGAGTATAATGCGGCATAGCCCATAAGACTGGGTATGAAAATGCGCTAGGATTTCTGACTGTCTCTTGCATAAATCATTAAAAGTGGTTCCGCACTGCAGTCCCACGGCTTAAAGTAAGAATGTACGTACCCTTCTCTTTTTTTTTCTCTTTCTTTCGTTTTCTTTCTTTCTCTTTGTCTCTCTCTCTCTCTCTTTTCTTTTTTTTAACGTGTTTCATTTAGCGTAAAAGAGACTAATTTATTGTAAGAGTTTGGTTGTACGATTTTACGATGCCATACGATTCATTATAAAGTTGAGACCAACGACAAAAAATGAAAGCTTCAGGATTATTATTATAAAGATTAACTTATTATATATAAAGAATTTTTTGAAATTTATTTAAATATTCTAAGTATCTTTTACGATTGAAAAAAGAAAGAAACAAATAGCAAATTGAAAGAAATCGATAAGATTTAATTTGAAAATAAGGATAGGAGAGGTGATACACTTGTACATTTAAATAAACGATCCTGTATTGTGACAAATTTAATTGGTATTACAACGGTTTACAAGGGATTTTTATTTTTTTTACTTTTTTAATTTTTTCATCGCATCACGCCACGAATGGTTTTTTTTTTTTTACGGGAGATGACGGAGGATATTCGAATCGAAGAACAAGCGCGAATTCGTAACTCAATTACAAGTGGAATGGACAAACTGGAAGACGGTAAGCTTCTTTTTTCTTTTTTTTCCCCTTTTCCTTTTGCTTTAGTTTGTAATTATTATAATTTATTTATTTATTCCATTCTTGTATATTCTTCTCTTGACTTTGATTCGTCACGTCCATCCTCCCTTACAACGATATCAACATTGTTTCATCTTCTTTTATTTTATTAAATACGTATTTCCATTCCGAAGGTATGTCCTATCAAATGATTATTTTTCTCATCCCAAAATTTATTATATCATCTTCTTCTTTTTCTTAATTTTTTTGTTTTTTTTTCTTCAAAAATGTGTCTTCCATCGCGATCACGCGCGCGTTGTTTCGAATATTTTTACATGGTTTTTTTTTGAATCATTTTTAAAGCGTTGGATAATGTCTCGGGTAAAACTGTTCACAAGATATTGAGGTCACCTTTTTTATGTTTTTTTTTTTGTTTTGTTTTGTTTTTAATAACGAAGCTACACAAAGAGATACGTTTGCATTTGTAATACGTAAAATAATTTTATTTAAACTATGCGTGTGTGTTTGTGTTAATAATCTTACGTAAGTGCGCGAACAAATTACGCATAGGTGCGCGTTGCGCAAATAGTCCCCGCTTTGTTTTACCCCCATTTTTGGAACCAATCAAGTATAATTCACATTTCCTATATATTAACATTCAAAAATATAAGCGGGTTAGGTTAAGAATCTGCAACGATTAATTAAAAAATGTAGAGACTTCTCTTAATATCGCAAAGTGATCATATTTTATTTATTATTCAATCAAACATAATAATAGCTAATGCGTGATTGGAAGAACGTCGTGGAAAGAAACGTTGCTTGGCGTTATTGAAAAAAATGACACAAAGTTATTTTTTCTTATTTTTATGTTCGTTTGCTTTTTTGTTTTTCATTTTGCAAAAGCGCAGGGACGGTACGCGGGGGGTAATATTTTTATAACATTCTTGTTGTGTTGTATTTTTTTTCTTTTTTTTTTTTTTTTTATTATAATTATGCATAATAATCGCATATCATTTTTGCGGTTTTACTCATCAAGGTAAATAGAGGATAGAAAAAGTTTACGATGAACATCAACACGGAAATCGTTCGCGAACGACGACGACAACGACGATTACAAACGCATCTTTCTTTCTTGCTTTCTTCCTTTTATTCATTATCAGAATCGGAAAATCGAATACGTGTAACAGCTTCCCTACGTAAGCGAGACGCTCATAGAAGAAGCATTCAAACAATATTTATAAATAAAGCAAAATTTTTTATTCTTTCCCTGTTTATTATTCTTGCATTTTCTCAACTTTTTTCAATCTTGCATTTAAATTTCTACGTAAATTGTGTCTTTATTTCGGGTTTTTTTTTTTTAAATTTATAGATATTTTTTCATAATCTTCGAAGATCTTCTCGCCTACGTGATCGGACGCGGCACACACACACAACACCACACACACATACAAACGGAGAAACAGACATTGTAATTTGGCGTTGCGTCAACGTAATCGCGACAATGTTTATAATCGCCTTCATTTAAAGCGAGTTTTTCTCCGTATTTATTTATTTATTTATTTTTATTATTTTTTTTTTTTGAGGGAGGGTAGGAGGTAGGGACGTAGAATGGGGAGGATATTTTTTTTCGTTTTCTTTTATTTTATTCTTTCGCTTATTTAAACACATCTCACGCATGACGTTTTATATCATTAGTTTTAGTTTTCTTATTTTTTTTTTTCTTTATTTTTTTTCTTAACGACCTATCTTTAGTTTCTAACCGATACGCATTAAATTATCTATCATTATTATATTTAAATCGATGATAGATAACAATGAATCGTAATAAGAAAAGTCTGACGATATGATTAGTTAGATCGCAACGCATGAAACTGGGATCAAATATCGTGATAATTCATTCATCCTCGTTAATCTTTTGATCATTCTTTTTTATCTCTTTTTGCTTCGAACATTGTTGGAAGATGCAACAAAATAATTCTTTAAAAAGAAAGATCCTTCGCGAACCGTTCCATGGATTAATGAAATGTTTAATTAGTTGGTTTCTTTGTTTGTTTGCTCGTTTTTTGTTTTCTTTTTTTGTTTTTGTTTTCTTTGGTATAAACGACGTTATTTACATATAAAAAAATGTAACGATACTTTATGTCAGATCGTTAGAATGATCTTTTTTTGTTTTTTTAATGAACAACTTTTGATATGCAGTTGCACGCGTCGCGGCTCATGCCTGATTTTATCGTTCCGATATTATTTTTTACGTCGTCCGATCCGTTTGCTTCGACACGCGAAGATAAATAAATTTCAAAAAAAAATGTTTTATCATGAGAATAGAGAATGGAAAAAGTTTCGCAAAAATCCGTATTTTCTATGAATTAGTTAATTGGAATTATTTTCTCAAATAATCCGTTATATCAAATATCAAATAAAAAACATTCTTATAAATTAGACATCATTTTAAGGGATGCTTCCGGTGTGTACAATTCTATTTTCATTTTTTTTTAGATGATACCTTTGAATTTTTTTCAAGATCAATACATTAAAATGCATTACATGTATAATGCTTTGTATATTTTTAATTTAAATTTTGTCGTTTATACATCAGATGCATCTCCATCAATGTTAAATAATTTATTAAAACGTTTCTCACAATACACATACTAATTATTTTATATAATGGATGACAAGTATACAGCGAATACGACGTGGATACGTACGACGTAAATTATCGTTAAAAAAAAAACTTTGGCACCAAATGTTTGGCCATAATGATTACTTTTCGAACCGGTAATCTCAATGAGCCGAATCACCGACTCCAAGATTTTTTCCTTCTTCTATTTTATAATAATTTATGAAAAAAATATATAAATTTAAAAAAAAAACAACAAGAAACCAAAAAAAAAAGAGAGATGAAATTTTCTCTTTTATCTTTTTTCATACAAGCTTAGTCGGATTTTCGGATCGATTCGAGATATCGTATAATAAAAGATCGATATAGGTACTCGCATAACGCTTTTACACGATCGACCTAAACGCACTCATTTGATTCATAAAACATCCATTTCAATCAGTAAACATACTTTCATTCTCATTTTATTCTCTTTCTTTCACATACACATACATGCACACACATATTCATACCATTCGCAAGATCATATATTTATATTTATATTTATATATATATATATATATATATATATATTACCTTTAATAAACGTCTATAGGTATATATTTGTATGTAATTGTATAGACTATTACATTCGCAACACACACGCTCGACGTGATTATACAGTTTTGTTTAGTGAAAAAATTCTCGTGGATCCAACAGGGTTACGCGATTCTTATCAAGCTCGCACTGCACAAAATAGTTTGCACCGGTATACCATAATGAAGTATAGTTAATTAATTCGCAATAAGAATAACTAGCAATAATAATAATAGTTAATAGTTATATTCGTGTCACGATCTAGAGACACTTCGTCTTCTTTCCTATTTCTTATTTTCATTTTCTCCTTTTTATTTTCTCTTTTCTTTTTATTTATTTCTTTTGGCACGTGACAGTTTCTCAAAATTCTTTCTTTCGTTTTGTCATTTTTTAAAAGATTTCTCATCCCCTCTTCTTTCTTATATTTCTCATCTTGGCTGTGAGTATCGATACGCGTATATTCGATGTAAGTGTCTACACGTATATCGAATAATTATTATTATATTTATATGTATTTATTATACAGTTAACACCACCCTTTTTTTTATTTTCTCCTCCTTGATCTCATCCCTCTCCCTCTCTCCCTCTCTCTCTCTCTCTCTCTCTTACTCTCCGTTATTTATTTGTATCTCGTTTAATGTGAAATGGCAGTTTTAGTGTGACGAGTATTGTTTATTATTTTATTACTGGTTGCACATGCACCCACCCCAGGACCATCGTTTTACTATAGAATTGAACGATTTCTTTCTTTCTTTCTTATTTCTTTTCTTTTTTTTTTTGATTCTCCTATTTGATTCTCATACAATTATTTACAATTTACAAACGCGTTCTCGTCCGAAGACACGAGAGAACATATCGACATTTCCGAACATAAGATTTAATATTATGTCTCTCCAATATTACATAAATGACATGATTTTAAGATGAAACGTATCGTGTACGTACATAAATCGTTAGAAAAATTTTGGCAGTGTTACGTTAATGCGTAAATCCCCATAAAGCATTATCTTTTGTTATAATAACGTCCTTTTACATTGTCGTAAATGTATTTAATTAATTAAGAATTAATTCGATTCGAACTTAACATCGGAGTAAATAGAATATTTTCGGTGATTAGAAAAACATCCATTAAATGATTTTCATTTAACGATTAGAAGAAAAAAAAACTCTGCTCTATAGGGGAAGTTAAAAAAGAATATTCGTTTAGGTTAGTAAATGCTTTGGAGGGACGTTTAATAAACGTTAGATCTTCGTTCGGAAATTCGATATATTTTTTTTGTTTTACCGTTAAAGGTGCTCGGTTTCGTTTATTTGATTTGATTAGATTTAGTTGAAATTATTCAGGTGACGTACTCGGGTTTGCCGTCGCGCATGGTCCAATGCCGCGGAGAGACCGGAGTCCAAGGAACCGCGACGTCTAACGTCGCGACGCTAGACGTTCTTCTAGGAAACCTTGAGAAAACTTTCTTCGGACTCTTTGGCGGTGAATCTGCGAAGGTTACGCTCCTTCTTGGTGGTCTTCTAGGCGGCGGTGGTGGTGGAGCCATTAATGGTGGCGGTGGTGGAGTCGGCAATGAAATGGCTGGCGACTCACCTGCCGAGCTGTCCGAGTAGCTTACACCTGAGTATGCGTATTGCTGTGCACCTGGTCGCCCTCGGTAGTCCCAATCGCGTTTGCTGGGGCGTAGTACTGAAAATTTATTCGTTAACACCATTCCGTCTAATTTCATTTTCATTCTTTCATTGTTCATTAGTTTCCTTTTGTTTTGTTTTAACCCGTTAGATTAATTTTTTTTCTCAAAATTATAAGAATTTGTATTTCTTGAAAAACAATGCAATCTTAAACGTGTGAATCAAAATTTATTATTACGAATGTATATAGTGTATATTTATTATTGTTTGTTTGTCGTACATACATTAGGATTTATAAACTTCCCACTTATTATGAATGGATCAAAACTAGTTTCGTAGGTTTTTTTTGTTTGTATACATATATGTTCATATACTATCTTATCTTTTTATTTAATCATTTTTTTTCTTCTTCTTTTCTTTTGTCATTTCTTTCTTTTTCTACGAAGCTTACGATCATTTAAAAAGCGATACATGCGTTGCGTCATAAAAATGTTCCACTCGTGACGCGCTAAGAGCTTGCTCGAAGCCATGCGAATTATGCGCAAAAATAAGCTGCTCAATTTCTCGGTCTCTCGTCTACGAGGAAAAATATACTCGAGAAGTACAAAGGAATGGGGTAGTAGGATTGTATGATGTAAAAAAGGAACAAAAAAAATCCCATAATTATTTCCATCCAAATATTTTCATCGAATATAAAAAAATAATCGAATATTATCGCGTACGAAAGAAGATCAGCACATCGAGTAGATAAACACGTTAGTGTTCGATAAAATTCAAATTGACATTTTAACATAGAAAGCTCTAAAAATTATAAAACGAAAAATGAATAGACAGATAGAAAAATATTTAAGATTAGCCGATAAATCGGTACGATCTTTTACCCTGTGTTATATTTGATAGAAAAAAATCGCACAGACTTATTGGTAAATTTAGAAAAGAAAAAAAAAAGAAAAGAAAATAAAATAAAATGGAAAAAAAGATAGACAGAAAGATAGAAATAGATAGAAAGATAGAAAAGGGATAAAAATGAACGGGCGAGTGTACTCACATATGGTCCCGGGAAAGGCGCATGCATCCTCCGTCTAACTCTGGAGTCCGTACCACTAGAGACAAAAACAAAAGTAGAACGAAATGCGCAAACGAGCAATTAATATACGCCTCCCCTCTGCAATCGTCGGATAAGAGAAGAGACAGAAAAAAAAAAATAAAAAGAAATGAGCGCAACACATCCAGCCAGCCGCACATCGCACGCACCGAAAAAATCTATTTATATGCATAATGTATACACGTACGCTAAATAGTGAGATATATGTTAGTGTATATATATATATATATACATATATATTTATATATTCATATATACAGTATGCAAAAGTTTAAGGGTCTTCTCGTTCCATCATCATCATCATCATCATCATTGACTTCGACGTTGTTACATTTTCGTCGAAGTGACCATCATCGAGGTGTCCATTGAGACACCAATAAAAATATATGTAACGGATATACTCGTTGGTGACCGACCAAACGAGTGTGTGTTAACGTTTATACGCTGCTAACTGCATGCCAAGCGTACTCTATGTGTATCTAGCTTGTATTTATAAATGTATAGATGATACCTCATTTTTTTCATTTTTTTCAATGAAAATATTATATCATTTATGTTCAATCAACAGTCACTAATTAAATTTTAGATCCAGTGATTTATGTAGTTTAAATTGTTTCAAATTTCATATACAATCCAGGAAAAGTTGACTATCTATTTTGTTATAGAGAGAAACCATAATATGAAGCATTAATAAAAAGAATACTTTTCCTAAATCTGATTTTTCTTATTAAAAATTTTTTTGACGAGCTCGAGATAACTCAGATTAGTTAATGACTCTTAGTTGAATATAGATCATACTTTTCGTAATTAATAAAAATTATTGTATCATTTTAATAAATTCGTTTAAGGTTGTCTATACATATGTAAATACGAGTATGTAACAAATAACGACACTTCTGTTAAGGTTCCATCCTCCTTTATAAAACTTCGAAGTGTTTTTAATCGAAAGACGAAAGAAACGTTCACTCAAACTATCATCATCTAAATAATCATCTATTTGATGTTAAATGAATTTTGTTAACGAGATTATTGTTTTGATCAAGAGTTTCTTTCTTCCCTCTATTAAGACGATTACTAACGATCCTGTGTGTATTGTTTTGTATGCGTGTGTCAAACGAGCTATGATGCCGACTTACCCGGCCATTGTCGAAATCTCGACCACCACCGATCGTCAGCCTTGCTTTTGCTTTCATTGCATCCGACAGTGGTATCTAAAAACAAAAAATTCCATTAATAATTTCATTTATTATTAAATAAAAACAAAGATAATCAATTAATAGAAGAATATGATACGAGAATACCTTTGCTCTGGTAGCTTCGGTATGCGATTTGTAACAAAATTCAAGAAGGGCGACTGCCAATGCAAGAAGAAGTCCACCTATCAGAATGTAAAAGATTCCGGCTACGTTACTCAATGATAATTCGTTTCTAGATGCGTCCTGTTTATCACCATGCCTGCATTCGGTTCTATCGTACCACCAACGATTCATTAACTTCGTTAATTCTCCACTTTCTTTCAAAGACAGTACTGCCAAGTTGATGGAATCTCTGTGAAATAAAATATACAAAATAGAACAAAAAAAAAGAACTATCTAAATAAAAAAAATAAAAAATAGAAATTATTTAGCTTTAAAATCTATCTGAAAATCATTCTAACGTTTTTATCCTATTCGATTGAATTGGTAGAAAGAATATCTGACTTGGCTTTACCTAATGATCGTTCTTGGCTAAAAAAAAAAAAAAATATATATATATATAAAGAGCTTTCAAAGTGCTAGAGACTTCGTATTTATGGGGAAAAGCTTGCTTCATGGTAATGGAATCCGATTTCAAGATAAATCTGATTAACGGATAGTAGGAGGAATGAAAGATTGGAATGAAAAAGCGAACGAAAGGATCGTTCGTTTCTTTCAAACAGATAACCGATGGTTTTAGGTAAATCAAATTCAACCGAGTTAACAGACAAAAATCAAACCGAATCGATCGATACGATTGATTCGATAAAGATCGGACAAAAAGAAAGAGGATTTCTTTTTTTTTAATCAAGATCAATTGACTAGCAAAAATATAAAGAAGAGAGAGAAGAAGAAGACGAAGAAGAATAATAATAAGAAGAAAAAAGAATTTTGCTGTAGAAAGTAAATAGAATAAAAAAGAAGGGAGGGGTAGTAGATATATGTGATCGATTGCATAACGATCTAGGAATCTTTAGAAAAGTTCGTTCGGAGTTTTCCTTTAAACGAATAATGGTAGAAACCATTGGTGATGGTGGTGGTGGTGGTGGTGGTGGTGAGCAAAATACGATAAAAGGAAGTGAAGTGCGCTTCCGTGTTAAGACCGTTCCTTAAAGGTAATGATATGGAAAGAAGGGTGTGCACGTTTTTCTATGCTAATTGAGCGTAATGACGCGTGGCTCATCCTATCTTCGCCCTTAAATTTCCCTACCTCCCATCCACTCACTTTTTCCAGAATATCTTTAAAAAAAAATATCCTAGCAACAGGAAAGATACTTGCTTTATTCTTGATTACGACAAAACCTCCTTAATTGCTTCTCCAATTTTCATCAAGCAAACTCAAAATTATATAAGAGGGACGATAGTTCGTGTTGGTTATTTTGTATTATCAAAGAAATTTAGGTATTTGAAATATTTGGAATATTAATTGACAGATATTACGATCTTACCTCAAAGGTGAACCAAGAGGAGTGGCAACACCAAAACCTTTAGCGTCAAGATTGCGTCCAACTTTCATCGTATCGCATGGCAATCTTTCGTTGATGTATTCGTTTTTAGGACTCTCTATTAACAGTGCGTATTTTCCCTTACTCGTTCTGACTTTTCTTATACCTTCGTCGTAAGTTTTAACGAATACGTGTTTCCGCGAATTCATGAACTCCCACATCTTGCTGTATAGACTTATCTGAGATTTCTACGAAGATGGGATAACGTTTCATTCAAAATATTCTAATATATTTCAATTAATATTCTTTAAAATAATAAAGGATATTTTGATGAATGATATAGAAAAAAATACGTTAGGTTAATCATTCGTCGTGGTTAGATCGTACGATTACTTACACGAAAAAAGTCCCACGTTGATCCGGATGACAAGGTTCCATATTGTACTTCCGTTTGCGAGGCAAGGTCTTCCGGTGAATTTATTGGTGTTACCATTCTTTCGACCGTTAAAAATGCAGCAAGGTTTGCAGTATAAGATGATATCAGGATTAAAGTGAAGAACCACCAAACGCTTCCAACTATTCTTCCGGATATCGACCTAAGTTTCATTCAATCAAATGGTTAATAAATTATTTCATCAAAATTAATATCATTCTATTTTATATTCTACCATTCCTTCTTATTTTCCCGACGTCGTTATTTCATATAAAATCATATCAAGTCAAATAAAATCAAATATCTAAATTCATGCGACTCGATAAATCCTCGGACAAAGGAGATTCCTTTTCAACTTCGTAAGATTTTAATTCCAAGTTTCTACCCAAAAGTAGCAGACGCGTAATCGGATTATGCGAAAAAATATTCAGTCATATTTAATAACGGATGATTCTCCTTATAAGAAGAAGGTTGATCGTTGAGATGAAAAAAAAAGAGAAAAGAAAAAGAAGAGAGAGAGAATGAATGAGGTGGAGAAAAGGAAAGACAGGGGGGGGGCGATGTTTAAGGGAGCAAGAAGGAAAGAAAGAGAGAGAAGAGAGTGTACGACGGATGCATAAGCTTCCGGAAAATTTACAATTCATATCGTAACCAGGGGAATATTTAAACCATTAATCAAGGAGCCTGCCGCGTTAGATTCGTGGCGGTCGTGATGGTGGCCACTCGACTACGTCGGAATGTAAATTAATTGAGACCTAGTTTCGAAATGAGCACGCGTTTGCTCCCTCTCTCTCTCTCTCTCTCTCTCTCTCTCTCTCATTTTCTTTCATTCTTTTTCTTTCTATCTCTATCTCTTTCTTTTAGCGTGGATGACGAGATAGGAGTGCCAGGTATGCGCACGCACTCTAAGCTCGCGTAAAAGCACGTTTTGCGATGCTTCAACGAAGGAATAAAGAACATGTTCGAACTTTCGACCTATATAAAACCCTTTCCTTTCCTCCTAAAACTTTTTCTTTTTTTTTTCTTTCTTTCTTTTTTGAACGCTAACGAACGTTCCTTTACTACCTTCTTTCTCTCTTTCCCTTTCTTTCTATTCTTATTTTCTTTTTATTTCTATTTTTTTTTTCTTTGATCGATAGAATGATCACGACATCGTGCTTTAAATTTCTGACCTTTCTCTCCCTCCCTCCCCATCTCTACCTTATTTCTGTTATTTACTGTTATTTAAATCTAAATCTCCAGACATCTAGGCACTTTAAACACACGTTCTTTTGGACTTAACATCGAGAATTAGAAGGGGGAAAAAAGGAAGAGAAAAAAATAGGAAAGAAAACAAGGGAATTTCAACGATTATGGGAGAAAGAAAAAAAACAATTTTTAAGGAAGAGAGAGAGAGAGAGAGAGAAGACGAACGGTACGACCTCGGTAGCGCGTGTCGCGAGAAAAATTGTTCATTCGAGCACGAACAACACGCTCATTTAAATGAGCTACTCGGCCCTCGAATAATGAACGATCGCTGCTGCTACCTTTGTTGGCTTTCACATAGAACCGATTATTTAGTTTTTAGTTTAATTATATTATATTACACAAGGCCAATACGTTAAAAAGAAAACAAAAGGAAAGAAATAGAATAGAGAATAGGAAAAGAAACATCGTCAATTCCGATTCTAATCGGAAATATTAATGAAATTTGTCTTAGCGTTGAACAAATAATAATAATTATATTTTTTATTATTTATTTATATGCTATTGATTTCTGACTTTTATTTTACTGTTTTCTACGTAGACTAAAGTCATCGTTTCCTTACATTTTTTTAAATCCCATGCCAACAGTTTCTTGGTTAATTATTCAGAAAATAAGTATTTGTGTATCTGTGTTTGTACGAAGAAGAGAAAGTAAAAGAGAGAAAAAGAGAAAGGGGGGAGGGGGTAGAGAAGAGAGAGAAAAAAAAGGTATGAAGCATTTATATAGAAAATTTTAAGAGTCGAAAGAGAGTGCTTTGAATTTTACTCAATTCATCCTATCAACCGAGTATACGCTCGAGTTGACTTGGTCAAAGAGAGCTATTCTCTCTTCTCGCCTTTATGTATATATTTATATATTCATATATATATCTAAGAAATATATTATATATATATATATTCTCTCTCGGCGGGAAGAAAATGAAAATGGTAGACGAAAGACATAAAGTCTATAATTAACTCCATGAAGATGTTAAAGACTTATTTTAAATGTGAATAAAATATTGAGAGGAAAATGAAAGATAGTGAAAGATACGAGAATATTAATTAATCTTTTGTTCTGATAACAGAAAGATTTGCGAATTTGCGTACTTGGAAAATATGCTTTTTCAAAATGAACGTAATTAAAACGTAACGAGGAGAAGATACCTCGTTGTGTTTCAATCGGACGTCTGTATTTTTTCTTCTTTACAAATAATATTTTTATTTTTTATTTTTTAAATAAATATTTATTAAAAAAAATATTACCTGGGCGATATGTCGCAACCTTGTTGCATGAATGCAGCTAGTGCGAACCATAAACTGTTGATGATACTAAAATCATTAGCCATGCTGGATGCTTGCATGTGTGGTGAACCTTGAGGCGTGTGAGGGTGTTGAAGACTTTGATCATTTCTTCCAGTAATCGATGGATCACCATTTCCACTGATCGTCAAAACTCTCCACTCGTATGGTGAAAATCTGTACAATTCATTTTATTCAAACAGAATACGCAAATGAATACTCTTGCTATATGCAAATTCAACTTTTTTACATTAATACAAAATAATATTAATCTAGAGTTCAAAGTTTCTTCAGAATCTTTAAAACAAAATTGGACATTTGTTTTAATGAAATTATTTAGAAAAATTTAAAAATGTTAATTTGAAGAAAAAAAAAATTCGATCCTCGTGAGGTTAAGAAAGAGAGAAAAATAAAGAAAAAGAAATCGTTTAAGAGAAAAAGTGCGTTGAATATCGAGCGTCGTTTAAAGTCGAATTAACACTGAAATTAGCAGTAATATGGTGTAAACTTATCAAGATCTTCGACTTCATTTATTGTTGGGAACCTACTTTCATTAGGTAAAGAATCACGCAAAGAGATAAGGAACGCAAATACTCTCGCGTTCGGTCTGAAATAAAAGCAGAGGGGGAATTTATCGTCGGTACGGTGGCATAATATGACCACTGAATCGCGATAAATGCACGCGTAATTGCACCGGGCTGTGCACGTAACTGCGGCACTTTACCGTCGAGCTTCCACCGAAGCACCACTCTCGTGGCAAGAAAATAAAAATACTGTCGTTTAATTGCGTTTCCTATGAAAGTAAAAAGATGTACCCGACCGGTGCAGGAATATAACTGAAAATACAAAAACAAAGACACCCTCCACTAAGAGGGAAAAAGAGGGATGGGCAAGAGAGAAAAAATAGGAATAATATAAATGATGATAAAGTATGTTAAATTGAATGGACAACTATTCAAACAATAGAATTAAACGATGTAACTGCGTAATTACATTTCCTATTATGAAATATTAGGAAATTGTACGTTATCGAGTTCATTAGATGTAATTTATGATACTTAAAATTAATGAATAGACTGTAAAATATATGCGATTAAATGTTGAGTAAACTGTTCTTCTTATATATATGGAAGAAAAATATATAGTTGATACGTCAACAAAGTTTCTACTACAACGTGTAAAACGATCTAAGCAATATATAAATAGAGAATAAAAGTAAGTCCTAAAGCAACATATCTATCCTATCTATTTTAATCGTGGGGGTGTATGGCCTTGATACGCTTGAACTCCTTAACAAGTCCGGCTACGTACGGACTTTATCTACTCGGGGAGCAAAAGCTACCCAAGGAGGACGCTTGCTTGGATTTTGTATTCGAGATACATAGACGAAGTATACGTGTAACGAGAGAATAGAAAAAGGGAAAAGACAGGAAGGGGGATGTATAGGGTTGTATGGGGATGGATAGGGTGGTAGGGTAGGTTGGCAGTATTATCGTCTCTCACCTCGAGACTATGAATAGGACGATGGACACTCCGATGTAAGAGAAGATGACGCACACCCAGATCTCCTTGCTCAGCGGATTGAGAAAACTGAAGACCCCAGGCTTCTGCTTGATGGGCTTCTTTATCATGATGCTGATACCGAGGGACATGAAGGGTTTGCTGAAATCAATCACGCGCTCTCGCTCCGATGTGATCGTCATAGGTGCAATGGCAATGTCCGCTTCCTGAAATATACATAAATCGTTATAATATTATTATTATAATTCTTCATAAATAATAATTTTGAAACACTTTTAACGTGATATTTATTGACATTTTCTTTTTCTTGTTTTTTTCTAGAAGCGAAAAGACACAAGAGTAAACCTTTCCAGTTTGTTTACGACAAACATGAAATACCAACGTTAGATCAGAGAGAAAGTTGATGCTTTCACTCAGTAGTTTCATTTTCAGTAACATCCAATAGATGTAGCTCGATACTTTCTCTCTCTTTCTCTCTTTCCAGCTTCGAGCAATGAGGGTGAGCTTGCAAGCTCGAGTCATCTACTGGATGTCGTTAGAACGTTCAACCGTGCGATAAAACAGCCCTTTTAGCCGTTCCCTGAAAGTTGCCAAGGATCAATAGCAAACTCTTTCGGGTAGTCGAATTAGATCGGGCCACTCGACAAGTTCTTCCAGCAAAGTTTATCAGGAAACGAGCTCTTTCTATTGAATTCGTACGCATTACCAGAGGATTTTGGGTACTCGCCTTTCTAATGAGTTCACCGACCATTCCGTCCCAACCACCAGGAACCTCCGGATTTTCGGTCCCATATTTTCCATCCTTTACTATCCGCAACTCGTCTGGAAATTTATAATTAATTATTATTCCGAAAGAGAGAAAGGGAGAGAGAGAGACAGAGAGAGAGAAAGAAAGATCGATAATATTGTTTTTTTATTTTAATAAGCTGATACGTTAATACGTACACGTTATGCCAAGTTTTTTAGCAATTAATTCAGCGAGATCTTTACAATAACCTTCGTAACTATCATTCCCAATAAGTATTTCACCGTTCTCGGATTTTTTCTTCATGATGTAAGGTTCTTCCTGTTTAGTTAACAAACTTGTCATATTGATCTAATACTATGGATAACCGATGATAATTAATTAAGGATTTTTAAATAAGTCCAATTTACCACAATCGTCGTTACGATGTAAGTTCTATTCTTCTCAATTTCGTGAGGACGTAATCTGACGTATTTAGCTGCTATAGTTTGAAATCCAGTCTCATCGGTCCACTCGGCAACCTAAAAAAAAGAAGAAAAAAGAAAGATGTTTAAATATTATTTAATATGATTATCTACGTTTAGAAGGAACTCACTTTAGGGTTATTAATTGTTACCTTAACCATTGCACTGTTCACGGTCATTTCTACAACGTGAAGCGTATAATTTTGTCTTCTACCGTCGTCGTTGAAACGTATCTTTCCAGTTAAGCCTTCGATTTCGACCTGAAAATAGGGATAATATCGATTGAACTAACGATCACGCAAATCCTTGACTTTACAACCCATATGAAATCTTAAGGTTGAATCTTGAGAATCGTTAAAGTCTTCTTTTGGGATGAGAGAAAATGTAATTTTGGATTTTTGGATTTTCTCGAGTGTAGTTACGATTTCTTTGCTGATATCGACAAGTTTTATGCTAGAAGATATCACGAAGAATGCTAGGGAAGCGACTTTGGACGTAAGGGTATCCATATACTGACTATTTCACAGGGACCCCCTAAGGAATTCCGTTAGCAGTCGAAAGTGTCGGCAATTACTGTCACTGTCAGGAATATGTCCGGAAGGATAAGGTCCATGGTATTTTCGGTAGTCCGATATTTGCGACAGATCGAAAACCCATCTACTAGAAATTCGACATCTCGTTTCTTCACGTTTCTACCATGTTCCTCCATTTGAAAGAAGAAAATTAAAGCCTTTCTATATATAAACCTACTTAAAATTATATTTTACTGCAAAGTATAAAGTATATGGTACCGTTCTAAACTTTCTACTTCGACACGTTTTACATTATCGCCTTAAAAATTTAGTTTTTTCAATTTGAAACAACAGAAAATCTGATCTTTCTTCATCCATTTATAATTGGTAGCATGATTTATCCTGGAAAGTCAAAACGTTTGAAACTTTTTCCAAAAGTATTTATACGTGTTCAAAATATGACGAGTTTTCTCTACTTTGTTCTTAATTTAAAAGTTCATACATATGAAACATAAAAAGTCTGATCTTCCTACATACAATTTTAATTAGAATCATAATTTAGTTTAACAAGTATAAGGTACAGTTTAACGTTTGAAACTTTCCCCCAAGAATATTTACGTCTGATGAAAATTTGACGTATCCTTTACTTTGTTCTTAAATTCGTAAATTAGAAAAAAACAAAAACCAAATTCTTTGTTTTACCCATTTCTAATTAAAATCGTTTAAAAATATAATTAAATGTTAGAATATTGCATCTCTCAAAAAACTTGCATACCTTTCGTAAAAATCTCGATATTTTATCGCCATTTTCCCATGGCGTGACCAAATCACGGCTATTATTGCAATCGAGAGATCTCGTGCCGTTAGTTGGCTGACTGCTGTTTCCGGTTCGTCTGACGTTGTTCCGATCAGGCTTCTTTCTGAGAAACTTGTTGAACGCTTCAACGAGAACGAAGACCGCGTCGTACATCAAGGCTGCTTGCGCCTGACAACGAGAAATAATAGCCGACAATTAAATTATTGATAACGAAAGAGAAATAAAAAAAAACTACAATTAAGAATATATAATTAATTTAATTACTGAATATAATCTATATATTATGGTCATATATATTCTTCATATTTTATATATATATATATATATATATATATATATATATATATATATATATTAAATATATATATAAGAATGGTAAAACATATATATATACATATATAATGTCTTGATGTAATAATTATCGCATTCTAATATATATAATCAAATATTTAAATTAAATTTTTAATTGAACTCATATTCGCGTTACTAAAGACCCATACAGGTGTTGTACCACATTCTTTACATATTATAAAGGAAGCTTTCGGAAAAATGTATTAAAATATATAATTATTTTTATTAAATAAAAAATATTTCAATTATGTCTTGATAATAATTTATTCATGTTTAATTAGAATACGTTCGTTGCATTTTACGAAGAAATTTTATGTAAGATACACATTGAAATAATTCTTCACTTTAGCCTAGATGTTGAGAGTCTCCAGTAGATAGAAAGAGAAAATAAAGAATTCAGAGCCAAAATTGGGAAAGCACGATTACTGTTCTCCTCGACCATAAAGATCGAGCACGATAATCGTTGCATTAGATCGCGAACGTTCTTTCCTTCTTTCTTTTTCTTTCTTTTTCTTTTTTCTCAAGTTATAGCTTTCACCCTTTTCTGTGTTACGAACGTGTTGGGAAACAACCCCGTATTCGTTTTCTTCGTTATAGGATCTTTCCACTCTCTGTGTGTACTATATCGTATAAAACTAAAGCAAGCACGATCATTCCTCTTGCTTTCGCTGAGAAAAGCATTCACGACAATGCGCGTATTTTTCTTCGAAGATGTTACGAAAAGGAATGTTGCCAAATCGATATTACCCTCGATCGCGTCGGATATTCCTGCTGTTATGGTATCGTCATGACCAGAACGATCGTCAGCTGATATTACTTGACTATTCGTCCAAAAGCTTAAGTATAAGGACTACACGCTAGTATTATTTTATTACCTTAACGATATTTCTGCCAATTCAGACAAACTTTTGTTTTTTTTTTTTTTTATGGTTTCCTACGATCCATACGATTAGTCAGTTGAATTTGACAAATTTTTCGAAGTTAAGAGAAAAATGCTAATGTCAATATGTCTGTTTAATTTTATACGTTTATTCCTCGAAAGGGTTGGATAAAGAAAAAGAATTTTTATGCAATTTTCTTACTATGTATTTAATAAAGTTTTCTATTTTAATTAACAAAAAATCATGAATGTTAAAACATTTTTCCATTTTCATATATAGAAATTTGTCAAAAGGATTGAAATAAGTTTTTCTGTAAATTTTTCAACCTTTAGTGTTACGATTACTCTGCCGTGTTCAATGAATTTGTACAAACTCGCGAGAAATTATATATAAATTTTGTTCAGTACGGAGCAAGATAATAGCGTGCTCGTTACTTTATTTAAAAAAAAATAATGAAAAATAAAATGAACAACGTTGCTTACCTCACTTTGAAATACATACACACACACACACACATATATATATATATATATATATATTTTTCATTTTCTATTTGGCCTCGGAACGAGATATCTAACGTATTTCCTACAGAGTAAGAATCTCTTTTTATTTCTCATATTTTTTTTTTTTTCGTAATTTTCATGTTCCACGAAACCGAGTGCGTCAGCAGCCAATTTTCTTTCCGCTTACCTGGCATCAAGGACTCTTCCCCCCCCCCCCATGCTACTTAAATATAATATAATATTTTGAATTAGAATTAGATATTATATATTATACGAAAAATATTGAAATAATTTATTAATTAAAATACATTTTTAAAAAATGTTATTTAACAAATGTATTTAAATGTGTTACGTTAACTACGATATTTCATGAACAAATAATTAAATTGGTAAATAAAATGAAACAAGATCTTTTTCGTTACACTCTTTTTCCTTCTATTTCTCTCTCTCTCTCTCTCTCTCTTTCTTTGTACTTTGACTGTACATATTTGAGAGTTGGAAAAATAGTATATATCAGGTGGTCTAAAAGTTTCAACGATACGAGTAAGCGAATATACCCGTTGAATTTCGTACGATAAAAATAGCTTGAATTCACGTATATACGCACACGTAGATATCCATTTTTCGTTTATTCGATACAGATATGTACCTATGCATTTATCTCTATGTATGTATAAATGTACACATTTATGTATCTAACGCGAACATAGGACAAGAGAAAAGAGAGAAAGAAAGAGATGAAAAATAAAGGGAAAGATAGTTTGTTTGATTTTCGTTCCTACCTCTACTAGAAGTCAAACTTTTGCCATATTATCTTGGGCATTGGACTGTGCAAAGTAATAGAAGACAAGGTAAGACGAGACTTTGGTCGCTTGAGACCAAATTGGACCACTCGAAGGTAGTCGAGGGTCGTTGGCTAGCGCGAACACGAGTTTCCTCTCGAGAGATATACACAAAGGGAAAAAGCTAGAGGGAAACAAACGTGAAAACAAAAAAACAAAAATAAAAAACGAAGAAGAAAAGGTAAGGCCGAGAAATGAAGAAGAAGAAGAAGGAAAAAAAAAAGAAAATCTACAAAGTAGGGAAAATGATGAGAGAAACGGGAACGAGTAAATGTACCGTACTGAAATAGATTTATCACTATCACGTATTACGTCATCGATTTCATACCTTCAAAGAGAGATAATTTGTTTTTATTTATAATAAAAATAGATCTCCTACGTTATATTTATACCCTTTTAGTTTTCCTTATCCGATCCCAGAAAAATCCTTATAATGAATTTATTTATTTTATCCAAGACGACGTATTTCTCAGATTTTCTAACTTGCCTTTTACTTTCGACGAGGTGTAAGAATTAAAATGAAATAAAATAACCGCTTTTACTTGGTAATTACCTGTTTGTGACATAGTAAGTACTCACTTATTTTTATGTAAACGAAATTATTTTCAAAGGGTAATAACATTTATGTGTCCTGTCGCGGAAGACCAAAACATACAAAATAAAAATAAAACAAACTTGAAGGAAGTTTTTGGTCTTCGTGCAAATTCTTTTCGTAACGAATTACGTCGTACAGAAAAGCGAGTGAGATTTTTGTTATCGTAAAGAAAAAGTAAAGATACCAATTCGTGGGACTGGCTGTATCTTTAATAAAGAAAAAGACAAAAGAAAATATTGTAAAAGATGTTTAAAAAAAAAAAGAAAGATAAAGATGTAAAAGGAAAGAGGGAAACGTTGAAAATGTATAAAGCGCGTACAAAGAGATAAATGAAATAAAATTCATTGCATTCGAGCAAAAGCCCACGGACGAGGAGAAGGATCAACCAAAATTTTATGTAAAATATGTCATTTGTTAACGTTTGATAGAAAGTTTCGAAAATTTGATGTAGAGAGAGAGAGAGAGAAAAAAAAAACATATCGATTTTATTTAGACGTTAAATATCGTTACGATTTTGTTTGCAATTTGTTACACTCAAATTGCAATAGTAGTTTTGTTTAAAAACTAATTTATTCTCCATTCGAATGCAACGAATTGACGAATTGAACGGAGAAAGAGATACTAAATAAATATCACCTTTCATTGAAATTATTGTAACTTTTTTAATAAACTGTATATATATATATGAAGTACATCCTATGTGAATCTATATTTATTATGACAGTTTGTTTTTTAAATTTAGCTTTTTTACTTTATTTCTTTTATTAAAAATCAGTGAGTGTAACATTTTGTATGAATGGCTGTCGAAAACAAAAATCATGAGAGACAAAATTCATTTGGGGAACAGCAAGTATCGCGTTAATATTACATTGAAAAGGATTTAAATAAAAACATAAAAGCGAACCCTTTTACTGAAAGTGAGTAAGTGAGTAAGTGAGAGAGAGAGAGAGAGAGAGAGAGATAGATAGATAGATAGATAGATAGAAAGAGATAGAGAGAGAAAAATAAAATAAAAAGGGACAAAAATGGCAGTGCTTATACGTACGGAAATGGATTCACGACCAGCCCCCTGATAGGTGGCAGGATCGAGGCGATGCCAGCCGAGGAGGAAATCCTTGACGTGAGGTCGAGTGGCGTCCACAATGCGAAAGCCGGTGATGTTGATGGCACCGTACTCGATCACTTCGCTCTCCCATCGGTCGTCCATTATCTGATTATACGAGAGGAACAAAGAGAGAGAGAGAGAAAGAGAGAGAGAGAGAGAAAGAAAGAGAACTAAAGAACTCGAAATAAAGAAAGAATGAAAGAAAGAAAAGGAAAGAAAGATACAGAGAAAATGTATGCTACTTCAATGCCACCCCGTTTGGATACCTCCAAAAAACAAAGACTTTTTGAAAAGTTCTTTACCGAAGGCACGTTTGAAACTTTAATCTGACCTTTCCTACGCTTGCAACGAAACCTTCTGAAGGGACGATTTTCCAAAATTCTTTATCGAAAATTTCTTTCTCATCCCCCTATTTCATGAAATTTGAAAATGAGAGGTGTATTTTATTGGTTTAACGATTTGTATTCCTTCAATTGTCATCTTATTATTTGCATTTTGATATTATATTGTTTCTTTAATAATTGTACAATTGCAAAAAGAGAAAGAACAAAATAAATGTTAAATTGATTTTTCGTGATATAATTTAGAAGATCGATATGCTAGGTGTTTAACGATGCTAGTACTGGGGTTAGTAAACGTCTGTAAAACGAGGGCTAAGGTGAATGACGATGGTAGTCTAGGAGTAGCAGAGAAGGAAGCAAAACTAGATATATACGGACAAGTGTATTGCCGGTATCTCGAGCGTGGTACAGAACGTAATGGCTCTTGCTCCTTGTAACTTGCTTCAAACCGCTAAACAGAACCTAAACTGCCTCCCTAAATCGTACACGCGAAACTACGGATTCTACGTAGGTACGTGCGGAGCTTCGCATTGAGAAACTTCAAGGATATCGGTTGAATTTGAGTGATTACTGTATTCTATGAATAGAAAATGGCTCCTATTAAACGCTACTCTATCAAAGATGATAATTATTTACTTATATCTATTAAACATGTTCCAATGAAAAATAATTATTAATAAATTATTTCAAATCAATGGACAGATTTTGTTCGTTATTCATATTTTTGCTTTGTTATAGATATTATTTCAAAATTAATTTCAAATCAACGAAAAATTTTTAATTTACAAACTTATATTGATAAAAATATAAGATAATAAAATAAAAAATGTAACTGATAACTGATTTTGATTGTTCGAATGCTAAAGAAAACTCGAGTTTATTGTTATTATTAAACCTTGTTCCGTGTCTTAGGTACACGTGGTATGGAAATGTTATTTGGTTAAATGAAACTTGACAAGGATCGTGTTAAATATCTTCTTGTATAATACGCTCTTTGTTATTTGATTCTATTAAAAATACGAATAAGAGTGACGTTCTATTTGCTGTCAAGGTTATTAGAAAATAATACAGGTGTTAGAGCAACTAGCGGAACAGGTCGATATTATATGCATTCGTGAATTAAAAACGTGCAAGTTCTCAAGGATAGACAACAGGTTTTTATCTACAATTATTCTTTGATGAATAATCAGAACGTGTCGGTGTTATTTGTAAGAGTAACGCGACAAAAAAAGAAGACAAATTGTTTTCCTAATAAAAAGTGTTAAATCAAAAGATATCGCACTATTATAAATTCGTGAATCTCTGGGTAATTCTAAACTTACCAGCCCACTTAATAAATAATGATACGTTCTTCTTCCAAGCGTGACGTCTCGAACGTGACTCACCACGATATCCTTGGCCATGTCCGTCGGACAATCCAATACCACGTATTTGTTGCTCCATCTGAAATAAATAGATCGTAAACTAAACGGCTTTATCAATTATATTATTTTTTTATTTTCCGCAATCCTTTGATATATAATAATTACCAATTAACTACGGTACGTTCACTTATTTTATCATGATTATATTGTATCTAACTCCTGATAATTATTAACGATCAATTGCACCAAATGAATACTATTAAATCAAATTGTAGAAATGTTTCGAAACGAACTTAGTATAATGAAGTACCGATTATCGAGTACGCGGTACTCAACGCGTCAACATTGGCAGGATAAAATTGGTTTTTATTCGAATTAGAACTATCACTATGGTTTCACTCGTTGACAGAATAGAGAGGAAGTGAAAGAGTAATAGGGAAAACGGATATCGAACGGATATCGATACGGATACTTATCGATCGATGTCGATTATTTCTAACGCACCTGCATTATGCTTATTTTCGTTAAGTGTCGCGTACGCTCGATTTGAATTCGCAGTTACGGTCACTCGTTGATTACCTGCATCGCGTAAATGGAGCACGCAGACCACAAATGCGTAGTCGGTAGTAAATTGCGGGACGGACGCGTGATAGTCGTTCGACAAAACGTAACGGACGTTTCGTCCTCGAACCTAACGGTTTGTACGGAGCCTTCACCGAATTTAAACCCATGCGAAAATAATAGTTTCGATCGTGGTTACTTCCAGGAATCCCATTTAAATACAACTCAAGTAGAGTGTACATACATTTATCACTATGGACACAGACGTTAACCTTAGTGAACAATTCTGACGTATCCGAAAATAATAGTTCCGAGAATAACTTACAGAAATTCTATTCAAAAATTACATTTATAGATATTTACGGTTATCTTAATATACAATCCTAATACATCCCTCATACAACTCTGACACATCGGGAAATAATAATTTTAAATACAACGATATTTCATTTAATCAGAATGACACTAACAATAATAGTTTCGTGGTAATCTAGTGAAGTTTTATTACAGTAAATAGAAATAATTGATGTGGATATTTTTCTAACGTAACTCTGACTCATTTAAAAATTATAGTTTCGATCATCATAACTCGTAGCTTTCATAAAAAAATAAAGAAAATATTAGAAATATATATTACGATAGATAAATCACGTTTACCGATTAAGTTCTTCGAGACTACGGAGAAAATCGATCGCCTCGGACATGTTTTGTATCCTCTTGACGGTTTCCACTTGAAATGATTCGTTTCCAGGCTTCAGCGTTTGATAAATTTGTTGCAACCTTAGGAGACCTGAAAAAACGAAACGAAACAAAAAACAAAATAAATATGTTATATTCGAGAGAAACTTGTTACTCAAATTTGTCGAATTCGTGCTTCAAAATTATTTATTTAAATATCCTCAATTAATTTCTAATTAATTGCATTCGACAGTTTATATCTATTAACTTTAGTATCTAATTGATTATATTTGCTGATAAACAAATTCGTTTATATAACGTAAATCATTTGTGCGAACATTTCGGTTGAATTTTCTATAAAGAAAATGTCCGAGAGAGAGAAAATCTTGTTTATTTAGATGAATTTAACAAGAACTAGCCTATGCTTGTAGTCAACGTTGAACGTTAGTTCCATCAAAATGTGCAATGAAACCGATGACCGAGTTAAAGAGCAAAAAGCTTCAATTGCAAGCATACACAGAGGTTGTTGTGTCGTTCAGTCAGGTTGGTGGTGATAACTCAGTCGCGCGTCACAAAACAGCTTGTATTTCGACGAGTGCTCTGAACTTTTCGCGAACGAGCTCGGCCTTCTTTCCACGATGTTGGCCACGCGTGTCAGCACCCGTTTCCTCTCTGTTTGCATCTGGTAACAGTAACTGACCCAAAAAACTACTGCCGTTTTCTAAATGCGTCGAGAATGAAAACGTGAATTTTTATTCTTTTAACGGGAGTACCTGCCACTTCAAACCTACCTACCGAGGAGCTGCTATTTTTATATCACCTAAAGAGTTACCCTGAATTTTTTATTTATTTTTTTTTTTTTTTCATAACATTAAACTCCTTTGAAATATAATCATTGTAATATATTTTTGTTAGAAATAATATATTTTACATACAATGGGAGGAAAGAAAAAATAAGGTTTCTTTTTAAATATAACTTTCAACCATTTCATTACGGTTTACTTGACCATCGTCAAATGGTTTGACCCTTATATGAGTCATTCTTTCGTACAAGATCTTCGTAGAAACGAATCACATATAAATAATTCAGTAGCGAATAGAGTAGTTTTTCAAATATCATGATAAAGTATTACCTTTTTAATTATGACTGTTGAAATAATTTGAAGAAACAAAAATTTTGCGATTGAATATTATTCGACGTATAAAATCGGTATTCGTAATTACGTATCATTAACCGATAAACTCAATTAGGTTAACATGTTGATAAAATCAAGACGCATTTGTTTCGCACTTTAAAATCCATTATAAAGTTGAATGCACTTATAAATGAGTATATCGAACGAACAACATCTCGACGACTGACGATTTCGAATAACGGTAATTGTTCGATAAGAATGAGTAAAGAATAAGGAAACAGTGGGAACTTGTATAGGTGTGTGCGTGTATTTATGTAAAAACGAAAAACGTAATTAAAGCTGTGATTCCGTAATCATAGAAGTGTTATTCGAATCGTCAAACGGAAGTCAACAGCGACATTCAATATGTCCTCAATTCTATAGTATTTCTACGATTGTATTTTAATACCTACAAGACTCGACACTATGCAGCTAATTATCGACACGTTGTCGATGCAAATCGTATCTGCTGACTACAGGATTAAGACTAATTATAAGACTAATTACCTTTACGTCAGATTCTACACGTATCTGTTATTTCATAGAAATTTTCCACATAAATGAATGACTTATCTATCTTGAATCTATTCCTGAGATCCATCAATTAAGAAGACTTAGAAAAAAATAAAAAATAATTACGCTGCACGTGAGTTTTATTCATTAATCAAATCCCAATTAAAATAAAGTTAAATCGTTGTTACATGACTTTAGAGATCGAATTATAACTAACACAATCCAAGATAGTAACAATTATTATAATTATTATAGATCGACGATTAATCAAAATATAATTTACCTTGGTGGTATAATAAAACCGTACGACGAGGAATCGATGTAAGATAACTAATGAAAATCAACATTTTCCAATATTATCGTAAACTTTCGTATTGTTTCAAAATTGCGTCATCGTACTGTTGAACAATGAATAAAAGTCCTTTAGAAATGGAAATGAAATTAAATGAAAATATGAGATAGGAAGATCCTGTTGTTTTTATGATTTTGACTTCTTTCGCTATACTCGAAGAATGAATGGGAAGAAATGAAACATTAAAATGGAATAACATAAAGTACAATAGAATATAATATAATAATAAAAAAGAAAGAAAGAAAGAGAAAATAAAAGAATCGAAAGGTAATGAAATTTATGCGAAAGATCGCATAGTTGGCAGCACATGGATGGAATGATCGAGAATGAGAAGAGGAAGCTGAACGGGGGCGTTGTGTTGGCGACGCGGAGATGGCCCCAGGGACAAACGCGCCATTTCGTCTGGCATGGTATGCGAACAATTCTGTCTGCCGCCTCATACGAGAGGCTTGCGGTTTCTCTTCCTTCATCCCCCTAACTCTCCTGCCTCTATCCACTACCCCCGCTACCACCCACTAAGCAGACATACTCACACATATGGGCGAGAGAGAGCATACACTGACCTGGAATACCAGCGAGACCGATGGAAACTAATGTCAAAATACGAGTAGGTAGGTAGGTAGGTGTGAGTGTGTGTGTGTTTGTGTACCATCATCTCATCCCTCTCACGCGGCCATGACAATGAGCGATCGACTGCAAGCCGCGAATATGCGTCCACCACGTTCTCACGAGCTTAAGGAGAAAATACTTTTGGCTTAGGAGTATTTTACCAAATCCTACGTAAATGTTGTATGCGCCAGATTTTCGTATTATTATTATTATTATTATTATTATTACTGTTACTATTATTACTATATAAAATTATTCGGGTGATATCAAATCGTTCGAATTTTACGCGAAAGAAAGAATATCGATTGAGAGGGTCGGAGTAAAATAGGTTAAATAAAGTCGAGCGAGTTCTAGAAACGTTATTCTCCTCGGTTGGGTTGAAAATTGGTGCGTCGATTTTCATTTCTCTTTCGATCAAATAGAAAAGATCTAGCAAGTTTGATCGTATTTTTAATCGCATGTAAAACGCGAAGAAAATTAATCTCAACATTTTAATTTTAAGGAAATTAACGAAAAATAAAGTAGATCGAAATGTTCAAGTATTTTAATTTTCTCTCGTATAAATGATTATATATATATATTTATTTTAGTTTGGCTAATAAGCTCGTGCAATTTTTTGTTTTTTTCACTTGGAAAAAACTGCAGACTAATTAGCGTACCTAATATGAATGAACTCAGGATAGAAAATGAAAAAAGGGTATTATCTATTCATCCCTGCTTTCTTTTTTTACACACACACAAACACATACATATATATGTATATATGTATATATATCTATATATATATGGATAGATAGATAGATAAGATATAATCGCTTGAGTGCGTAATCATGCTTGCCCAAAGGATACACGTACACTGCTACAGGCAGGAACATCGTTACAAGGATGCTCGAAGAGTCTGATTAGTCCGAATAACAGAGAACGGACTGATTAGCGCGTCCCAGCTCGTAACCATCCCGAGGGCAATCTCGGATACTCCGTTCCCTCTCTTAATCCCTGGAGGAAGCGGCTTTACACTCGCCTTAAAACCGAGCTATTAGCCGACTAAGAAGTAAAAGTAGTAGTAGAAGAAGAAGAAGAAGAAAAAAAAGTAGATGGATAAAAAGTCTTCAGAATTTTTTGGACTTTTGTTCCTCCTTTAAATTTACTCGTCGATGATCCGACTCGACCCTTTCCCTATTCGCTACGAACTCTTAGATGAAAGATAAAATCCGTCGAATGATTTGTATGATGAAAGAAGAAAAATGGGAAAAGAAATTATTCCTATGGAAAAAAACAAAAAATATAGAACATATCCGACCGTATTATTATTATTTTTTTTTCCTACTTCCGTCATAATGAATTCGTCCATTCATCATTCGTTCTATGTTCATAATGTTTTTTTCCCCTGCTTTTTTTAATATTCCTTTTTTTTTCAACGTAGACTCGGAAAATTACTCGAAGATGCGTATACGCTAGGGGGTTAAGGGGGGAGAGAAAGAAAATAAAATAGAAAGGAAAATTTATGTAGAAGGGGGTGGAAGCTTTTGTATTTGTGTGTGTGTGGATGCACAATTACGATAAGATAAAAGGCATGCACCCCTTCATCTCCAAAGGTTGACGCGAGAATTATGGATGAGATGAGTCGGAGCCACGACTAGAACGTTTGTCACTGTCGAGATGCCAACCAAACGTACCGAGTTACATTTTAAACTCCATCGGCGTCCCCTTAAAGTCAACAAAGATATTGCACTTTTCTAGGAATCTTTTTTATTTACTAAACCGAGCTTATTCACTAACAATAAAAGATACTCTCTGTTTAAATATAACATTTTTTTCAGTTGGTAATAATTTTTCTTTTTTTACTGATTATGAATATTTTATCGATTAGGATTAACGATGAACGTGAGAGGAGGAAGGGGAATATTTAAATTGTAATTGTCATAAAATGTAGATTAGAAGTTTATGATTAAGTTCCATCGTTAATTTTGTCGTTGAAAAATAAAATTTACATCGGCGAAAAGAAAAAACACGTATTTTACGACAAAACGACAGTTAAGCAAAACTGCAAGAAGTGCAGAACAGACGTGGACTCGCGTTTATCCTGGCTTAGGAGTTGGAAAGATAAGTGACTGCCGTAATGCGGGTGGTCCGATAAAAATATCTTTTCAGCAAGAACGTAAATCCCAAAAGTACGAATTTTACCTTGTAAGAGATAGGAATCGTTCGAAGTGTATTATTAATCGCTATGAGAACGGTTTAGTAAGTAACACAAATATTCTCTTTTTCTATATCATTTATCTCGTGGTAAGATTAAAATTAATAAATCCCATATTAAGTTAAGAATACTCTACGCGTACCCCATGAATGATATTTAATAAACATTTTTACGAATGACCCAATCTCGAGGGAAATAGTTATTTTCGCGAACAAATGTTTAAACGTATCGCAACGAGAAATATTCTATTTACCTTAGCTATTGGATTGGTGTGTGTGTGTGTGTGTGTTGGTGTAGGGGGTGGGTTTGAAACAGGAGGTGAATGGAAAAGGGTGTGGCTTGTGGAGAGAACGAACGTAAAGCGAGATGGGACAATGGCAGGACGGTATGACGGCGTTTAACTCAGGCTTAACAGGATTTAAGCCTGCTAGCGTTGGTCGAGCCCTGAAAACGGTTGGCACGGAAATCCACGCCAATCCACTGTTTCAATTCCCTGGCACGTGACCATTATACCACCTACAAAATGTATGCACCCGGTCAACACGCTCTATTAACGATGATTAATTCTAAACGCGGAAGGAACTATCGTTACCAGCAATACTACTATGCCTATCTGGTACAACGATCGAGATCCTTTTGCGAGATCATAATGAACGTTAGCGAATATAACGTGAATTTACATTCGTCCAATGGGATACAATCTAATCAAATGATTTAACATGGAACACAAATACGAATAATGTATAATAGATTATGATCGAACCCACGAGCTTGCTCTTTTTTTTTTTTATTAATGTATTGCATTCTGTAGAATATTATTTTATATAGAACGTGAAACCCAACGTTTAACTGCACGTGACATTTCATTCTTCCGTAGAAAAGAATCGTATAAAAGCTAAACAATAATCTTCTTGACGACGAACATCTTCAATTTATTTTTACGATGAAATGGTTACAACCAACAATGGTAATAGTTTTTCAAGTTGAAATTCTTTATAAAAGGTTTTTCGTACAGTCGAACAAAATATTATCAGAAAAATCATCTTTACCCATCGTAAAGATTTATTCTCAACAATGGCATTACCAAGTATTTTTCCTACACACGCACACAAACACACACATACACACACACACACACACATACACATACTATAAACGACGTTTTCTTTTTGATTGATTTGATAGTGTCCCAATGCTTATCATAGAACACACTAAATGTTAATACAATTGGACCAGACTACAATGGGTAGAATCCGTTTGAATGCGCTTATTACGAGCTACGTTATTTGAATCGACCATTTGTCTATCTCTACATTGACATACTCGTTGTGATCGTGTATTAAAA
>JACGTP010000018.1:1958956-2189705 GCA_023678845.1 Mischocyttarus mexicanus | reverse complement strand
ACACACACATACACACACACACACACACATACACACACACACACACACATACACATACTATAAACGACGTTTTCTTTTTGATTGATTTGATAGTGTCCCAATGCTTATCATAGAACACACTAAATGTTAATACAATTGGACCAGACTACAATGGGTAGAATCCGTTTGAATGCGCTTATTACGAGCTACGTTATTTGAATCGACCATTTGTCTATCTCTACATTGACATACTCGTTGTGATCGTGTATTAAAACAGAAATGCCAAAGCTGATTATCGATATTACAAATTCAAGATGATGATACTTAAACTAGTTACAAGAATTTATGGCTACTTCCAATTCGTCGGGTATATCGAGTTGAGAATAAAACGATTTACAAAAAAAAGAAAAAAAATGAAAAACCTGATTCAAGTAAAAAAGATACGATGCGCTTTAATCGATAACGTTATTCGGTTAATTAACGTAACGCTTTATCCGCGCTATCCTGGAAGTTTATGTGACTTGATTAATGATCAAACACTGACTTGCCAATTGCGAGCTGGAATAAACCTGCGGGCTGGCTGGTAAAGCTTTATTCTATAAAAGAAACAAAGAAAAAAAAAAGAAAAAAAGCAAAGGATAAAAACTCAGAATAATCGTACGAAGGTAGGTCTGTAGTAATATGGATATCTAATGAGGTAGGAAATTTATGTAAACCAACTTCTTTATTTTTCCTCCTAAATCCTATTATTTGGATCTTTACTCGAATATCTCGAAATACTTGTAAATCATCTAAATGATATTCATCTAATCTTTTCTCTTACGATCCATCATTTGGATCTGCAATAATTTTGTTTCGAAATACACGAACAGTGGTACGTGGGTGGGTTGAAAAGTTTTAAGCCTAAACGATTTTTCAGTCCAACTAATTTTTAATTTAAAAAAAAAAGAAAAGTATTCTTTTCATCGAAGGTTAAAACTTTTCAAAATCCAAGCATTTATCAAAACCTATAAATTTCAACGAAGTTCTGCGTTGTCATGGGAAAATAAGAAGAAAAAGAAAATAATCCAAAATGATACGAAATATAGAAGAAGGGAAAATAAATAGATCGATTCTTGGAACTTTAGTAAAAAATTTGTGGAAAGGAGTATATCAATGGTTAGGAGAATCCTACACGTGTATATAGTACATGTGGATATAGATCTGTATATCCACGTATATCCGTATACAAGAGGCGTATAATCATCGAATATCCGGAATAGGTATCGGCACGGACGCCACGTATTCTGCCAGTAATTTCCATTACCTCGGTCGTATTCCCTTCCTCTTGTATTCTCCTTCTCTCTTTCTCTCTATCTACCTACCTACCTATCTATCTATCTATCTCTATCTCTTTACAGTTCGCAATCAAACTTCTCTCTTACTCTTGGAGTTTACTACACGCTCAATTTGTGTCCTTCAAAGATCACTTTGCCAATAAATCAGAATTCCGGAGAATCTCGAGAAATCCATTAAACGTATTGGACGATATATATCGATTAATCTATTATTAGAAATCATTAAAAATATCATTATCAATAAGCATACCTACAAGATTGATTTCCATTCCTCTAATTGGAACATTTATAATATTCAAAGTTTCAACGAACAAATGATTATATAAATTTACGATTTCTGTTTCGTAATAATTACAATCATTTAAGGTATTTTAAATGATAACGAATGATTGCAAATACTAATATATTTCAAATTGAGTGGAAAAAAGTAACGTAACGATTTTATGTAAATATAATATATATTAAAAATATTAATCGACGATATGAAATATTTCGTAAAAAATAAATCCAATTTATACATAACCGTAAATGTAATTAAGAAATTTTTTATTTTTTTATTTTATGAATGTAAATAAAAAGTATTGTTAAATCTCGTTAAATTGGAAGAATCGTACGTTAAAGCCCTTTTCTCTCTTTCTCTCTTTCTATCTCCTCTTCGAACCCTTCCATACGGAAGGTGAATCCAACTGGCGATGGCGAGCAACACGGGAGAGATGTTTATGTCCGTTCGAATTCCAATTAATGGCACGTCGAGAACACTTCGGTACGCGTGACATATCGCGGCGCATTGTTTCACTGCGAGCAAACGAGAGAGAGAGAGAGAGAGAGAGACTGAAATGAAGGGTTTTGCCTTCCCTATCTCCACCTCCTGTACCTCCTTCACCACCTCCTACCCCTTTACAGAGGTAGATCACTCCCTTTCTCTCTCTCTCTCTCTCTCTCTCTCTTTTTCTCTTTGATTTTAAAGTTCACTCGTGGTAGCTCGTCCAATCGATCTTCGTAAACACTTTCTCAGGCTACTCGAAATCCAATCCGAATCCGCGAAAGCTTTTTTCATTAGCTCGATTTTTGGAAAAGCTCGTACCTATCGAGTACATCTACGTAAATACGCGTATACACTGTCAGACAAAAGTTTTAGAAAATCCTTAAATGTAAATTCAGAAAAAAAAATTAATACGCGTTTATAGAATAACCCCGTGGGGTAAACTGATTTGTTAATTTAAATTTATGAGCAGTATATTTTACATTTTGTATTATTTTTTCTTATCCAAGAACGAGTATTATTCGTCGAAGTTGTTTTTTATTCATCGAAAAGAGTTTTTCTAATGAAATATTTTTCAATATCAGTTGACGATTAGAAACTTTTAGCTGTTAATGTAGTAAACGTCCATACGTATTCGATCTATCGAACAAAAACAAAGAGGAATATCGATTAACGTTGTAGAATATTTTCGACTAGTCATAGTACCTAGAGCGTTCTCCCTATGTTTGCTTTTCTATGTTATATTTGCCACTTGCGTCTATTGCACCATGGAAATGGATCGAAAGATCCATTACAAGCGGTGGTGAGTAAATGTATCATCTATGTAAATGTGTATTTGTATGGATGTATCCGTCCTACGTATATATGTATGTACCCATGGATAGATATAGGATGTATAAAACTAAAAGGAAAAATATTCGCGGCAACGCTTTGTTTCATTAAAACGAGTTGAAAACGTTCTCCGCGCCAGAATTTTTCCCGTCATTGCTTTTTCCGTCTGTCGTCCGTCCAGAATTCGTCTCTCAATTTTTCGATCGAATGGATCCCATTTTTATAACCGTCAACGTCAACAATGTTTCGACGTTTGTCGAATTGGATAAAAAATAATCGCCAATTTTTTCGTTTCTTTTTTCTCTATTCTTTTTTATCTTCCTTTATTTCCTTTTTTTTCAAAAATATATATATATATATAGCTATTTATTTATAATATTAGTCAAAAGAGAAAACATCGCGAAAATTATTACATCTCCTATTTTTATTTAATTGCGAACATAATATTTGAGCATCATCTTATTTGAAGACACGATCATTTATTCGGAAAAGAAAAAACAATGGGAGAAGAGTGGAGGTAGAGGAGGAAGGAAGTAAACCAAAAAAATATCATCGTCGTCAATAAACGCATCGACAGTAAGTAAATGTAAGAATGCATTCACATGAGTGTACGTGAATGGAATAAACCTTGAATTATGTTTACTCTGAATAAATGAATAAAATTAGATTTTAGTAAACGCTAATGAAAAGAAAATGTTTTTTTTTTTTTAAATCACGAGTAGAAAAATATACAATCAATTCTTGACGAGAATTATGAGTAATTTATGGCTGACACGCTACGATGAAAAAAGATGATTAATTTTAATTTTATCATTCAATTATCATATGTTACTTAAGCTAGAAGAAAAACGTAATACGTACGAGATAGGAGGAGGAATAAATTGAACATTAGAAAAATACGATTGTAATAACTTAGATAGTTTCCTATCTCTCAAACAAACGAGATTAAAGGTGTTTTCGAGTTTGGTGCACATGCACGAACGACGTTAGACGTTAGAAGGAGGGATGATGAAAGGAGATGGGAGTAAAGGAAAGAGAAGGAGGAAGGGTGGAGGAGGAGTGGAGGTTAGCAAATCGTGCAAGAGCACATCGAGCACGTCCGACGGTTGAAGGGTCACGGACTAGACATTGTCGACTAGATGCATCTTCTTTCTTCACCCTTTTCTTTATTTTCTTTGTTGTCTTTCTCTCTCTTTCATTTTCTTTCACGTTGTTCTTTAATTAGAAAGATAACAAAAAATATAAAAAAAGAAAATCTACCGTGTCGATTTTCCGTTCTCTTTATCTTCCTGGTTCATTACTTCTTGTCAAATACGAAATGACAATGCGATATGCTTATTTGTATTTCTTCTTTCATTAAACGATTAAATTTTTACTATATGAATATGATATTCGTCAGAATTATTTTTCAGTCGCGTAAGTTAAATTGGTTATTTTTTTGTTAAATAATTGATGAAATATATATTTATGAATTTTCTAAGCGAAATCTTATATTGTTTATAACTACTCTAATATATTTACTTCTATTTCCTTGTAACGATTAACTCTATCTACATGTGGTGTACTTATTAACATTTTTTTTAAGACGGATCCTCTAATTACAGCATAGAAAATTTATGAATTTTTTTTAAACAAATTTATCTAAACGTACTGTAAATAACAACGATAATTCAAATAATTAATTTATTTCTATTTCAGTTTATAACTGATTAATACTTTTCTTATTGCATAAAAAAAATGTGTAGATTTTATTTCAATAAATTTATTTAAGCAACGTGCAAATCTTCTTTACTTATATATATATTTTAAAAAATAATTCACGATAAGTAATCCTAATTTTGTCTTGTAGATTGTGCACATTAAAACTCTCACCTTTGAGATTGTTTAGTCTTCATCGTATTCCAATTACGGTGATGTAATATAAAATAAAAAAGGGTATATTTCCAATAAAAATAACTATGATCGATCGTTATAGAACAATAAATATGTAATAACTGTAGATTGTCTAGTAAGTTAGCATACAAAGGGAAATATCGTTGATACCGGCAAAGGAAAGTAAAGAGTCTATTCGAATGCCGATACATGTTAAATTATTACCATCGACGTTACCCTTTAAATCTTTGCTCTTTTCCAAAGGTATGAAGAGAGAGAGAGAGAGAGAGAGAGAGAGAGAGAGAGAGAGAGAAAGAGCATGTCAGAACAACCACTTCGATCGCCTGAATATTTTTCGACTGAGGAAAAATCCAAGATCAAACGATCGGTAAAAGGCAATCTCGAGGCTGATTTAACGCAACCATAATCATTTATATGGATTCCTCTTTTATTTTCATTTTTTTAAATTATTTTTTGTTTTAAATTACGACAGAAAAGTTTCTAGAACCAAAGGAATATCGTGTTTGGTCATCTAATTAAAATTAATTGAAAATTGTAGACACAAAGAAAAAAACGAACGAAAAAATATCTTTATTATAACGTTTCACTTATACCTTCTTCTTTTTATTTATTTATTTATTAATTTATTTTCATAATACCTGTGATGTATCGTATGAGCCTATTGTTCGAGTTCAGTGCTCCAATATTACATAAGAATTTTTTGTGTGTTCTTTCATCTTCAAAGACTGAAGAAATTATCTTCACGCTTTAATAAATCATACGCAAAAGATCTAACGCGCTGGCGGATAATTCGATGAAAATTCCGCAACAGAGCGTTGTCGGATACCATTGCCGTTGTCCTCGTTCTCGTCGTCGTCGATGTCGTCGTCGATGTCGTCGTCGTTGTCGTCGTCGTTGTCGTCGTCGTTGTCGTCGTCGTTGTCGTCGTCGTGATCACCGACTCCGATGATGATGCGCTCGTGTAAAAGCCAGACAAACCCCGATCGATTTAAAATCGTTCTGTCGAGCCAACATATACATACACACGCGCACACACATATATACAACGGTTCGATCACCGAGCAGAGAAAATCCCTGCAACCTGCGTGATCCGCAAAGAGAAAGAGAAAGAGAGGGGGCTAGGGAAGGATGGTTGGCAGATGAGGTAGACTACCTTTTTAGTCACACACGTGATCCAAACCAGCGTGAACACCTTTGCGGAGACTATTTGATTTGCAACACTGGGTAATTCATTATCGGCATGTGTTACGCGTCTAGAGGCTGACCTCTTATCCACCTTTTTTTTTCTATTTCTTTTTACCCTCTCTCTCTCTCTCTTTCTGTCTGTCTGTCTCTCTCTCTCTCTATCTATATCTACCACTCTCTTTCTCTTTCTTTCCTTTCAAAAAGAATACTTAAACAGGGTTGTTTCTTTTATTTCTAGTGGAGACTTCATTGAAAACATAAGCCCTGTAAAAATATTAATAACATGCTATATGTTTAGGACAACTTATCACTGATTAAACAACAAGTTTATTCAACTTATTAAAGTATCATGATTATAAAAAATTTTTTTTTAACGACAATGAATCATGAACGAAATGCACAAACCTTGATTTCAATGTTATTATATACTCATATTAAAATATTAATAATATATTATATGTTACAACGTTCACAACGTTTGTTTCCAAAGTTGGTATTGATTTAAACAAACATTTATAGGAAACATTTTTTAAAGTAGAATATTTTGTAATGAATATGTATTTTGAAATGAAAATCTAATTATAAATCGAGTTATTAAATTGCATGTAAGAGAATCACGTAAGCAAAGAGTATACATACAAAGAGCACTTGAGTATAAACATACGTAAGATCTTGGCGAGACACGCGCGCTGATATACTTGTCTCCAGCTTCCTAATTACACGACCACGGTGAATAATGTAACAGCTGGAATACGCGATGGTGGAGTCTAACAACAAGCAGACTGTGAATAGTTTGCCACAGAGCAACCAAGATTTAACAACATGTAAGAATATGCTGTGTATATAAAACTATCACGCAAGAATAATGAAACTTTTATTTTGGGCAAACGAATATTTTTTACTTGATTAATCTTTTTAAGTAAATATTTAAATATATATTATAAAATAAATGAATATACGAAGGAAAATATAATCAAACATTTTGTTTCCACTGAGTATACAGCAACACTTAAGGTATTGTACATACTAAAGCTTTTCAAACTTTTCCACTTGGCGGATCCCTCTTCAACCGAGAAAATATTTTCACGATCCTTGGTATAGACTCTAAGCTATAATGTCTTTCATTATCATAAACTTACAAAAAAAAAATGATTTGTAATTAATTTTTTTTTATCGTTGCAAATTTAAAAATCTTTGCAGTTTTTGTCAAATTTCTATGACTCTGTATGGGGTCATCAAGGTTCTGTAACCTAAATATATACGAACCATCGCAAAAATAATGAAACTTAGTTTTGATATTTAATTTGTATTCACTCATTTAATTCTTTTAAGTATCTATTTGTGTACGTTAAATAAATTTGAATTTCAAAAATGTTCACTTAAGACTACGTTTGGTTAATCGAATGTAATCTTTACGCGTTTGTTATTTATTTACCTAAAATGATTGAATATTTAAAAGAATTTACTTTACACTCTTTATCGTATAAATACTTACCTAAAAGCAAAAGATGATTTATGGTTTTTCTTCCTGTAATATCAATGCATTTCCTCTCGGAAAGTTCACACATCGTTTCCTCTTTGCGACCTTACCATTTATCAAATATTTTCTAACAACATTACACCATTATATAATATTTATATATATAATCTCATTTTGAAAAATAATATATATTATTAATAAATTAATTTTGAAAGAGGAAGAGGATACACACACATACAAATATTCAATAATAAAAATCTCTAATAAATGTTTCGCACAATTAGTTCGAGGTAATAAAATGATTAGAAAAATAATCAAAATGGTATTTGATTACCGGAAAAAATAATTTCATTTAAATGATTAGAAACGCATGATGCCGGGGACATTAAATTGACGGTTAACACGAGTTACTCGTTGTTTCTTTGTAGATAAGTGGTTGCCATTACTCGGATTGCAGGCGTTGCATTAGCTAAGATCCAGGCCGTAGACGTTCTCATTCGGATAATGCACTGCTAAGTGGAAGCTTCGTATATGTTGCAACTCGTAGTCTATCAATCTTGATCTTGTCGTAGGTTGAGTGCATCTTCTCCTTGCAAACGCTCGCGCCTAAGTTTATCTATATATATATATATATCTAAACACACATATATACACACACACATACCTCACGAACATGTACGCGATTACTCGCAACATTTCTACGAGAAATTCACAGAAGATGCTTTTGTAACGATCGTTTATGATAATTAAGTATCTTCGCACGACTGTAAAAAAGAAAAAAAGGAAAAAAAGAAGGAATGCGAATTGAAAACTTTGTAATTTTGTAATCAATTAATATTATTTATCACATTTTAAACAATTCACGAAACGATTCCGACTATTTATCTTAACGCTTATACTTAATTTATAATTAGTACGGTATAAAAACAATGATATTTATCGATCTTAAGTGTTCCATTAATTCCAATGATTTTTCCAATTTCTATACTATGATTCATAATCGATTAGCATAATCGTTTGAAACATCATTTACCTTATTGGCTTTTGCAGCACGATTAAACGTTTATTTTATCGAAAAAAGATAACAAAAAAAACAAATAAAATATAGGGAAAGGAAAATAAGAGGGAGAGGAGAGGGACAAAGAGAGGGACTGAATCAAGTATGAAAGAATAATTTATATTATTTTTGAATAAAAAGCGTTCACGGTTGGTAAACTGGATTAGCCATTAAAAGAGTGTTGGTGGTTGGACTAAGGCAATTTGTAATTCGATTGAAATTTATTCTGGTTCGTGTCATTAATATCATGTGCTGCCTCTAAGCGATATAATGATATTATATAATTAATCGTATCGAATGTGTACGATTGCAATTTATCAGGAAAAAAAACTCGAATTCCTTGATGATGAATGATCGAAGCCGTTATTACAAAGGATTGTTATTCTATGCGTTTCCGGTATAATTAATTGACTAGATTGTTTTTATAATAGCTTCGTTAATTACCATATGTTCTATTTTTTTCTTCTAGAATATTTCGAATCGTCCGTTTATAATTTTAGATTCTCGATACGCGCATGTACCTACGTGATTCATTTTTATTATTATTTATGTATACGTATGAAGAGAGAGAGAGAGAGAGAGAGAGAGAGAGAGAGAGAGAGAAAATGAATAAGACTTTTGTTTTTAAAAGGATTAATATTTGTTAAGATTACTTTTTATTTTTCAAATTTAACAATATTTCTTCGACTGTTTTCCCCTCCGTCTCTGGTACAAAGAAATAGATAAGGATCCATAAAATCATAGTTATCATGGTAAAAATCCACATTGGTACATGGGTACCGTATAAATCTTGCGTTACCTGAGAATATTATAATAAATTTATAAATAGACATATTTAATTAGACTTCGTTCTTCCATAGACTAGAATTTAATAGTAATACCCTTTATTGTTATTCCCTGAAGCTGTATTACGTGTATGCGTGTAAATATGTATAGCGTTAATATCTAGCGAGTATAACAACATAACAATACAAAATATCATAGCACAGGAGGAGTTGTTAATACGATATGATAAGAAAGAAAGTATATACGCGTGTACGTGTTAAGAAAGCAATTACGCGTAGTTTAGATAAGTATATATCGATACTAACATTAACCAGATACCTAATGGTAAGAATAAAATCCTATATCTGAAGAATATTAAGTTAACACAACACACTTTGAATGATTTTAAACATTTAGGAAAAATTTGTAATGTTTGTTAAAACCCGTCAAAATGTGTATTCCCTAAGCGTCCAAATTGCGAGGAAAGATAAAAGCATATAGATTTGGAGCCTTATCCCATTTTACGATCATAGACAAATAACCAAATGTCTATTAGGATATTTACATACCTGATAGAACTTGACAACCACGGTGGTAGCTCCAGCGTAGTAAAGCGAGGTAACTATACCAGCAGCTCTTTTCATTTCAAATGGAAAGATTTCGCCAAGATAAGCGAGTGGCATTGGATTAAGTGCTAATCCATAACTTAGAACAAAAATCATGACGAATACCGAAGGTACCCAATTGAATCGAGAAACTTCGTAACCGTACCATTGAAAAGTGAAGAAAAGAGTTAAACTAAGCAATGCGAGAAAACATACTGGTGCTGAGATCAATAACAATGTTCTTTTTCCGGTAACTTGAATCAATAGAATACAAGACAATCCAGCAAAAACCATGGCACAACCAATAGCGATTATAGTCAAATTCGTAGATACCACAAAGTTCGCTTTTTCAAAGATTTCCGATTGATAAGCCAATATCGGTGCACCACCGGTAAGCGTTAATGCACTGTACAAAATAAAAATTATTCCAAAAGCTCGATTATTTTCTTTCCTCTTAAACATTTCCTTGAAGATATCGAAGAATGTCCACTTCCTCGAAGTATCTTCAGTGATTAATATTCTTTTTATTTCCTCTAGTTCTTCCTCAACGTTATCCTTTCCCAATGCCCATCTTAATGCCCTTTCCGCCGAGGTTAATCGATTTCGTTGGGTTAGGAAGACCGAACTCTCCGGTAACCAGGAAAACATTACCACGAACAAGATCGGTATGGTCATCGCTATCATCGACATAGTAAATCGTGAGATCCAGAGACCTATGGTAAATATCAGTAACATTCCAATGTTCATATTAACCGCCAACATCGTGCCTAAGAGACCACGAGTACGTTTGCTGCTGATCTCACCGAGATACATCGGCAATACCGAATACGAAATACCGCAACCAATGCCGGCTAGTATTCTACCACAGAAGATGCTCGCTTGGTCTGCTGCCACGCCGATTATAATCCAGCTAATGATTTTTGGTAATGCGGCTAAGAGCAAAGTTTTCTTGCGACCAATACGATTCATCAAAAAGAATGGGATTATCGAACCAATTCCAACACCAACGTAAAGCAAATTAACGACCCAAGCAATTTGATCGCTACTCATACGCAAAGGATCTTCCTCGCTGATGAACTTTGGAACGGTTGGGGTACTCCACCCTTCTTGGAATCCGCTATCGATGATCAGAAGATTGCCTAAGGGAATTATAGAATCTATAGAATTCATCGATGAGGGGGGGGGATCTACTAGATTGTTTCTCTTTCACCCAAACCGTTCTCAATTCATTTCAAATATTCCGATTATTTACTCACAAACGACGCCGATCAAAACTTGTCGACACATTTCGCTGCCCATGATTCTTCTTTTAGATGATACTTCGAAAGATTCGGTGGGTATCGAAATTTCCTCTTGCATTCCTTGTACTGTTTTATCCGGTATCGCAGGGACAACCCTGACAATTTTTTCGTTATTAAGAAAACAATGTGAAGTATCCTCCTCATTAGTTTCTCTAGTTTTCTTTTCAAAACAATACCGCTCCTTGGATGGAGGTAATTTGTATCTACGTAGCCTAAATAAAATAAAACAATGATATTCACATATTATAATAATTCTTTAATCTATTCATTTTTTAATATTAAGTTAAAGTAATAAAAACGACTCATATTTAAATGCTCACGTTTACGTTTGTAAAAAATTTCCCTGCTATCAAAGAACATAAATAACTTTAAATAACACATTTTATGGAAATTTCTAAAAGCAATACAGGAAACATAGACCGAGGTCTCACAATATTGAGGTAAACTTAAAACAATTAACAATTATCTAAAATAATTGTTTAGAAACTAAATTCCTTATATTATTTGGCATGTTTTTTTATTATCGATGAGGTCACCATTGGAAACCTTGATTATTACAATTATAACGATTGATTTTCCATTATGAGATTCAACAAACAATACTTCATGAAGGGAATTTCCACGAGTTGTTATTACTTTAATAGATGAATGCGTATTCCATATTCAACTTATTAACGATGATTAATCGTATTTACAAATTTTTTACGAGTACGGGGAAATTAACAATCGTACAGGAGGAAAGAATTGTTTAAAACGCAGCAAAATTATTCGTTACGCGTGCCACGAGTATTATACATGCGAATTTTGTCGACTCTTGAAACGTGTATGAGAGATTGAGAGAAACAGAGATAGATAGTTAGATAGATAGATAGATAGATAGATAGAGAGAGAGAGAGAGAGAAATTACGGAGATGAGCCAACTAGGATCCTAACTCGATTCTACGCCACCACGTATTTCCTAGCAGGTGGAGGAACCTCGATGCGATATGGTTTCACATGTATGTAAACGCTATGATCTCAGTACGCATACCATTCGTGCATGAACCAGCAATCTTTCGAAAGATGCCAACGTTTCTACGTGAATGCATGCTTGTTTATATGAACTAGAGTGAATGTACGTGTGCGTGTGATAAAGGGAGAGAGAGAGTACTAACAAAGTACTTCTCTCTGTACATCTCCCTCTCTCTCTCTCTTCAAGTAGCAGTTTACAGCTAACGATACAATGCACTGGTTAATATGATACCGGAACAGAAACGTGTGTTTCTTACCTCGGATTTATTTGCCAAGATGATTCACCTTCACAAGCTATTTATATCTCGAAATAATGTTTACATTAACGCGCCTTTTTTCCTCGACCTTTTATCCATTTTTAATTAATTTCCTTTCACTGGCATGTATTTATATGTTTTTTTTCATTTATAAGAAAACAGGTAAAAGAATAAGATTATTTAATTATCGTTAATGTGTGTGTTTTTTAGGTGTATTTTTCAAGTTTATATATGTTGCAACCGATCATTTTTTTTCCTTATTCGTGAGAAATGCAAAATACACAACTTATTGTTGTTGTTCTCTGGTCTTCTATTTTTAACTTAATTGCTAATTAATCAAAAGTTGTTAAGTTTATTAAAATGTTTACCATAAACTTTCGGTTAATCAGTTAACAAAATTGTTATTTTCTAATAATCTATATAATAATATTAAAATAATAATTATCTAATTAATAACATAAAATAAATTTGTAGATTTATATGAGAATCGACAATTTATTTAGCGATATAGTAACAGCAAATTTTGTACACTACCGGTTCACTGAATTGTTCTTAAATAACTGTAGACAAATAGAAAGTAAAATAATTATATATATTTATAAAAACAAGGTCTAAATAATTATTTCACTTTACCTATGAAAAACACTATTGAATTTTATCTTCGATAAGAATAAACAGACCACCGTGTTTTTTTGCTATTTATAGTATCTTAAATTAGCATAAATACTTACTGTCAACGTTATGGTCAAATTACATACGAGTTTATTATCCGAGTTCATATGAATTAATTTCTACGCCAAAGGTAAAAATTTGTTTTAATCATAATTCAATTAAATTAAATTAATATGAGGAAAAAAGATTATTTGGTAATGAATAATTTAAAAAAAATGTGTTACCGACTTGAACGTTACATTACTGACTATTACGAGGTCGATGTACGTTAATCGCATCCAACGATCGAAGTTCTCCGTCATACTGCATTGTATCGCGTGCATCTGACTCGATGAGAATCACTTTTACATTTTCATTATTCTATGAAAGTCATTTCATTCTTTTTTTTTCCTCCTCTTAGTAGATAACGAGTTGTATTTCTTTTTCTAAAGCCTTCGAATTCATCAAGCTTTTCTTAACCAATTAGTAAACAATGACGGAAATAAATCTACTTAAAAATCTTGTAAACATTTAATCTAATTATCTTTTTGTTTTATTTGAATTATTTGTCAAACGTTTCCTTACTTTTGTTAAACGGGCTCATTAGCATTTTTCTAATTTAAAATACAATTAAATTTAATATCTTCAAATACAGAATATGCCTGACTGTGTGTTGGGTAAATGTCTCTGATTTATGAAATTAGTCACTTATTTAAGATGTAAATTGATTAATGTGTACTGTGACTGTAAATAAAACAAATAGAAAAATTAATCATTTAGAAAATTTGCGATCTTTTCAACGTATTTCTGAGTTTTTTGTCATAAGTTTATTACCATTTTGTTATCTATAGTCTTTTCTTGATATATTTAACATCCCTATCTCTCTCTCTCTCTATATATATATATATAACTGTTCCATATATATAATACTTAATAATTGAAATCTAATCAAACGAAGTGTACAGGTACTTGATTCCTGGCAATGTTCACGGTCTACCAAACACGATTACAAGTTTAATAATTGGATCCTTTGTGTTCGAAGGACGAGCAATTACTCCAAAATTTGGGTTTTAGAATGAAGTAGGAATAATATTAGAGACACTATTGATGGATTTACAATCGTCGTGAAAAGTATATTGAAACATCTCAAAAATACATATTTTCTTTTTTAAATATATATCCATTAAAATTCAGATAAACAAATTTTATATATTTTCGTGAAAGTGTTAAAACTTACTACAATCTTTCTTAAAGAATTTCCTTTCAATCTTCCATTAAATATTGGTAATTTTTCTGCAGGAGTAAGTTCTCGTACTTTCGGCACTAATAAATGATGTTTTATATACAAATATTGCTCAGTATAAAATATTTGAGAAGTAAATTGTAAATTAATATTTTATCGTATAAAAATATTTGGTAAAACAATATTAGTAAAGGCATGAATTTCTTATTTAAATTTAGAATTATACGTCTGATTTTGACAATTGTCTGATTCAGATTGCATATGTTAAGGTGACAAAGTAAACAATACGCATTACGTAAAGCAGATCTCCAAAGAAAATGATAAACAGATTGTTCTTTACGGTAAAATACGTACTTATGAAATGTTTCAACATATTTTTCGGCGACAATGTAAATAAAATTTAATAATTTTTGTTCTTTCTACGCGGATGAAATTGAAATGCTAACGACATAAGTGCGATTAAGAGAGAAAGACATTTTATGCACCAAATAGAAAGATTTTAATCGTTCCTATCATTCGATTAATATTTATAAACTTGATTTATCGAAGTAGAAAATGATTATCAAACAGGTGTTGGTAAATCGAAGATTATCGAACAGATGTCGATAAACCGATTTCTTGAACGACGGTTACTCGGTCATGCGTTCTCGTTCATGAGATAAAACTCGTAAATCCTTCGTTCGATGAGTTTCGTCCATGAAACTTTGACACAGAGAAGAAAGATTAAATCATCGCGACACCGAGGTGTAGGGAAAATAAATTCCACCTGACAGATCGACCTTTCCTATTTCGCAATTTGATTGACTATATTTATCGACTACGTGCTACTCGCATGCAAGAAAACGTTACTGAATGGATTAAAAAAAAAGAAAGGAAGAAAAAAAAGGAAACAAAATTTTAATGATAATGAAAAAAAAACAAAACACAAAGAGTGAAAAAGTAACCACCTATGAAAGGTTTTAATGAAGCAGTTTTCTTCGGATGTTTCTTCCATGACTGAATCGGTTGCTTGCTTGCTTGCTGCTTGATCAGATAGGATTCGATGAATTATTGTTTGCACGAGTACGATTGATTTTTTGAATAAAATCGAAGTAACGGACGATTAGTTTTGAACACTGCGGGAACACACCACTCCGGGCAATTAGTAATAGAAGGCAAATAGGCGTGTCGGGATGCTATTCGCGCGATTCACCGATATCGGTTTCGGTGTCATTATCGAACGAACCACAGAGAGGAAACTGAGAGCTGCCGAACGCGGTCTGCCTGCCCACTTCAGGAACATATACAAGTTGTACGTATTTTTATTGGAATCCCCTCTTCTCATTTGGCGCCACACAGCTCGACTCCCGCTAAACCAAAGCCATCTTTCGTGTTATTCATTTTTAATCAAGTTTTTCCTCTAGATTTTCCACGAAACAACATAAATGAAAGGAACGAGATCTCCCTTCCTTTCTGATTAATTGTCTCGGGACCGGCCCATTCTGGAATTCCTTCAATTCGCCGAACTAAACCGGCTTCATCGCGTGTTTGCTCGTCTGCCGAGTGTTTTTACCCACTTTTTACTTCTCGCCACGACCTTGAATTCTAGCACACTCTTCTCTCTCTCTCCTTCTCTCTCTTTCTCTCTCTCTCCTTCTCTCTCTCTCTCTCTCTCTCTTTCTCTGTACGATTCATATTTCTTTCGGTTTAAAAATCCGATCGTTCCGATGAAAAACAACGTACTTTTATTATTTTTTATTTTTATTCTAGAAGTTCGGATAAACCCTACGTCACCAAACTGTTCAATCAATTAAACAACAACATCTTCTAACTGTGAATCATAATTTTTCGATTGAAATTTCGTTGTAAATCAATTGATTTCTTAGATAAATTTAATCGAATCCTTTATAGATCAATTAACGTTCCAGGATAGAATATTTTTTTACATCGGATGTTTCGACAGGATTTTATGCACCGAACATTCTTAAAGGCTGGAACAAAATCGATCTGTCCTTGAAACTCTCCGATGGTTTCGGTCAACGTCCTGTGAATTCTCCTGGGAAGGAATAACCCAGTCTATATTAAGCAAAGCAACTGCATAAAAGCAACATCTATTGGATAAGCTGGAAAGTTTCATATCGATTCAGAATTATTTATCAAATTTTCTAATTTTCATTCAAAATCAATAAGAACTTTTCATGCAACCTGATAAACGCACAACTATTAACTTTCTCGAAACGAAACAGGAAAAACCAAGAGAAACTCATCCCGTATCTGGTGACGCACATTGCAACCTGTTTTCCACGTCATAGAAAATCATTTTTTCGATCGTTTCTCATTCACTTTAGCACCTTGACGTTTCACAAATTCATCAGATTAAATAATCGTTAAAATAAAATAAACTAAAATAAAATATTTAAATATTCTGTGAATATAATTTGTTCTTTTTCTCGTTTTAACATAAACAAGATTTAACGGGAAGTGAATGATGACGAGTTTCAAGGATATTTATTTCATATTCAGATAACGTTGACATAACTCCTAGCCACTATATTACTTTTGTATTTATTAAGAAATAACGGAATGGCCGTGTAGCGTGCTGTATTAACGATTAAGTTAATGATGGTAAGAAAAAACCCAAAAGGAAGGGAACATTTTATATATAATAAGAAATAAAAAATGATTGAACTCGGTTGAAAAAGCAAAGAAACTGAAGAAAAAATTTCTTATGCTTCTCATAGCAAATATTTGCATTAGTTAATTAATGTCTAACCATTCGAATGGTACCAGAAATATTTTGTCTAATCGACGTTTGTCGAAGAAGTAAAACCTGACTGGAATAGAATTAACGATTACTTTTCTACGTGAACATGATGATGTAATAAATAATATCCAGAACTGTCATCAGAGACATAAAAATTTCCTTCTAAGATGATAACGAAATACTTAATTTTCACGCCTGACCATATACTTTCATAGATCTTCTGTTGAATATTTTATTTACTATTTTTTTTCTCTGTTATTTCTGCATAGGTGATTTATAAATAAGGACAATGCAAATCAACGATTACATCATTCTCTCCAATTCAGTATATATTTTTGTTGTACGTGTGTATGTGTACGCTAGTTTGTCCAACGAAAATTAGCATAATACGTGAATCAAGTGAATTTTGTTAAAAAGAAAAAGAATGCGGTAGCAATTAAGACCGCACGTGTACGATGCCACCATATGATAAAACAAAGCTATGGAACTCGTTCAACCGGTTATTTTTTTTTAATGCATCATCGACTAACAATGAAATCCTTAAACGATTGACGTAATTTGAAAGATTTATGAACTCGGTAAAGTAAAAAAAGAAAACCGTTGTCTACCTGCATCTCGTGATAATGTTGCAATAGAGTTACCTCTTAGCTTCTTTTACATTTAATGCTAGAAACACAACGAAAGTAAAAGGAAAAACCTTGTTTGAAACCTCGCCCGAGATTCGTTCGACCTTCCCCACTTACGTGCCTGACATTAGTATCGCCCGCATTGTCTCCGTTGCAACGAGAGAATGTTTCTATTACTATTATTTTTATTATTATTATTATTATAATTATTATTATTATTTGCTAAGAGAGAACTTAAATTCTGATTCTCTACTTTAACGTTAACGAGAAAAAACTTAGAAAAAGATAACGAACTTATTTTTGTATACATGTGTGTATGTATGAACGTGTGTGTAAGTATATACATTGTAATATTTTCCATTCTTTCTCTCTCTCCTAAAATCCCATATAATATTTCTCAGTTATAAGTGTATATGTGTGTGTGTGTGTGTGCTGTATAAGGTTGAAGTAGAAAAAACCAGCGATCGTAGATACCGATTCGCTATGATATCCGACGAAAGAAAGTTGCCCACTGGAGACCTTGTTTCGTACCTACCGGGATATCTAATAAAAGTAAAAATACCAAGGGAAAGAGAGAAAGAGAGAGAGAGAGAGAGAGAAGGAAGAAGATGAGAATTTGAAATTCTCTGCAGCCGCAATAGAGTTTTGCGAGAATGTATACATTTACATGTATAAGTATGTATATATGCGAGTATGTGTATGTGTATGCGCCTGATGTGTGCACATCTATACAGATAAATTTTTTACAGGTATACATTGGACACGTTATATGCACACTTGCATAACGTTATACAAGTATATCTATGTACATGTATAGATTGCATAGATATATTGTATTCCTAGTTGAAAAGAAAAATGCATGAGAAAGTCGAAGGTTAAGAGGACTCACCGTCGTGGGAGTCATAAAGGTAGATGATTTTCTTCCAACCGTAGTATCGCACCGCATCGATAATGGCACGGTGGTAATCCGGACGCATACTTATTGCAAAGTCCAAGAGACCGGAAGATGGTGTCAGGACCTACAAACCATAAAAATTTATAATAATCTATCATTATATAATGTATTTCTTTTTAAGTCTTTATATTTTGTTGTATTTTTCGTATTGGACAAATCATAGACGAAGATCGATTCTTTCGATCAATCGTAGATTCTTTTTTGTGAACAAACACAACGGGGGAGGAAGGAAAACCGCGATTCGAACGAAAAAGCGAGCCGTCGAATCAGCATTACAGGGAGATTAGCATTTAAACGACATCTACGTTCGTTACTCTCGCCGTTGTGCAGATCGTATCTCTCCCTCTCTCTCTCTCTCTCTCTCTCTCTATACATCACCGTAAAAACACTAACACGAATGTGAATGTGTGTGAGAGAGTTGGAAACGAAACTTATTCGCGACAGACATCTCCTCGGTGTGTTGTTCTATGTGAATTCAGCATGTTCGATGCGTTTACATGTATTGCTAGTACGTTTCACAGTCGTTCGCGTATAAATTTTGGTACATACGAGTAAAGAGAAAGAGAGAGAGAGAGAGAGAGAGAGAGAGAGTGAGGGAGGATGGTGTATCGGTTCTGAAAGCGTTCGATATCGGTACGATAAATGCAACGTGTCGCGATTCGGCAGGATAAATTTCGGACTGGCCAATTCATTTGGAAATTCAAATTGTAATATGCGCAGATCGTGTATTACATACTATACGCGTAACACCTATACATCTATATTACATAGACACGCGCGACTATTACATCTCGAGCCACACATAGATACACGCATACACTTCATACATATATTTATTTGTACGGAACGATCCTATTATGCGTATCTGATTGCTGTGCAGGATGCGCCATTCTCCCCCATCTCTACCATCTCTCTCACTCTTTCTCTTTCTCTCTTCTCTTTCTTTCTTTTTTTCTTTCTTTTTCGTCAATTCTTTTAACTCTTTGTGTCTTTCGTTAACGATTGCACGTTAATTAATTTCAAATCACGAAGAAAAATATCGATTTGCGGTATCGCAAAGAATCTATCGGTTCTTTGTGGAGAAAGCAAATTTTTAACGTTTTTCTCTGCCATCCGACGAGTTTTAAATCGCGAATCGCTTTGGGAAAAGCCTCATGGTTTTATGCACCCTTTTGTTAACCTCATTTGGCACAAACCAACAACGAAATGTAGGAAAAAGTAGCTTTGCTTGATAAAACGAACGTCATATCGTTTTCCGATCATTGATTAATTTGGAAAAAGTGAGAGAATGAAAGAGAGGAAGAGAGAGATTCAATTCGCGTTTACGTTTGATCGTTAAATCGTAGTTTGATATTTATCAAAAAACTTTAAAGACCCCTTACCTTTTCAGGAAACCAGGGCGTCACGAAGGGCATCTGAAAAGTGTTGCTGTAGGAATGTAGCGTGTCGAACGAATCCGGACTGACGGCTCCCAACATCGAGAACACTCCTCTGCTGAATTGAGTGCAAACTGTAAGAAGAAACGAAAATATGAGTGTTAGTCCATTTTCTCTGTTTCCTTTTAGTTCTCGTATTTTTCTTTTAACGATAGAAATTCGAGTTTCATTCGGTTGTAGACAAAAGATGAAATATTTCACGACATTCGTCGTCGTCGTCGTCGTTTTCGTCGTTCTCGTATTAAAAAGAAAAACAAAAATACTTAAAAGAAAATCCTGCACATAGGCGGATGGTATAATAAAAAAGTCTCGAGAAACTCAACTTCTACTTACTTTTTTATATTAATTGAAAGTCAGTTTGATTGAAAAAATTAATTTCTATGTCAAGCTCAAAACTTTTCAATCTATCAAAGTATTCGCATCGAATGGCAAATTAAGTGATAAACCAAAAAGAAAATTAAAGAGAAAAAGGAAAAGGGAATATATTCAAATGTTTGACGTTAATTTATGTGCGCGTTTAAATATTGACACGATTGAACGAGAACAAAGATTTGCGTGAAAGGAATACTTCTCGAAAACGTTTAGTATTGTTATGCAAAAGTTAAAAAGCTGAGGATACGATGATGCTTGATGCTCCGACATTTCATATGCACCAAACTAATATATATATATAATTTTTCAACAATTTATTCAATATTTATTGATTTATTTTTCCCTTCAACTAAATTATTCGAAAGATAATGATCCCATTTTCGATCAAGGTCGAAATAATCACAAAATATAAATTTATCGATTAGTCTTCCCATTCTCTTATATAGGTTTTATTTATTTGAAGATAAACAACCAGTCAATCTTAACGATTGATTTGGTAAAAACGAGTAGGTGCGTTAACCGGTCAATAATTGCGTAGCGTTAAAGAACGAATTAACCTATTTCGTAAACTGAGGGGCAAGGAAACTGGAGTGGGGAAGTAGATGAAGAACCGTAACGTTGATAAATTCGATGGATAAAAAGGAAAAGTACTCTCGCACGATGGGGTTTTGATCGGAGAGAATGATAATGAAAGAAATTTAGTGTGACAAATCGGATAAAAGGGAAATGGCTTTCGCAGATAAAGGCGGATGGACGAAGAGAAGGATAAAATGAATTAAAACAAAAAAAACCAAAAAGAAGAAAGAAAGAAGAAAAAAGAAGATAGTAATAAAAATGATGGTGCATGCAGGTGGAGTACGCGAAATGGAGAAGGTGCGAGCAGATTCAAACGGTTGGAAATGATCCAAGAGCGAGTAAAGCTGGTGGACACGCGAGAAGTGGGCCGAGAAGGGGATCAAAGAGAGGGCTTTGGTGTGAGAAGGATCAGTCAGGATGCGCGAGTTAATCGGAGGGAGAGAGAAAGAGAGAGAAAGAGATAAAGAAAAAAAAGAACCATTGAAAAAGAGTCGTAGCTTTGTATGCTCTTGCATACAGTAAAAGAACTGGAAGCGAGTACTGACGAAGGTTTTCGTTTTTTTTTTTTTATCAATACCCAATTTGAAAAATACCACAAATATTTAAAAACTGAATTTATATTAAAATAACTATTTAACGACATGAGCAATTAAAAGATCGTCGAAAATAAATTAATACTTTTAAATGAGTAGGAACTTTTATATATTTCGTAACATTGTTGTTTTCATTTCTTTATCTTTTATATAATATACCTATTTATTTTTTTTTATTAATTTCGAGATACATCAGAGTTAACAGTTAGAAATAAGAACTAGAAAGGTATGCTCATTAGTAACGTAATCACGGCTTATTAACTCAATTCCGTTATTATCATTATTGTCATAGTTTCGTTGAAAATATCTTCAGCATTACTTTGTTTTAATTACTTCTATTACATTCTTTTCTTCTCTTTCTCTCTCTCTCTCTCTCTCTCTCTCTCTCTCTCTCTCTCTCTCTTTTATGTTAGATACGGAACTTTTAGGATGCTGTGGTAAAAATGAAAAAAAAGAGGGGAACGTCCGGTAGTTTCGTTTCTACATTTTTGGAAGTAAAAGACGAAAAAAAGAGAGAAAGCAGAGAATGTAAAAAAAAGAGAAAGACAAAGAGAAAGAGAGAGGATAGCACGTGTAGTCGAATTACGCGCAGTAAAGCAGAATTCAGAGATCCGCAAGGGCAGTGGCCGGCATTTATTGCTCGCATCCCCATGGGTGCATTTATATTCATAAGCATAATGGGGCATCATGACGTATATATGCATATATATATATAACTATTGTACTATATATAAATATATATATATATGTATGTACGTACGGGTAAGTTTGTTACATATATACGAACTAAATATAGTTCAGACAAGCGATCCAGCTTGGTCAAAGCTGTCCGCTCTTCTCTCTTTTGTCATTATTAATTCTACGAACCTTCGTCAAGGCTTACTCAAATTCCTCCAGGTAAATCCCGGAAGTTTCAAGATATTCTCATTTTCGGTCCTTTAGATATTTCCGTTTGTAATTCTTATTTAAAAAAAAAAAAAGATAAAAACCACTCTTTAAGAAATATTATTTTCTACTTATATTCAATACCACTCAATTTAATTGACGATTACTAATGATAAATATATGAGTAAGGATCCTCGTTCGGATTATCGTTCCTTGTATTGTACAATATTTGGAGAGAGATAATATAATTGAAGTAGAAAAATTGTTAAGGATTGAAAAGATTAACGTTCCAAGTCTTTGTCGTCTTTGTTGTTTCGTTTCGCCGGGTAAATGGAAAAAGGATTTTTGATGTTTGAGCTTTTTCTTTCTTTAAGAGAGAGAGAAAGAGAGAGAGAGAGAGAGAGAGAGAGAGAGAGAGAGAGAAAAATAAAAAAAAGAATAAAAAGTTTGTTTGAATGACCCGTCGGGAGAAAGTCATCGACGAAAAGCACTCGTAGTTGTACGGCCGTAGAATTTTTCAAGGAAAGGTACGAATATTGCCAACGAAATTATTTTTTACTCCTAAAGTTTAGAGCACTCGCCGTAATGTAACCAAACTAAGAGCTCCTAGGGGATTTTCAACTGGGTCGAGGATAGGTCCCTGAAGTGAACTTGGCCATTCCTACGAAAGTACTCGTCTTGGATCAAGATATCTCTCACGATTGATGACTTCTACGAAATAAACTATCGTTGATAGTTCTAAGACTTCTTTCTACATTTATCAAATTACATTGTTTTAAATCGATATCTTTGCTATTAACGATAACGTTATTGAAAACCTTTTAGAAAAGCTAACTTCCAATTGATAAGAAAACGTACCAATTATTTTCTATTCGATCACGATTACTTCTCAATGTAATAAATTATTTACTTTAAAAGTATCGAAGTTTTTGATAGATGAAGACAAATTTCAACTCAGCAATTAAATTATATTACAAATAATTAAATTAATTAGTAAATAAACAATCAATTCATTTCACAAAATCCTCTATAAGATGCTATATTAAATATATTGGGTTTATGAAAAAAAATGTCGGACTTTCCCATTGAATTGTGATCAAAAATACAAAATTTTTTTTCCACGCATCAATTGAATATACTTTTTATTTTTAATACAGAGAGAAGACATATTCAACTGGACAATTAAGTACTTCGAATAAATATGTATATCCTTTGAATAAACCATCAATTAATTTTTACAGGATTTCAAGTTGTTATATTAAATGTATATTTGTTATGTCAAATATTTACCATGAAAATAGAAACGTTAGATAAATATAAAGATCTAAAGAATTTTATTATCCAGGGTATATTTACTTGCACGTGGTCTACATTATATTTAGCAAGTGCAGAGCAACTAATTCAAACTAGCGTTTATGGACCATTTAACTTGCAAACTTGTCCTATCACGCATGTTACTATTTGTCCTTTAACAGTCGCCATGTCTGTATATAATATGCATCGGTGGTACCGTGCGATGCATACATGCAGGAGTGGCCTTATCAAAATTATCGGTGCCGTCGTTTCATGCTCCTCTCACATAGATAGACACGCACGTAAACCTACCCTTTCTCTCTCTCTCTCTCTCACTTTTATACTTTCTGTATGTGCCTTTCAAACTAAAGACGATGACTAGGAGAAACTTCTCTAGCGCAACCCACAATAGGCAAAGTTCATTGCGAACGACAGATTATCTCGTTTCTAGTCTCCATTCTGCTCACGGACTTTTACCGAGTCATTAAGTCATATATATATATTTATATGATTGTGGGTGTATGTGTGAATATACATATTGTATATAGGTATATACATGTAAAGGGCTAAAAGCTTTACGAAGTTTGGATGTTAACCCTGTTTGATATCGTCAATTTAAATATTATTTTTTTGTTCCTTTTCGATTGCTCTGAAAACATTATATTGCTCATAAAATTTCAATGCATGTATATTCTTTCTTACTATTTGATATTATTATAAAAATATTCATTAGAAAAGATTTTTCAATAGAAACGTATTGACGAATTTCTATTTGTAATAAACGGAGAAAGTTTATAAAACTAGTGAAAAATTAGGCGATGGGTATTTTGATATTTTATTAATATTATTTCAAAAGGTTTCGTCGTAAAAATCGTTACTAGTCGTTGGGTTTTAATTGAACTTGAAGAGAGAGGGTTCACGTAAAGCCAAACTCATGGAACCAATTGTGTTTCGACATTGCAAGAAGGCGACCGTCAGTGTTTTTCGGAGATTAAAGAGAAAAGAAAGAAAGAAAGGAAGAAAAAAAGAAAAAAAGAGAGAAAAAGAGAGAGAGAAAAATAGGAAATAGGTGGAACAATAAGAAAGGAGAAAAATTGCGAGTAGAAGGAAGAGTCGTTCGCTAAAAAAGGAACAAGAAAGAAAAAAGAAAAAAAGAGATCGACCTAATCGATAGAAAAGCGAAAGAAACCTAAAAGGGATTTTACCCTCCTCTTTCTGATAGAATCTCAAGAACTCCAAATACAAGCGTTTCAGTCGTTTGTTTCGAGAAAACGGTTACACGCCGTATCGTCTCAATATCACGGTACAATTAATTCCAAACTAAAAGGGAAACTTTTGCCCTTTAACCTGCAAAACGGAAAACTTGGCTCCTTTTTTTCTCTTAGTTTTCCGAGATCGCGATTTAGATTTTTCAATATATTTTTCAATTATATTTTCCTATATACTTTCAACCGTAATAAATAACCCAAACTAATTCTATTCAACTTACAATTAGAAATAAACGAGCTCGAATGAAAATTTATTTTTCGGCTTCTCCTTTTTATAGGTTTTTTTTGGTTGTTTCGCGCGTATTTTTGCAAGAGATAAAAATCTAAGCAAGAAATGTGGAAAGGCGGAAAGAAAATTTGATCTTTTCAAGAGTTTTAAGAGAAAAGTAACTCGAAGAGAGGAAAAGAGAAAGAGGGAGGAGAGGGAGTGAGAGAAAGATTGTAGAATCCAACAAGGAAGATCGCAAACGGTGCTCGGAAAATTCCTCGACGTTATTACGTGTCGCTTGGCGCACATATCGCTCTCAAAGAATAAATGGCTACTTCCTGCGACGACTACGCTACTTTCTTCAAAATGAAAAGCCAACGAACCTACGTATTCCCTGGGAAATGAAAATACAAAGTATATCGATTTTCTCATCTTTCGTGGTAACGTATGTAAACACTTTTCTTCTTTTTTGGTTCTTTATCTTCTTCAAATACAAACTGTAAGACTTTATCTCATACTACAATATTATTACGATAAAAGTCATATTGTTTCCATATAGTTTTCTTTAACTCGTCAAATGTAAAACTATAATAAAGCAAGGATATATAATAAAATCGTATTATAAAAACAAATCGAAATATTAGATCGTCATATAGATTTCCTATCTTTTATACATTATTACTTTGTTACTGATTAATACTCAGTATTAAGAAAAATGTAATGGGGACAGAATGGATCGTATATTATTCAGTAAAATAATATAAAATACAAGAAATATAATAATTATAAAATATGATTAAATTCTAAAATCTCGAAATAGAATTTGTTGCTTAAACATTGACTTAAAACTAGAGTCGAGGTATCTTTGCATTTTCTTGTTTATCCAACGACAAACCATGTTCCGTTGATCTAAACCGTGCACGTCTTTCTATCCTACAAAGAATCCTATAAAAAGGAAAAAGAGAGAGAAAGTAATGCCAAGAGGAAAATCCTACTTACAAGCAGTACGTGTACTCTCATGTAAATGGAGATGAATGCCCTTCTTTTGATGGCGATCCGACCCACGTAGGATCCATCGTTAGGAATATCAGTAACGTGAGGGTTACCGATATCCGTCTACTAGCGTTTCGTATCATCGTCTGCACACCGATCGTTCGTTCGTACATTCGTTCGTACGTTCGTTCGTACGTTCGTACGTTCGTTGGTTGGTTCGTTCGTTCGTTCGTTCGTTCCTCCATTTATCACGTAAGTCTTTGAAGTTGCGCTTCCGCTACGTGGCCACTTTCCCGAAAGGGACTAATGCTATCCTTCCGACGATCACAGAACCCTCTTATATCCTTTACACACGTATACACATCAACCTTCGTGCTTTCTCGTATTTATATATCTCTATCTTTCTCACTTCTTCTTCTTCTTCTACTTTTTTTTATTTTAACATAGAAAGGAAAAGGAAAAAGTTGGATACAAAAAAGAAAAAAAAAAGAGAAAGGAAAGAAAATGTTTTCAATAAAGTAAGTAATTTGTAGGGATATAGAGTGACAGTTACAGTTTACATTAATATCCATTAACATTTTCTTTCTTCAAAGGATGTGTAATCGACTTTCGAATGGTAGAAGAAAAAGGAAGAAAAAGAAAGAAAAAGAAGAAGAAGAGAAGAAGAAGGAAATGTAAACGATGAACGATTGCGAGATATCACGTAAACATCGAACTCGTATATACAAATATGTGTATACGTATATTTAGATGATATTTTTTGTATGAAAAGTGTATAGGTATATGAGTAAATACATACGAGATGCCGGTAGTTACATCCGAGTTTGCGTCGCTCGGCTAGTAAAAGCGAAATAACGCAATAAAGCATCAGCGGCCGGTAGTAAAGCTTTGCAGGGTACTCGTGTGCGCGCTAAAGTAAACGACAGTCGCTCTCAAATTTCGCGTATGGTTCGTACCTTTTAGCGAATATCTCCTTGCCTCCTACTTCCTCAACGTATTACCATTTTATCCCGGAGAAAGCGATTTCATTGTGAATATAGCGACGCGAAGAACATACGTTTATACGTAAGTGTATACCCTACGTCATATTTGCTGCCATAAAGAAACATGAATCGACTTGGAAAGCAAAAAAAAAAAATAAATAAAAGAAAATAAAAATAAATCAAATCAAATAAAATAAGTCAACCTTTAAAATACATCGCGGAAAGAATCCTATAAAAATAATATCGTCTTTATAAGTTCAGTATTAAAAGTTCTAAAGGTTCAGTAGCAAACATAGATACGTCTATCTTTTTTTTTCAATAGTAATATAAACTTTTTGGATTATATTTTTATGTTTCTTGTACACTTAAAAAAAAATGACATTACGTATGAAAAATAAAAGAGAAAATGTCAAAGTATTAATGGAACTCGAATCATTTATAATTACCGTAGATTTAAGAATATTTTAAGGGTATGAACGAAAATCCATTAATTTCATAAATTTAAATCCCCTTTCTAATAATTAATCCTATTTAAATAATATATACACATATATATATAATCAAATTATCTTATTTAAGACCAAGTAAGGAGATATTAAAGCTGAATAATTTTGATACGATATGAATCTAGTTGGAAAATCACGTGAATCTAGCTTTTCGGTTGGTTGTCTCAGTTCGATTTCTTTCTTCATTGGAAAAGGATATAACTAGGGTTCGCGAATCCGAGTCTGCTTGCAGACACCCTCTTACGTGACCTGTCACAGGATTTGCCGCGCCAATAAAAGGATTAACGGGACGAGGGTTAATCCTATTGGAAGGCCCATTCCACGCTCCCTCTTTTACTTTGCTCGAGAGAAAGCAAAGAGTGAAATAGAGGGAAGAAAATCTTTCTATCTTTGTCTTTTTCTCTCTCTCTCTCTCTCTCTCTCTCTCTCTCTCTCTATTTCTACACACACACACAATTCTTGGTTTCGTGCACTACTCGTCCTCGACCATTCTTATAGCACATACCGTGATTAGTGGCCGCGCCCTTCCACATCCGCACTGACCCGGACGCCGATAACGAACGATTATTTTCGAGCCGTCCTGTGAACGCGGTCCAATGATTTCGTCGACCCTTCCCCCAGACGAATGGATGAACGACTAGGATTCGTTTCTTTCGTCCTCGTTAACTTTTTGAAAAAGGTGTCCTTTCGAGAACGGTGTTTAACTTAAATGCGATCTGATTTTATTACAAATTATCGCCTCTATCCGTTTTTTGTAAAGTAACTGACATCAAACGGATTTATAATAATCGTAAAAAAAGAAAAAGGAAAAGAAATGTACTTAATTAATCTTTGCTTTATTTCGTTCTCTTTTTTGCAAAATAACCGATACCAACGAATTTATAATAATCGTGAATAAAAAAAAACTAAAGAAAAGAAACGTACTTAAATTAATCTCCATTTTATTTCATTCCCTTTGTAAATTAACCGATATTAACAAATCTTTTATAATCATAGAAAGAAAAAATAATTAATTTCTGATTTATTTCGTTCCTTGTAGAGTAAACTGTTACCAACGGAGTCATAATAATCATGAAAGAAATTTTTTTTAATGAAAAATGTTTCAAAATAATCCTCGCTTTATTTTTTATATAGTTATTCTATCCGGTCAGCGATAATTTTAAAAATCGTTTTTAATATTCACCTGTTATCGTTCCGTTCTTTTCACCGTTCGTCTGATCAAAACCGAACTAAACGTAGGGAGCATAAGCTCTGCGGTGGAACACAAAAAGTAAACATTACAGAGGCCAATAAATATGAACGCGCAAGCGAAATAAAATGCTTGAATGTACTATGGAAAGATAATTAAATGTACGCGTACTACGCAGAATTTTATATACATTATTTAAATGAGAAAAGAAAAATGTACTTCAATTTACTTTTACATGTAGACAAATTTTGTAATAGTAGGATACACTATTTATATATTTTTATCATTCTTTTTTATTTTACCCTTAACCTACTCCAGAGAGAATATTCAAACTCGGTTTTTCGTTAATCCTGTGACTAAAAAATATAATATTATATCGTAATTATTATTTTTTATATAGTATATATATAAAATTATTCTTTTTTTTCTTTCATTTCTACCTAAATATTATTTATAAAAATAAATGATGAAAACGTATATGAAATATTTGGATTCGTACATAAATAATCGATGAATTTCGAGTAAATAAAAAATAAATTTAACATCGCTAAAATGATTTGAAATAATTGATTGTTTTTTTTTTCACTAAGCTTATAGGAAATGACTCGAGTAAATAAATGATTTCTACGTGACCTACAGTTCTGTACAAACCACGTACATATGCACATATTACAGTCCTATGAAGATTTTTTTGTGTTGGTAAAGCGATTACGAATGAACGAGCTGGAACAACGTATGAAAGCATCGATTTTGAAACCAACAGGATTTTCCATGTCAAATAGAGGGATTATTATTATCAGGAAATGTACAACGTTATAATCGGCTGGTCCTACGTGTGCGTTATGATAACAGTCGATCGGTTCAAAGCCAGACGATCGAACGAACGAGAGAAATAGATGAATTAATAGATATAGAAACAGTTGGGAAGAGTTTTTCAAACTACTGTGTATATAAAATTTTACAATAAAAAAGTTATACAAAATATTAATCCATTCGAGATGGGATGAACAAAAAATGGTATATATATTGTTCCTTTACCTTTTTTTTTATTTACAATTTGTTCAATAACATATAACGTTTGCTAAAGCATCAATTTATCGTTCAATCGTATTTGCTTTATTAAATTTAAAGTCAATAATAAAGACACTGTATATTAACAGAAAAAAAAATACGAATAAAAATCAGTAAGCTTGCGGTGTAGTTCGCGAAAAAATAAAATGAAAATACGCGAATTACAATTTTTTTTTCCTCGATAAATTTTTATTCTTTTTTCTTGTTTTATTAAAGTCACCCTCTCGAGAGATCGTTAACGTAATTTCGGTCAAACCGGTGAAAGAAAATGAAAAACAAAATAGTCTGATGCTTTTTTTATTTCTCCCCTTTCATTCCTTCGAAGAAGAAACGTCGCGATATTTTATGGGGAAAACTCTTTGCCTTTTTCCCATCCTTTCGACGCTGTGTCATCGCATTCTCTCTCTCTCTCTCTCCCTCTAACACATATTCTCCTGGGAAAGCATCTATCTCTTTCTCTACTCAACCTTCCCTTTTACTCTCTCTCTCTCTCTCTCTCCTCTCTCATTCTCGAAATCCACTAAAGCTCTTTCCGCTCCAGATATTTCAACGAAAGAGAGCGTGTTCCTACTGAAGTGTAGATGGTTTGTGAATTACACCATGTCCCGCGGAGAATGCGAATAGTGTGGAAATTGTACTGAAACGATAATCCAAAGCCGAAATATACATATATATGTATGCATATACAATAAATATACAGGGCGTCCAAAAATGTTAGGACATATTACATATTATTGATTATTAAATCAAATAGATGAAATGGATGACAAAAAAGTTCATACTAACTTATATCCGGAAGATATTTTTTAATATTATTTTATTTAAAAAATATATATTATACATTCATAGGCTTACGAGCAAAATTCTGGTTACAATTCTTTGTACAGAATCTTATACGTATAATAATTTTCAATTGATTCAAGTTGGTCTTCAAAATAACCTACGTTTCCATATTTTTATTTACAGAAGTCACAATAAAAAAAAAGCAAAAATTGGTTTATAAAAAATACGATAGAAACAGAAGATTAACTTTGGGAATGTATTCAGAATGCATTTACTATTATTTCCAATACAGTTGGAATATTTAATAGATTTCGACGATCACTAATTCGAGGGAGGAATTTTTCAACATTTCATATAAATGTCATGATAAAATCATGAATATCTTTCCAATAAAATCACTTACGAATATAACTTGATATAAAGAATTTTTCATCTATTTAATTTGAATAATACCTTGTATAATATTAAATCTCATCCTTTTTGAACATCCTGTATATAGATATATATGTATGAAGTTACATAAATAGCAAACATAGTATTCATGGTATATAGTACTAATTCCTTGTAACGATAAAATACAGTTCTACCTCCAATTTCCCCACTCCTTGCTCATCCTTCCTCCTCCTCGTCCCACTTTCCATCTCTTGATCTTCACCACCACCAAACACCAAAGTTTATTTCATAGGACCGCGTGTACCGTGTAAGCAAGAGTGAAAGAGAATGAAATAGAGTGTGAGAGAGAGAGAAGAAGAAGATAGACAGAGTTTATCGCGAAAAGCGCGTCTCCGGACGCGACAACCGTGTTCTTCGAGTAGTACGAAAAGTTCAACGTATCCGCGACTCTACGCAGGAAGAGCAAATTTCCGTGGAAAACTTTTCATCCAGACTCCATGCTCCGCGGTAAATGCGGCCAACTTGGTTTTATCCCATTCCAACAGGCTGCCTTCCTTCTTCATTTCCATAATACCAGAACTCCAACGTCACTTAATTTTACTCAGGATAGTAACGCGTTTTGGTATTTGATACAAAACGTTTAACCGATGTCTAAAGAATTGTATTCATTTTCGTGTCACTTTTGAAATCTTTTTTTTTATCTTTTCTTTCCTTTTTCCTTTCCTTTCTTTTGCTATACCTTTACACTAGAATCACGTTTGTTTTCATTCGAGTCTCTACTCTATATCAGAGAAAATGGTAGAGAAAGGTAATACTTGGATATTTATTGTTAAATAAGAAAATAAAATGTTCTAAGAGAAATGGTTGGTCTTTTATTAGAATCATTGCTAACGGATATAAATAGTGTTAAAGATAAAATTTAGATAAAGGTGTTATGATATTTATTATAATATAATATTAAATAATATATGTTGAAAACATAAATGTTTTATGTCTATTTTTAGGGTTCAATTTCTTTAATAATTGATCTTTACTTGGTTTGGTGTTACTAAATATTTTGTCAAACTAAAATCAAAGATTAAAAGAAAGAAACGAAAGTAAAAGAAGATATAATATTTTGGTTAAAGAAAAGAAAAAACAAATTAAGATTTAAGATATGTTTCTAATTTTTTTCTTAAAGATTTCTAACGAAAAATCGATGAATAGATCGAATGTAAATAAGTAAGTAAGCATAGAGAAGATGCTTTCAAATTCTCGTCACTTGATCTTTTTTATTCGAACGTCGCATTATTAACGGCGAACAAGCATCATCGATTTTACGTCTCCCTTGTATGGTTGGGAACGAACGTGAGGAATAAGTGCGTTCACCGTTAACAAGCCAAACTACCTTTTTTTATTTTTACCTCCGAAAAATTTTTACCCACATCAGAGTAAAGCACAGTTGTCCGTTCGTTCGACTCGATAAGAATTTCAACGTATAAATCGATTCGAGTTAGAGGATAGATATTAAGTATATCGGGTGAAACATTTCGAACAAACTCTATCTGAATTTTTAATCGAAGAATAAAACATTTTAAACGTATATTATTTCATTGTATATTCGTAGATGAAACTAGTTACAATATATTAAAATATATTATTCTTTTCAACATTTATTGTGTGAAATATTTTTCTGTACAAATTGTACTGCCAAAAATAACGTAATATACCATTAATGGTACATGGTATCATAGATAAAAAAAAACAATGGTATAGGTGATAGAAACAAACTTGTCCAACGTAATTTACAATCAGTTAATTTCACGTTAATAATTTTTTCCTAAAATGATCAACCTTAGTTAAAGTTTTCCTATGAAGATGAATTCCATTGGGGTGCCCTGTTTTAAAAACCTCACCCGGTATATAGGACGATCCAGTTGAATTATCGAGTTCGCCAGGAGCAAGGAAGAGAAGCGTGACTCTGATAAAGTTCTGTCATTTTTATCGATCAGTCGTTCGCAGAATTTGCGGTGAAAAAAAGGAAAAAAGGAGAAAATGAACACTCGGATAGTTCGTTGGTGATTCGCTCATCGTATCACTGACAAATTCCACGTGGTCACGATGACAACGAAGATTTCTGTCAGTCCGTCTATCTGTCCGTCAGTCCGTCTATCTGTCCGTCTGTCCGTTGTCCCGTGTGACTATCCCGCTTTGGATATATTTTTAAAATTTTATATTTATTTTTTATTTGATCAAGTATTCAGGGAAGTTCCGAGATAGGAAAGTTTCGATAAACTCATTGTCAAACTCAGAATTTAATACCCAACGAGTTGCGAGTTAAGCAAAACAAAAAAAAAACACACAATCCGATTAATCCTCTGAAATCCCGTAGCTGATCACGAAACCGTGCAGATTAAACAAATCTCACAAATTATGCTCTTGTCAACAACGAATGGACATTTTTTTTTGAGGAAAAAAAATAAAATCACAGCTCGTGTTCACCATTTTCCAACTCGTTACACTTTTACCGAGAAAACCCTTGACTCGTTTCTTATACTTGTAGGTTACAATGAAAAGGAGACAAAGATGAGGAATGAGAAAAAGGTGGTGTGAAATAAACGAGAAAAACTCTCGGAAAACCATGAAAAACCATTGTCGACGAGTGAAACACGTTGGGGTGGGATGTGCTAATTATAAATATACCGGACATTCCATGGACAGTTTCTCGTCTTGTTTCATCCCCTCCCTTCTCTTCTTCAACCCCCTCATCTCGTTTAGTTTCTCGTTAACCCCGTTGAAAAAGAATAAGAGGGTACGTAAATTATTGCGAGAAATTAGCTGGAACACTCTGTGCTAGCTAGTAAAATCTTATGGAAATTCTAGAACAAAACGGCCCTTACTAAGGGTTGTTCTCGAATTCTCGTGGAATTCGCTATTCGCGTAAATTTCAACTGCTAAAGGTTAAGAGTGGTTGAGAAGAAGAGAGAGGGGAAAGGGATGAGCTTTAAACTAGAAGGTCAGAATTTTCGAGGCACGCGCGAGACTCCAGAATCGAGAAAGTCGAAAGGACCAACCAACTTCTCTAAGGGATGAGAATGAGGTTGGGAGGAGGAGGAAAGGGGTTGGCTGGAGGTTGGACATTAGAATTCATGCGGAGACATTTGCGGTCCGGCTCCTAACGACCGACCATAAAAAGCTGACCGAAGCCACCAAGTGGAAGGCAAAAGAGAAAGGTCGAGAACTACTACGTGAAACGTTAGAAGAACTGAAATAGGTGGAGGTAAAAAAAAAAGAAAAAGAAAAAAGGAAGATGAAATTATTCTTGGTCTTTGTAATAGATAAAAACAATTCCAATCCTTGTAACTTCTTCTTAGGTCAAATAGTTATAAAATTTATTAATCAAATTACGTAAGGAAATTGTTTATGCGTATTAAATAACGTTACTAGTATCTACACTAATTTGTACTAAATTGAAAGATTTACGCAAATATGTAAATGCATAGATGTATTCAAGCTATTTAGAAATGGGAATGATCCTTAGATATACACTTGCGTAAGTATACTTCGCTAAATAGTCTGGCAGGCTAGGTAATACACTTTATTGACGTGTTACATCGAAAGTGCATCAACCATGGTTGAGGCAACCAAATGAAATGTCAACTCCTGACGTATCTTAGATTATACGAATATAATCGAATGAAGATCATTTATATTATCACGGTAAATCTATTATTATTAACTTTAATGAGATTATTTAAATTGTACAATACTACGAAAGATAATGAAATAATTTCATTCGAGATTCGAGAATAGAGAATATTACGAATCAGATTCAAAATATAATCTTGTTCTCGTAATTAATATATCACGAAAATATTCTTACTTGTTAGACACTAAGAAGGTTTGGAAATAATTCATAGGAAAAGGGATTGATTTTAAATTAAACAAATGCACTTTCATTAAATTTCAAATCGCATTAATACGATCATAAATTAACCGTCAAACGGAACGTTGGAAGATGGCGAATTGTCGATGATTAGTTAGGAATGGTAAAGCTAGCTTTCCTTTATTCTTGGAAGACCTCTCACATTAGATTCAATGCCTTTTGAAAGAGTAAAGGGTAAACTTTCTGCGGATTTTAGTAACTCGATGAAAGTTCGGGCAGAAGATAATATCCTCTATCTATACGTGATATTCTTAATAACTTGTCTGTCTTATCGTGTACCGATTATTTCCAACCTTCTATGGAAATTAATATTCTTTGAAATCTTTGGATTATTATAATATTTAAAATACAAATTTCTGAAATTTTGTTCTTGCTAAAAGTAGGTATCAGCGTATTCTATATACACAGAGAATAGGAAAATTATTTTATAAGTAAATAAAGATTGTTTAAAATTTTATTCAAAAATTACGACACAACTTGTAATTCATCTAATTTCTTGTTCAAAGTGCCGACCGTTTACGTGAATGCAAATCTAACATTACCTGTAAAACGAAATCAATTTCTTTCACATAATTTTAAATGTACATTCGTTTCCCAATTTAATTCGGTTTGTCCGATTAAATTTCAAACACCCTGTTTATATATAGAATTTACAAAAGTACTTTTTACACGTAATAATAATAACTCGAATAATAGGTGCGTCTTTGTAAAAAATTGCGTTTGACAAATTTTTAATTCTTTTACATCAAACGGATTTATGATAAAATCATGAAATGAATTCGATTAATGTTTTGTCTTTTGTATTACCTTTTTATCCGAATGTTAAAAATTAGTGGAAATCGTTGCTTATAATATTCAGTTGCCGGTTATGGCGTCATTCTCGCAACTCGACTACTATAAACAAACTGAACGTCGAACGCAAAGACGCGAGGCTAATGTCAAACATAAACATTACAGAGGGCAATGAACACGAAAACATATGCGTTGAAGAAATGTGTTTGTAATTATAAAATAACATCGACGAGATAACAAAACATACGCGTAATATACAATGACAATATTATGAACAATATTATCTAAAACCAAACGAACGATGGATAAATAAAATTTTACTCATTTTTATTCGACTATATTTTAACATGGTACTTACACAAATTTCTAATGTTTAGGTACATCTTTTACGCATTATTTCCAATGTTTTAATTTCTTTTTTTTTAATAAAAAATAACCTGTTATTATTTCAAATTAATGGATAGTCTTAATATTAAGGCGAAACCTTACGTTTAATCCATTTAATACGTCATTACAGATTATAGCTTATTCTAGATCGGAGGGTGGGGATGGGAATGGGAATGGAAATAGGGATGAGGATGAGGACAGGATAAAATAAAAAAAGTATACTTTGTGTTAATACGATATTACCAGTTTAGCTCGACTTTGCGCTCGCGTTCTACTTTTTCTCTGTGAACCGAACGAAATAATTGGACTAACTTAAGGTAATTAACGGTTTTAAAAGCGAGAAGCACACGGCCCTATCGATAGCTTTACAGGGAGCGATTGGATTCTCGCTTTTTAAAGCACCGAGTAAGCTTTAACTTTGCGCGAGTACTCTTTTTTTTATTTTTTTTATTCCCTCCCCCCCTCACTGAAGCTTCGTCGACTACGTTTCCCCCGAGACGAAAGCTTCGGCATGGCCAACTCTTCTTTTCCCACGAAAAGCTCCGTTTATTAATGCCGATGAAAATTGATCACTGAACGAGGTGAGCACTCTTCAATCATCAATATTAATTAGTCCGTCAGACTTCTTACAAATTAAGAAACTTTTTTCAACGATAAAAAATTGCCCTCCCTAGAAAAGCTAAAGAAAAAGATGTGGGAGAGAGGGGAGAAGAAAGAAAATTTGCAAAAAAAAAATGTGAAGAAATACTGAACCAAGAAATTCTTAGCCAATATTACTGTATAAAATTGTATAGATAATACCTAATTCTTGAAAATCAATTATCAAACTTTATAATTTTTTCTCAATCGATGATTAAATTTTTCAATTCAATTAGCGAATCTAAATTTTGAATTTCTTCTCGCTTTGTTACAAATATTCATACAGCTTTTTTATTTTTTTGTTTTTATATACTAATAAATATATACAATATTAATACAAATGTATATAATGAAAAAAATACTCTCTAATATATATATTAGTTAAAAAGTATCACATAGTCGACGAGTATCTGATCTATTTCTTTTTTGTTTAAACGATTTACGTGACGATCGTTCAGCAATTTAACACACGATCCATAGTTTATCCAAATCCCTTTCGGGTAATTCCTGTTCTCAACCACTTCGAGACTCCCAGAGGGGATTGTCGACGATGTATAGGAAAATGGGGGACAAAAAAGTCAAGAGGAATAGGAAATACTAGTAGTAGACTAAAAAGATGACAAGTTATCTTGAAAGGTTTCTGGAAACCATATCCGGATAAAATCAAAAAGAAAATCGATCAGATCTAATTATTATTTTCCTCGTGCTTGATAATTGATCTTAAAACCTTTTTTTAGTTTATCTTTTTTCTTCTTCTTTTCTCACGTTTTTAAAAAAGATAGTAAAGAACGGAAAAAGACTAGGGGACGTAGCTTGTGAACTTTTAAATGGCACGAAAAAAGAAAGAAAATAACCACGACGAGTTGCAATCTAATTCGAAAGTTTTAAATCGAAAGCGTAAAGACTTGTCGCTTGTTTTTCCGCCTAGAAGAGCGGAAACATTCAAAGATTATTATTATTATTATTATTACTATTATTATTATTATTATTATTATTATTATTATTATTATTATTATTATTATTATTATTATTATTAGTATTAGTATTAGTATTAGTATTTTTATTTTACTTATTTTCTTTCTTTTAATGGGTAAGAGTAGGAGACTAACAACGTCGAAGTTAGGAAAGGAGTATTCTGATAACCTTTTTACTCTATATTATCAAGTGTACTTTTAAGACAGTTATAAAGGGTGTCCTATAACTAAGGATACAAACGAACAGAGGATGATTCTATATAAAAAAACTATTTTGAAAATGTAGAATCATATTCGTTCGTATAAGATTTTGTTTTTGAAAAAAATAAGTTTGAAAATTTGTCAAGTATTTGTGCATTTAGGCTGAGGTACCACAATCCTGGAATCTAAAAGCATTGTTCGATAAGCATAAGATTAGAATCAATATAAGAGTTATCATACTGACATAAATTCTAAAAATATTTAAAAACATCGATCCAATACGTAGTTTGAAGTATTAGAAAAGAAATATAATGTCTATATGGTTAATAAAATTACATAAAATATACGATATTTATGGAAAAATGCTTTACGTTAGTCTTCTTAACGTTCATTTAAATTTCGATTGCATATACTATTAATATCCTATGAGAAAGATCCTTTGGCTAGGTGGTAACTTTCTCTGGGCAGTCCTACCAAAAATCTCGACGTCTAAAAACTGCAAAAGAGAAAGAGAAAGAGAAAGAGAAAGAATGTATATGAGGTGCCAGGTTGCCAGCAAGCCAGCAAGCCAGCCAACCAGGGCCGGCATAAATCTGCCGAGGGCTCCCGAGGGTATTTCCAGCTTTTTTCTACCCTGAATACCCTTTCCACGGTTCTACCCCTTCCCCTCCTCATAGTCGTCGCTTTTCCCAGCACCAGTCATCGTCCTCGTCCTTCGTCCTTCCACCATCCTTTCTCTAACTTTGCTCTTTCATTCTTTCTCCCTCTCTTCCTCTCTATCTATCTTTCTTTCTTTCTTTTTCTCTCTTTTCTTTTCTCCACCACAATATTCTCGTGTCTCAGTCCCTACACCTCATTCACCCCGTTTCTCTATCTTTTTCTATCTTTCTATATATATCTCCCAGCTTTTTATGTCTTTTTTCCACTATCTCATTCTCTCTCTCCTCTTTTTTTTTACTCTATTTTTTATTCGCGAAAAGACAATATTAAAAGAAGAAAATTCAAATAGATAACAAAAAGGGATACCTAAACAATAGGTTACGTTTAAGATAACAATATTGACAAATTTTTTTTCTTCAATATCATGGAAAAATGTGGGAAAATTTTTTTAACCAAAATACGAATTATCCTTATTGTCGGATAAGTCAAGAGAAATTCTTTTTGAAAAAGAAAATAGAAACAATTTTCTCCACATAATGAATCTCGATAGTTGCGAAAAGATTTCAAAATGGAAATGGTTTTGCTGTAGTTGCCAACGTGATGGATACGCGTAGATCATCGTTTAGTTTGAGCATCCGGTGAAAGCAATTTAAGCAGACCGCGTTTCGACAATAGATTTAGCAGGTAGTAAACGCGACCAACTATGGGATTATAACAGTACTGGCCTCTGGCTTTGAGGGTTGTTAGAGAGGGGGAGAGGGGAGAATGGGAAGGGGGAGAACAGCTAGCATTAATACAATTAGCGCAGCTTTGCTAAGTACCGTAACGCGTACCACGATCTCCATATCCGTTGGACTTGGCCCAAATACTCAGGGATGTCGCTTACGGATCTACCCAACATTACAAATACAACCCCTCACGAACCTACTCCCTCCTCCTCCACCTCTTCCTTCTCCTATTCCCACTCCTTATCATTTACCATCCTCGTAGATCGATGTTATCATCCTATCTGATATCAAATTGTGCTCTAATAATACCTTTAATGATATATAATCGATTTCGATACAATCGATAGCACTGACTTAGATGTTCGAGGTTTAGACAGTTCAACCATATCTATTCATGATTATTGATTATTATTATTGTTTTGATAATATTGTGAATATTAGAATTCAAAAGGAATTATCGTGACCAGACTAGTCTATTCTTTTTTCTTTAAGTGAATTTTTATTTCAAACAAATTGTACAATATATATTAATAAAAATATTATACGAAAGAGTAAATAAAAATGTTGATATTGAATTGGAACATTGAAATTCTTTGGAAATATTATCAAATGAAAAACTTACGAGACAAATAATGGCAGGACAACAGGTCGGATATCAAAGATAACGTACCTAAATAATCTTTAGTTACATCGTTGAAATTGTTATCGACGTTTCGCGCCTATTCATAAAAGACGGAAAAGAGATGACGACAGCTATACACACGATCGTGAAAGTTATCAGCTTTCGCGATGAGAACGAACGAACGAATGAACGAATGAACGAACGAACGAACGAACGAACGAACGAACCAACCAACGAACGAACCAACCAACGAACGAACGAACGAGGCAATCTCGTGACGACCTCGTTATATGGAAAAGCTCGAGAGAATACGCAAAAAGGGAACGAACGGGGGTTTGAAGGGTATAAGACCGAACGGATAAAGATTCACTCTCATTATATTCAATCGTGTTCCATTTACTTTTCCTTCCTTGTGATCCAACGATCCTACGATCGTTAACTATTATCTTTCGATAACCAATGGTTATATAATATATATAATAAATTATATTTATCTCTTAACGTACCACCTACATTTTATTTCAACAACACGTAACACAAATAAAAGTTGTAAAACGAAAGTTGTATGGTACCTTGACAATTAAACGATGTAATAATTTATTATATTGCTAGTTTGTTTTTGTTGAACGAGTTTAACGAGTTACACTATTTTTCCACTTATAAATTTAACAACATTTAATACGATTTTAATACCATCAAAAAGATATTGCCATTAATAATTTATTACTAACGTTATATACGTATCATACACAGAGATTAGTTTTATTATTCAAGGATTATTCAGTAAAATAAAATAAAATAAATGCTTTTGGAATATGATTAAAGTTTCATATCAATCAATAATAATACATTTGATATCAGAATCGAATCAATCGAGCTCACAATAAATAATTTATTTCAAACTTGCCTAACAATTCAATCATTTTGACGTATGTACCAATTCAATTCCTCATTTTCGTATGACACATATTTTTGCTCGGTGGAACGACGAAAAATAATAAACGTTGGTTATTAAAGTTTCGATGATGATAGAAATCTTCGTTAGAACATTAAAAAAAACAGAGTAAAAGGAAAGAAAGGGATAGAGAGAGAGAGAGAGAGAGAAAGGAAACATTGCTTATTTCGCAATGGACAGATTCGTGGAAGACTCAATAGCTTGTGCGTTGTAGCCCGTTTTCCGGCACATACCGTCGCGTCGTTGGACTATTGTTGATAACTCGGCCATTGGCGCATTTCTGACATTCCCTCGGGTTCTTCCTACCTGATATCGGGAACAAAACACAGTGAAATCGATTTTCACGGTACACGATGAGACGCAAAGATGAGTCTTCGCTGTATAGGCCTGTTGTGTCGTTGCCGAAGTAACACGAACAAAACTTTGTTCAGTTTTTTTTTTTTTTTTTATTTAAAACGTTGAATAATTTGTATGCTCGTTGGTTGGTTTATTCGTATTTTAATCTTCACAAATATTTTCAATGCCATAATTTCGAATAATAAATTGGAAAGGAATAGATCCACGGATATTTTTGTTCAATTGTAGAAATTGGTTTTGTAAATTGTTTTTAATATAGAAGTTTGGTTTACTCACTCAAACGGGAAAGCTTATAAGCATCCGCGGTGTTAATCACGTCAACAAAAGCTTGTAGTTCGAATTTTCTCATCGTTGTATTCTTGTTATGGTTAAACATGGCGAACTTGAAAGCAGATTGAACCTCGTCCGTACCCTGCTCGAAGATTGCACCTGTAACAAACATACAATATAACACATAACAGATGTTCCATTTCGATATTTAAAATACTTAAATTGGTGATATTGTTAATAAATATTATAATTACAAAAACGTTTAATATAAACGCATTCGTTAACGTTGCTTTATAAGGAAACTAAAAATATCGTTTTATCAATAGGTATTAATTGCTTATAATATTTGTTCAATTGTATTAAATATGCTAGCGATAATAAAAGAATATAAAATACACTTTTGATTGTAAATATTGGAAAATCCAAAATGATATGTAAATTGTTTTGATTTATATAAAAAGAAGATAAAATTTTGGAATAATATGGAAAGAAAGTTGCACGTTATGGTATTGGAATTTAAATACGTTATTTTCACCTATATAAACAGTTTGCAATGCATTTTATTACAAATATAAATAAATATCTGTAACATGATGAGAATGAGTGAAAATTTGGATAGAACGTAACACATGCATCGTGTCTCTTATCAGATGACACACGTCGAATCCTCATCTTTTGTGGAAATCAATCGAGTATGACGATTCAGGTCAACGTTAGGTGTGTATCGGATGTCTAGTTATATCGGTCCGTTTACCGATAGCCCACATACGATGTACCTACGCGATCCGACGTCTGCTAGATCACCAATGTTGCATGAGTTTGCTGTAATTTCGATTGAAGCTATTTGACGTTAATAGTTACGTACTAATGCGTACTGATATTAAGCTTCCAAACGGTTATTTCAGTGTATATGTAAACGTAAATACTTCCAATTAAACCTAACTTTGTATATATATACTGTTTCTTTTCTGTTTATTTACAAAAACATATTGCCTGCAATTTAACATTACTTTAAATCTTGTTTATAATTGTGGAAAAAAAATATAATTTTTGTAAACTTTCAAATTGTTCAATAATCTTTTTATCTTACATTTAAATTAATCTAACTTCAGATATTTTTGTTTTTTTTTTTCAATCAATGCACCTACTATTATATGTGCATTAATTATTTGAAATAATCGATGTAAGACTGTTTATAATTATAGAATGATTGATTAAGTGAAATAATTATGATGTAAAATATTTTTTGTACAATTGTTCTGTAAGTTGTAACACCAGACGCGTTATCCTTTATCTACTTTCTTCTTCTACTTTCTTATTCTTAATATCTCTCTATCGTTTTCTCGATAATAGTTAAAGTAGATTTCAAAAGATGGATAGAAGAAATTGTCTCGATTAGTAAAACGATAAGAAACGGTAAGAGATTGAGAAATCAGTTTGAACTATAATAAACTGTAAATATATCGAAGGAAGATATAACAGTAACTGTTTATACCTCGTTCGCATGATCTACAATGTCTACCCCTTTTCGATAAAATCTATATTTAAATTATATCGTCCTAGAGTCTATAACTTCCAGAAACAATGGCTGCGCATTCGAGTATTAGAAGGGATCGATAAGTTATCTGTAACAAACGGTTTACTTGGATTCTCCAAATATGCTCTTAATATAAAGATGAACGTATCAACGTTATAATCGATAAACCTATCGATTTTTATTATTAATTTATAAAAGTTAGTTTTGCGGTACCTTATTTTTTTACACTTTTTTTTACAACTGAATGGGATATTACAATTTATGTGCTACTCGTTTAAATAATAACAGCAAGAGTTATACTTTTTTTACAATTGGATGCAGCCAGTAATAAATTTATTTGCTTAGATATAATAATTAAAAAAAATAATATTTTTAATATTATATAACAACTGTCGTAAAAATTAAACATAGAAATAGTAGTAGCAAAAGTTATATATTTTGACGATTGAAAAGCCCAGCCAACGATTAATTTATTTGCTCAAATAATTTGTAAATAATATTAAAATAATATTTAAAATTAAAACTGCCGCAAAGTAAAATAAACAAAATTAAAAGCATTTAATGTAGAATTTTAATTGAAAATTGATATATGCGACGTTTGATGTTAAATTATACGAAACTTTTACGCTTGCACACACACAACTGTCGAATAATTTTAGTTTTCTATTAAAACATTTGTTTTTTATTATTTGAAATATAATTTCTAAAGTATTTTTATTGAGGATAAATATGCGATAAAAAGAGCTGTCTATCAGTTCTTTTATCATTTTACAACATTCTTGGAATACATTACATATATATATCATCATTACAATCAAACGTGTTCTATTAAAATTCCTTGAATAACGAGATGAAATCCGAATGATCTCTAAAGTTCTCTCGATCCGGTTCGATATAAACGCTCGCTAAGCGCACTACGTCAAAAACAAAAGTAAAACAGAGAATTAACGAAGCAAAAGGGAGCGTGAGAGAGAGAGAGAGAGAGAGAGATAATAAGTGATGATCGTCGTTCATGAATAACTACGAAATTAAAATGAAAATTATTGAACGTACGACGCGTTTGAAATAAACGCACGCTTTTAACATCGAAATATTCAACGTTAAACATGAATAGTAAAATTATCAAGGAAACAAAAAAATTCCAATTCGCGATCCAAGCATGTTTCTTGTTTCCCCCCTACCTATCTTTGTTTTTTTTACTCCTCAATTATTTAACACCAACGAGACTAGGTAATATGTTTTTTCCCCCTAAATATTTCATAAATTAGATTGAAAATAAAGAAATAAAAAGGGATACTGATCGAACATTTGTTTATAATGTACATAACATACATTAATATACATTAATTTACATAAAATTAAATAATGAATGTTTGTATGCTGTAATGTATGCATTCATAAACTATATATTCGACCGCGATGAAATTTTGGTGAGTTGTTTTTCACGCGCTCACTTATCAAATTAACGTATAAGTACAATCATTTAACAATGATTCTTTTAGGTGTTTTCAATAATTATTGATAAAGCAAAGAAAAGAGTAGGTGATAGAAAAAAATAGAGTGAGTGTGTGAGTGAATATGTGCGTCTGATATGAAACATGGAACTATGAATGCTTAGATGTGTGCGGGTGTTTATTTAGGATATCGTTCTCTTCGATTCGACTCCAAGTCGAGAGACGCGTTTCTATGTAAAAAAAAATACTTGAGTATTTGAAAAATGAATAAAAAGAAGAGAGCTGTCACTTGCCGAGATGTAACAGATTATTCATTATTATGAAATAAATCTATCACGAGATTATATTTTAAACCCTTTCAGATCTATGGATGCAACGAAAATTAATCGTGTAAATTATGAACGCGTATCATACAGTATACGGTTTAAAAATTGTATAACGTTACGATTACCTATAAGATTTTTTATTGAAAATTATTGATTTAATATGTTTAACACTAATCCTACCACACCGAGGACAAATGTTAAAAAGGTTAAAAATTATGGTCAGCTTACGTTTAGATGTACTTTGTTCTTATATCCATAAATACAGGTATCCATATATGCACATATCATTCTTCACCACTACACACACTCGTTCACATATGCATATTACTTGCATACGACGAAAACATGCACACACGTACACGCGACGCGAAATAAATGTCACTTTATCTAATATCCTTGTTACACCTTCCGACGCTCGAAGAAGACTAACGATTATTATGAAAATTAGTTACGAATACATACGACATGTACCGAACATATCCGAAGGTCAATATTAAATCTAACGACGAATTGACAACGTTCGGTTGTCGATCCCGGCCGAGAAGTGACGGAGAGTACCGAACGTAAACAAAAGATTAAACGCTCAACTAAGCCGGTAGTTAGGGAATGTTTTTCTATGTGTATTTCATATATAACGAATTTCCTAGAATTCACCGAGAGATTTAAACAGTACCGACGTTGAGCTCGTTTGACTTGGACGTACATCTTCGCCTATCTTTCTCTCAATACATTCAGTACGTATGTATTATTATGATATTACGGCGAGTGATTTGAAAAAGATGTAAGAAACTAGCGAGAACCAAAAGAAGAGGGAGAAATTATTAAATGTTGAAAGAGCATCTTGAGAGATTACATCGAGTAGGGCGTTGTAACGTAATGAGATAGAGAGTTCGATAGGCATTACAAAATCATGCTGGGTAATTGATAATTTCGAATAAAAACTAAAATGATTTTTAAGAAACAAGAAACAATATTTTCTCTGCGTATAAAATTTATGCAAATAAATAAAATATAATCGAGAACGTGAATATATCGATTAAATTTCAACACGACGGAATTGTGAAATAAAATCAACGAACGTTTAAATATGGATTACAGTTAGCCCGACGATGTCGAATGATCGATTGACTTACCAGAAGCTAATAATTTTATTCTTGACCAATCGATAATCATCTTTTCATATTTACTATTAAATAATATTTTTATTTTCTGTCCAAATAACGTTTATCGCATTGGCAACATTATTTATCTAATTTTAAACAACTTAAAGTTCTAAAAGTAGTATTATTGAAATCGACGTTTGCTGTTTTTCTAACTGAAATTGTGGATAATGTGAAAAAAGAAAACAAGAAGAAAACAAAAAAAACACTAAAGATGTGAGGAAGTTCAGCAAAAAAAATAAATTAAAAAAAAGAGAGGAAGCAACTGTCATTCGTTGGAACAAGAGAAGAAAAAATAGAAGAAGAAGAAGAAGAAGAAGAAGTACAATAACAACAACATAGAGAAGGATAGATATGGGGAAAAAAGGATAGAAAGGAAGGAAGGAAATGGAGATCGAAGGAAAGATCGGAAAGACGACGTTGGAAAGGTTGGAAGAAAATGATTGAACAAAGAGAGAGAGAGAGAGAGAAAGATGAAGGGGTGGAAGGGTAGAAATAGAGTGGTAGTGGTGGGAGTGAAAGAGGGTGAAGGGCACGGAGAATGTGGAGGATTGCGGCGAAGCACTGAGTACGAAAGGGAAATACGAAAGGGGAATCGATGTGAGTGTGAACCAGTAGTGGGGAGACTGGGCACCAATCAATAGCCGCGCGGCGGCGCCACACCTGTCAACGCGAGCTGAAATAAACACAGGTACTATATATCTATCTTTACATATATATATATATATAGAATAAATACATACATGCACATTGTCTGTCTTTGTCGAACGCGTTCACATTGCCATTCAACCAATGATCACCCAACCCTACTCGACTTTTATTTTTCTTTCTTTTTTTTTCTCCATTTCTTTTTAAACCTCATTGTGAAATCTTTAATTTGTCAATATTAACGATTAACGATTTCGATAGATAAAATAGGGGCGAACCAACGATAGAAAGTTCCTTTAGCAAATACATGACTTTTGTCAAGGGAGCACAGTTTCGCGAATTCGAAATAAAGCTGATGTATTCAATGTCCCGAGTTTATCACGCGTTATTGGATTAACGTATAAATAAATAAAGATCTATCTAGAATTGGGGAAATGTTTTTTATGAGTTTCTTGTTAATGTGCTTGCTGATTGATCTCTGGGGGTCTTTGTTTCCCAACGATTCGGTTGGAGTATTAGTGAATTGATTACGAGAAATGCTGAATAGCTTTTGTGAAAATGCTATTGGAGAACTTGTAAAAATAACACTTGTGGACGTACCTGTGTTTTCATTTTATTCTTGCAAACAGAACTTTCACAGATTTAATCTATACATTCCTAGTTTAATTCGGAAGTTAAATTATTCTAGTTAGTTGTGGGGTATTTATTTTTTTTTTATATTTAATAGTTTTAAGTTTAAGTTTTAACAATTTTTGATTTTATTTATGATGAAAATGGTGGTTCTGAACTATCGAATATATATTCGTACGCATATATAGAAAGAGAGAGAGAGAGAGAGTGAGAGAGAGAGAAAGAGGGAGAGAGAAGATGGGTCCATAGATGGGTCGACACCGCAGGAAAATTCAATTGCCGATCGTAACTGAGCTTTGACGGAGCACCGTGCGCCATCGCACAACCATTAAAAGTTTCTTTAACTTCCTTCACGCGATTACGATTGTAATTGAATATCGAGAACAATGTAAACGAGCGAATGGCTTCAAATGTAAACTTTCAGTACGGTAAGGAATCCTTAATTCTCATTACCATGGATACCCAAGCTCATTTGTTTTCCCTTAGAAAATAACTGACAAACGAGTATCTTTAATGTTACTTTGAAAACTTATCGTAAGTTTATATCTATATATAACTCACGTTCTTAGTTTGAATAAAAGATTTAAGTAGAGTACTTTCTCTCTCTCTTTCTCTCTCTCTCTTTCTTTCTTTCTCTAAAGGTATAATGGAAATTTCTATGGAGCTTCCTAGGGTAGTTTTCATATGGGGGTATATTATCGTATTTCGTCGATATTATCGTTTAACCGTTCAACGAAGGAACCAACAACCGATTCCCGTTTCGAACTAATACGTTTGCTGTTTCTAACTAATTCGGCTTCAGCCTCAATTACTCGGAGTCGGTCGTTATCTGTGCTCTCTTATACAACCCTTATCAGGGGGTAGCACCGCCTCTGGTACTATAGACTATCTATATTTATGGTGCGTCGAGTTCCCTTTCTCTTCACTTACCACCCCTTTTCCACATCTTCCTAACACTCTAACAATAGATATAGGTATAATACTGAATATCTCATATATGTTCTTTTCAAATATCTCATCCCGTTAAAACCAAACTATTATTAGGCAAAAGGATGATAATAGCACATTTTCTTAAAGATTTGACCATCTTTACCGATCAGGAGCTAATTTAGGGAAGGACAACAGTAATTAAAACTCAGGGACCTACACAATTATTTTTATTTTAAAGTTTCCACGTAATTTATACTTTTCTGGATTAATTTTGCAAATCGTTGTAAGATTTTTAAATTTTTCATAATCTATATATGTTACTCGATATAAACTTTCAGTTAGGTAAAAAATTATTCGATCATTCTAATGCACATATTTTTTTAATCTAATTTTTTGTTCGTGGTCCTGGAGCTACCCCATTCTTATTTCCTTCAACCTTATCAAAACATACGTTTTTAATTTCTACTCGCGTGTGCGTATTAACGTTCCGTTTAAACTAAACCTCATCCGACCGTGCTCGTGAAATTAACTTGTTGCTACATTAGCAACATTACCAATTCCGGTTGGGAAATTGGCGCAGTGCCGATTCTTCGTTGCTGAATTTCTATGATCTTTAAGATCCATTCTTCGAGTCTCCAATTCCAAATTAAAGAACGGAAATGGAAAAGAACTTTCTTCAAAAGGAAGATAGAATTACCAACCCGCATAGAGAATATATAGTTCGACGAGCTCAATCATTATTCTTGGCAAAAGTTAAAACGTAACGAAACTCGATAGAGATTTCCGTGGGACAGTAAGTTAATCGATATTTTATTCCCAAGATATTCTTAGGGGATTTAAATGAACCTCACGGTTTAAGAACAGATATTGAATCAACTTTTATGTTAATGTGTCGTACGATCTTTGATAAAAGCTATCTGCTTTTTTTTTTAGAACTAACGAACTAAACGCTTCGATAATTCTTTAAGAGTTTCTTTAGAAAGAATAATGAATGGTTGAAGAAAGAAGAGATACTGAAAACATTACCGTAATTTCTTTTCTACGATATTATCCACGGTCATTCTTTCTCTTTTTCTTCTTCGACTGTGGAAATAAAAACGTAAAAAAAAAACAAACGAAAAAACCGTAGTAGCATCCATCGTTCCTCAAATGTTGGAGTTTTTTTTCTTCAACGAAAACCACCGAAGACGAATATGGCGTTGGATATTGAGTTTACTAATACGAGAAACTAACCAGAATAAAAAAATTAGGCATCCAAAAAGATGAAACATCCAAAATAAAAATATTTGTCCAAGTGTATTTTTGTTTATTACAAACTATATCAATCAATATTGATCACGATTATACAATTCCACAATTCGTATTTCCAAGTATATACGAAATCACCGAGAGGTAATAACAAATCCACATAAACGTCCTAAAAGCAATACGCAAATAAATTTCACGTGTATTGTTCTAATTACGAACCTGAAATCCACGGTTAGTTTATCGTTAGGAAGAAATTATTGATAATTCGGCTATAAAATTCAGGTAAACCAAATACACAAAGGCATACCACAGCTATCGGTATTCTCATAGAGGCTTTACGGTAAACTAATCAGCTATGGTATTCCTGCGACAATGTTTCTCCTGCCTGTATGAACCAAAGTAGAAACCAGGCAGGCAGGCAGGCAGGCAGGTAGACACGCACGCACCACGAATCTGTTGTCTCGATCATTGTTTGTCAACGAAGCGCATTTGTCGAATTCTACTAGTGAAGCGAAGCATCTGCAATTGTCTATTTCATTTGAAACCCTCTTCCCCATACCCAGGACACCCTGCACACCCCGCACACTCCGCACACCCCCATCCCATATCCTTTCACTCTCTCTTTACCAATTCATTCATCTCTATACGTATCTCTCACTCTTGTTACCCTATCGAAAAAGCAGATTGTAGCGTTAGCGAAGCTAAACCACGATTCGTTCCATCAAGATAAGCTATGTCGCGTTAGATAATTAACTAATAGACTGCAATACGTGAGCGAAATACCAAAGGACTTTACTCGTCAACGCGGAGATCGCGTTTGAATCGCGTTGCGGTACCCTCCCTAATTACATTGGGAACCGCGACGCATTCTAATTTCCTTGATTATTTCATTACCAATTCGGTGTCAGATAGTAATATCGATGTCCTACCGTTTCAAATTATTTCTATATTTATCATGATCAGTGTGTTCATACGTTATATATATATAATTTTATTGGAGAATGTATTACCATTAGGTATATTTAACCCTAGATAATTAATCATTTGTAAAAATGACGAAGCAAATATTGATATTCTGTGATAAAGGAATAAATCTAATAGTTATTTAGGGTTAAACATATGCGTATGTGAATATTATTTAATAATAAATAAGTTGAGTTATTAAAAATTAAAAATAAATCACCCAAGCTTTTACACGAAGTTTTACTATATCTTTATTTTTTTATTTTTTCTGAAATTTGAAAATAAGAGAAGAAAGAAGAAAAAAGGAAAAGAAAAACATGAAAAAAAAAAAAGAGAAAGCAACTCTAGGGAATGCATGATGCATCAATGTCCATAGACTCGGTGCAAGCTCGCATACGAGAACCTTCGCGCTCGAAGGAAGATTAAACGCTTTAAGTCTGGTAGGAAACTTTGAGCTAAGTAAGAGCCACCCAAAGAGAGACCACCGGACTTCTTAATCATGTAAAGGTAGAGCTCGCCTTAAAAGCTCCTTCGAATAATGGCCGATGTTTCCACTCCACTAAAAGATCTTTTTTCCTTTCCTTCTAAAAATACGCTTACTCTTGAAAACGTCTATTGGTATCTTTATAAAACATATCTGTGTATCGTGTGTTTAGATGTTTTGCGAAAAGAGAAAAGATTAAAATGGTTAAATTTAAAAATTATCCTGCAGTATTATAATCCAAAAAAGAAATTTATCTGATGTTCAAATTGTGAACAAATATTTTTTATTCATTCTCTTGGATCTTATTCTTTTCATCCTCCCCTCCTCTCCACCCTTAACACTTAAAACATTTCTTTATATATTATTATCACATAAGTAATTCAATATAAAGAAGAAAAAAATTGTAGTCTCGAATAATATAACTACTCTGAAATCCTTTTAAAAAATCTCCCATCCCTTCAGGACTATTTTAGTCCCTCGGAGCCGATTTTTCAGGTCGTATAAGTACAGGTGGTGATTTATAAAGTGGAAACGCCGACTGGACTCTCGTGCGTCCTTTGCAACGATCCATTACAATCCCCTGCTGCTTCGAGTCATAATATTTCCCCACTCTCTTTCTCCCTCTCTTTTTTTTCTTTTTTTTTCACCATTTTGCCACCAACTTTGAAGTTCTCCTCGTTAACGAAAATTCTCTGCCCTTTTGAAACTATCGCGAGTCGTACCATCAGCTTGCTTTATGTAAAAACCGTGGAAAACTTCTCCTTTCTTTCTTTTTTTTTCTATTTTTGTTTTTTTTATATCAACATATGCATAGACACATGCATGCGTGCATGCATGCATACATGGACGATAGATTTGGTATACACTAGCAAACATTATAACACTCTACGATTATGAATATTGTATATACCTTCGGCGAATATTTCTACAGTTTTGCTTAAGTACCTCTCTTATACACACACAACTCCTTTTCCTACAACCCTTCTCTCTTACTAATCTTGGATAGATACGTAAGCTATTGCGAGTAGCTGCACTCGGGCAAATATTTGCAATTTGGCTTGCGACATATTTATATAACCACCCATACACACACACAGCCGCACCTGTGTATAAGCATTTGCGATTATTTCGGTGATACATTTTTCGGAATATTTAAAAGTCGATCGATAGTTAATATAAATTTCGACAAAATTTTTCAACTTAAAATTATCAATGGTTATGACCGTTAAAACAAATATATTTCAATTTAAATAATTCAAAATATTAATAGAATACAATACCGTGTTCGATTTACCTTAATTGATCGATAATTAATTGAAAGGAAATGTATATTATAATTTAGATAGAGTTAGACTGGCTCATTGTTTTCTATAAAAGTTCTTTTATTGAATGTTGTCTATACGACTTTCCAAAAATTACATATGTGTAGCACGAAAATAGCATTCGTAATAAATAGAATTTATTTTCCCGTGAGTTCTATCTACCTCTCTCGTTCTCCCTCTTCGTTCATGTCGTTTCATCCAAATTTTATCGTTAACGTTGCCTAAGAAGTTTCACATTTAAAAAAACGACCAATAAGTAGCAAAAAATATTAGAAAAAAAAAGAATAAAAAGGCTAAAAAATGGATAGTCTGAAAGAAATCGAACTGGTAACACAAACGCGTTTCAGTCTTTTTCCTGGACGATCGACAGGAGCAGTAGTCTCGCGCCTTCGTGTACCATTGGTACGATAGTAGGTTCAGAGAGTTTTCCTATGGCCTCCGTCGGGTTTTGCGGCTCGGTAATAAAAACGTCGAGGAGATACGTAAAGTATTTCGTAATAACGGATAGTGGTCCGTGCTACTGGCACAGAGCAAAGGAGGTTTATTGCTTTGCCGGTTGCTGCTGCTACTGCTACTACTGTTGCTACCGTTGGTGTTGCTGTTGCTGCTGCTACTACTACTATTATCCTGGTATCCGGTCTTTGCCAGTTCTCTCTCTCTCTCTCTCTCTCTCTCTCTCTCATTCTAACGAAGCAAGCTCCCAAGTTCGACCTGGTACATACTTACCTCGAGTGCATTGGCTGCGATGTTAAACCGCAAAGGATGCCGGCTTGCAAAAGCCTATCCGACGCACTGCGCCAGATCTTTTGTTTCAATTTAACTAATAAAAACAAGAATATATTCCAAGTAAACAAAAATTCTATTCAAAAATTCTAACAAAAATGTACTTCGTCGTTCAAAAACAATTTCAACCAAAGGATAGATAAAAGTAATCAAAATATACCCTACTATACATACCTGGACAATACGGAATTATCTGAAAATACGATTAACGTCCTCTAACGAAGAATTAAATCCAACGTCGAAGGAACAAGAGGTAAAAAATTAAAAACCAAAAAAAAAGAACAATTTTTCTCGACGATGCGGGTCTCTGCACGCGGATTACGTTGGGCATACGCACCAGTGGTGGTGGTGGTGGTTGCTTGGTTGGTTTGTACGAGTTAGGGAGAATGTAGGGGGTGGTAGTGCCAGTGACGGAACGATTTCGAGTTCTTTTCATGGAAGAATGATTTTTCCGTGTCGTTGAATTCAGTGGCTGGCCCGTACAATTTGGTTCTCCTCGACCAACGACGATGACAAGGAGAGTCGACAACGGTGACGACGACTACGACGACTACGACGACTACGACGACTACGACGACTACGACGACTAAGATGAAGACAACGACGAGACTTCAAACTAGAGAAGAGAAATAGTGTGAAAAACTCAAGGACCACGACGTTGCTGCCGACGACGTCATTGGGCAATCTCTCTCTCCCTCTTTCTCTTTCATTTTTTCTTTTTTTCTCTGTCTCTCGTTCCTCTCTTTTCTCTACACTCCGAAAGTCTTCCAGATAAATCGGGAGGTATTCTTCAAACTCTTCTATCTACCCTTATTCTTCTCGACATTTTTCTTCTTCTTCTTCTTCTTCTCCTTTTTTTGAGTACTTCGACTTCTTTTTCCTCCCTTTTCTCTTTCCCTTCAACTTTCCTTTATTTTTTAAAGTTTTTTTTTCTTTCTTTCTTCTATATCTCCCTCTCTACCTTTTTGTTTTTCTTCTTCCACACTTCTCTCGGTTCTCTCTCTTTCTCTCTTCTTTTACCACTCCTTTCGATCTTACCTCCAAGCCATTTTCCTCCCAGTCGCCCATACCGAACATAACCTTCCCGACTTGTTAGTCGTTCTTCGAAAGTGCCATGCCTGCGGTCTCGCCGATATCACTTTCCGATAAAAGTCGCAAAGAGTCCTTTCGTATTTCTCTTCCCGTACCTCCCTCCTCCCATCTTACCATCAGACCCTCTCACCCTCAGCCTTCTTCTTCTCGTTTTCTCTTCCCCTTTTTTTCTCTTTTTTTATGTCGCGAAGGGGGGCGAGGGAAAATTTTAAAGGTCCGTCCCTGTATGTCGATGGACGAAGGAGAGTTCCGAAGATTTCGTTTCTTATTACGTGTTCTTCTATCCAATCCCTTCTAACATTTCTACCTTTCCCAAACGAATCGAATATATCGTCGAAGTTATGCGAGCAACGTGAAACACGTATCCTAACATTTTACGATTTTTCTCTCGTAGCATCTAACAAAATCATTTTTTTTTCTTCTTCTTCTTTTTTTCCTTCCTTCCTTCCTTTACAAGTTATACGTTCTGCCATCTTGTTCATCGTTCTTTACTGTGTCCTTTCTTTATATATATATATATATGTCTTGTTCGCGTTCGACCTTCGAAACGTGACGAATTCGAGGAAGTTCTGACACCGAGGAAAAAGATTGGATTGGATAGAACTCCCAAACGTGACTTCTCATTTATATTTTATTCTTTTTTTTATATGAATTTTTCTTTCTACGAGAATTCATAACATATTCGATTATGAATGATTTTTATTAGATGAAAATGACATATTAAAATTGAATAAATTTGTAAGAAATAAAAGAAAATATATATAATCTCGTTCTATATTTAAAAATATGGGTTTTTTTTTAGCAGTCATTTGATAGAAATAGAAGTATATATTGAATTATCTGCAGGTTTATAACGTTAAACGTTTGATTGATATCTTATAGTAAACGACGAATTGCAATTCACCTGACAAACGTTTACAACAAATTTACCCTTTTTACATTAGTTTCGACTAACAAAGTAATAAAGATATAACGAGGAAGATAAGAGAGAAAGTTATATATATAATGTAATATAAAATCTACAGGAGATACAACTTACTTACGTAGCCCTTTTGCTTTCAGCGAAGCGTTAAGGGATGAATAAAAGTAAGAAAGAAAAAATAAAGAGAAAAAGAGATGAAAGAAAAATAAAAAGAGAAAGATCGAGGACGAGATCGGCCACCATGGTTGTTTCTGTAGTTGGAAGGAAAAGAAAGAAGGCTAAAAGAAAAAAGAAAGAAGAAAAAAAGGAGAAAAAAAAAAAAATGAGGAAGGGACTAGTACTATCTCTCAGAAAATTATGTCAGTACCTATCTCAGGTTGAAAGCAAAAATGAGGATGAGAGTAGTGGAAGAAAAAGAAGAAGAAAAAGAAAAAGATATGAAATAACCGGAATAAAAAGGGAGAGTGAAATCTCGGTTCTCGGATTCGTAAGGAATAAGTGAGAGAAGGTTGGAGAAGAAGGGATGAAGAGAAAGAAGGGAACGGAATAGAAATATTACTATTGGGATAAACTTTGTCCTTTTTTTTCAGCACGATCGCCGTAGAGTTTCTTATTTATACTCTTATTATTATTCCATCCCCAATTCTTTCCTTCTTCTTACAGACTCCAACCCCCACTCACTTCCACATCCCTCTAACCTTCATTTTTTCTTCCTTCTTTTTCTTTTCTTCTAAATCTCCATTTTGTTTCTTCTCTTTAGGTTTTCTTTTCTTGTTTCTTTTCTTTTTCCTTTTTTTTTATCCCCTTTATTTGACGCGAGAAACGAAACCCTTCATAAAGATTGAATCGGCCTCCTCCTACTATAAAAATGACCACCAAAACGAGATTTCTGGGCTTTAGGGCTTGACCAGAATATTCTTTAACAATAGATATTCTTTAACGATGTAGGTAAAATGAGAGTAATAGGGTATGAGAGTGAAAGATAATGTTAGTTAGAGAGAGTGTGGGTAAAAGAGTAAGAGAGAAAGAGAAAGAAAAGCAGAATGAATGCAACTGCTTGTTCTACAAAAGTTTTCCTTTTATTGGAAATAAACGCAACCATGTTATAGCGATAGTTCGTTGATCGTGCTTAACTGTGCGTTCGCATTGTTCTCAAACGATGGTTACGACGTTCGTAAATAAAGTAGGACCGACAATAAAGTTTCGTCCACGCGATAATAACCGGCTCGTTTACATTTGCCATACTTGCACATCTTTCCTTTCTCTCCTATCCATTCCAATCTTCACCCCTTAACCTTTCCTTCTCCTCCTCTTTCCTTTCTTCCTTCTCCACCTGTTCATCTATCTCCTTTAGCATCACTACTTCTGCACCACTTTTGCGGTGAAACAATTTCCATAAATTCTATCGCTTTATTTTTACAAGGTTTTCACTGAGACCTCATAGAAAATTGTATGAACGTCGTATACGATCGTTGATGGTCAAATAAACCGATATTTCTTGAAGATTAGTTATTGAAATAGAATAGTTTCGATACATTTCGAGTATTGAGAATACGATATTTCGATAATATCTTAAGACGATTTCTTATGAATTCAAAGAAAATTGTTCGATTTGAAAGATATTGAAGATCAAAATAAAAATTATAAAAAATTTATGAAATTTAATCGTTTTCTCTGTGGATGAAGGTATTGGAAATTATCATTTTTAATAGCATTTTAATTATTACGATATTAGATATTTGTAAGAAAGAAATTGAACAATTTTGGAGCAACGAAGATAGATCGAACATAAAACTTATTAGCAATATGTTTTACATTTTTTATTATTATTATTTTTTTTTAATCAAAAAATAATTATTTTCCGTTCATATTACCCTTTCATCGAAAAAAAAAACGTCATATTTATTTTTAACGATAGACTGACATATTCGGGACATTCTGTCAATTAGTTTTTCGTGTTTCTAATTGAATATTTTTCCAATGATTTTTTTTTCATAAATTGCCAAAAATATTTCAGTAGGAAAGTTCATTGCTTTAAATTGGATGTATAATATTGTACAACAAGATCATTATAAATATAAGATAATGTTAAAATTTTTTAAAATCTAATTAGACCTATGGTAATATTTAATTCAATGATGTCAAATCGTTTTTAAATTTTTCGGTATACTTATTAAATTTTAATGAAAATCATGAAATGATTCAAAACTATTGGTAAGGGTTGTGTGAGTATCATACCAGATATATGCTTCCTACTCGTACTTTTCTACTCATGTGACGAAAGCTAAGTACACATCTCTCGAAAAGCTTATTGGTTTTAGAAAAGAACGACAATCGGAAGAAATAGAAAAGAATTCTACTAAAGAAAGAGAAGGAAAGGAAACTATAGGAAGATTCTGCACGATTGACTGTCTTCGTTTAGATTAAAAAACAAATATCCGATAGTCCAGCAGATATAATATTTGTTTGGTCAGAAACGATCTCCGGTTATTGTTAAGCGAACTATCGCTTGTCCTTTCTTCGATTTTTCTGCTTAGAATTCTATAAGTCGTATGATATTGTTTGCTAAAAAGTAGATAATATATTTCAGAAGACAAAAATTACAAATAAAATGAACGGAAATGAAATTTTTCAGATATTGAGATTCGAGATTTCAGATTTTATCATACATGTACATTTTTTCATCTCTGATAATGCTAAAAATGAAAATTCTACTTGCTCTATAGTCCAATCAATCTAGCCTGATTTTGGGCTCAAAATAGATGTTGCTCCTACCTGACAGCAAAAAATTTTAAAAGGTCAGGAATGTGGTCTACATTAAGGTGTGCACTATGCATATGCCGAGAATACACATAAAAAAACATTCCCTAACTACCAGCAAAGTTAAGAGTTTAGTCTTCTTTTTTTATTTTATATATGTTTAAATAATTGCTACAAACCGTATGTCGTTATTAGCCCGAAATATTAATTAAAAAATGCCTTAATAATTTCCACTCCTTTTAGATAAATATTCTGTTAGATTCAGACGTGTCGGCACGCACATGCGCATAGAATAAGATTTCTTAGAAGTGGTGTTAGTATAACGAGAATAATATTCAAGAATAATAGAATTAATCCCCTCCGATAATCATGTAAAGAACTTTTGAAATTAAAACCGTCATAGATGATATCGAGCCAGTCTAACAATAGATTTCGAGGAGAAAGGTATGCATAACTTATACTTATTACATTTAAATTATAATATTCAATTCTTTCGATTAATTAACAATTATTTAGCATAAGTCTACTACTCTAATACACTGTTCTTGTATTTAAGAATGTTCTAACACATATACATTGATTTAAACATTACATTCTTTCTAACGTAATTCAAAATATAAAATAATTTCGATATCTTTTTATTTAATATGTTTTTTGATAAATTCTACGAGCTGGACTTCAATACTGGACTAAAGTATTAATTAAAAAATGCATTAATTATTTTCACTCCTTTCAAATAAATATTCTGTTAGATTTAAACGTGTAGACACGCACATACACATAGAATAAGATTTCTTAGAAGTGGTGTTAGTTTAACGAGAATAATATTCGAAATAAAGAGAATTAATCCCTTTCGATAATCATGTAAACAACTTTCGAAAAAAAAACTTTAATAGCTTACTTTGAACCAGTCTAACAGTCGATTTCAACGAGGAAGGTACGCATAACTTATACTTATTACATTTAAATTATAATATTCATTTTCCAAGATAATTTGACAATTATTTAGCATATGTCTTCTATTCTAATGCACCATTCTTATATTTAATAATGTTCTAATACATATACATTGGTTTAAACATTAAATTTTTTCTAACGTAATTCAAAATATCAAATAATTTCGATATATTTTTATTTTATATGTTTTTAGATAAATGCTACGAATCGGATGTCGTTACTAGCTTGAAATATTAATTTAAAAATGTCTTAATAACTTTCATTCTTTTCAGATAAATCTTCTGTTAGATTTACAGACATGTATTCACGTACATGCGCATAAAATAAGATTTCTAATAAGTGGTGTAAGTATAACGAGAATAATATTCGAAATAGATAGAATTAATCCCCTCCGATAATCATGTAAACAACTTTTGAAGTTAAAATTGTCATAGATAATATCGAGCCAGTCTAACAAAGGATTTCGAGGAGGAAAGTACACAAAGCTTATACTTATTACATTTAAATTATAATATTCATTTTCCATGATAATTTAACAATTATTTAGCATATGTCTACCACTCTTATGCACCTTTCTTATATTTAAGAATATTCTAATACGTATACATTGGTTTAAACATTACATTATTTCTAACGTAATTCAAAATATAAAACCATTTCAATATCTTTTTATTTAATATGTTTTTAGATTTGAATTAAATCATCATTGATATTTTAATTCTACTGGTGTTCACTCCCTGTTTTAATTTTGTCATTTTTTATTCATATTTTCCTCTGTTTTATCGATAATTATTTTAATGTTTCTTTTCAATGAGTTTCTTGTTATCCAACGAAAGACTGCTTACCATAAACCTTGTAATTGTAATTAGTTTCTTTTCATTTCGTAATTTTTATATCATATTTTTAAGTTTATTCTCCTTGATTCCTTCTATCTACCTTTTCTATAGAAACTAATAACATTACAATTTTAATAAATAAATTTTATATTTTTACAGATACCACACGAAAAATATTAGAACTTTCGTACGAAATTTATCTTTTCTTTTTGTTTCAGAAAAGTATTAATTCTAATAAGTACGTATAGAAGAATTTTTAAATAATCAATTTAATACAAACAAATCATTTATAAATATACTTCTTAATTATCTAAATATTCAGAAATAAAATAAAAATTAGTCATTAGAAATACAAAAGAGCTGTTCAAAAGTAGGTCACTGGTAAGAAAAATAGGTCAGCGATACAAAAGGGTCAGCTGTACAAAAATATAGTAATAATTCCATACGTACTGAATGTATTGAGAGAAAGATAGGCGAAGATGTACGTCCAAGTCAAACGAGCTCAACGTCGGTACTGTTTATATTTCACGGTGACTTCTAGGAAATTCGTTAAATATGAAATACATAGAAAAACATTCCTTAACTACTGGCTTAGTAGAGCGTTTAATCTTTTGTTTACGTTCGGTACTCTCCGTCACTTCTCGGCCGGGATCGACAACCGAACGTTGTCATTTCGTCGTTAGATTTAATATTGACCTTCGTATATGTTCGGTACATGTCGTGTGTATTCGTAACTAATTTTCATAATAATCGTTAGTCTTCTTCGAGCGTCGGAAGGTGTAACAAGGATATTAGATAAAGTGACATTTATTTCGCGTCGCGTGTACGTGTGTGCATGTTTTCGTCGTATGCAAGTAATATGCATATGTGAACGAGTGTGTGTAGTGGTGAAGAATGATATGTGCATATATGGATACCTGTACTTATGGATATAAGAACAAAGTACATCTAAACGTAAGCTGACCATAATTTTTAACCTTTTTAACATTTGACCTCGGTGTGGTAGGGTTTAGTGTTAGACATATTATATGAATAATTTTCAATAAAAAAAAATTCTAGTAAAGTAATCGTAACGTTGTAGAATTTTTTGAACCGGACATTGTATGATACGCGGTCATAATTCACACGAATAACTTTCATTGCATCATGTCCAAGAAAAAAAATCATCGAGACGTTGAAACACAAGAGACGGACTTTAGACGAAACGATTCTAACTGACGTTAGTTAAGGACGCAAAGAAAGAATGGAAAGGGTTAGAAGGGGGGAGGAAAGAAAACGGAAGTGGAAAGGAGATGGCTTTTCCTTTGCGTATAAAGAAGAAACTTGGCATTCGTCGTAGTCACGAGGAGAAACATTAAAGGGAATGATGGTAGTAAGTACCTAACGTTGCGAAAACTTTCTACGTTTATGACAAAACATCAAAACCGATCGTGAGATTTTCCGCGTCGTTTATTAAAAGAAAAACCAAACAAAAAAATGTAAAAAAAAGAAAAAAGTTACGGAAAAGATAAAATTGAAAATAAAATAAAGAACACAAAGAAGGAAGAAAAAAATAGATCAAAACTGAACAAACGAAGAGAAAAAAAGAAATAATGCAATAATAGTTCGTGCAATAATACGATATTTTTCGATCGACGAGAGTCTGCATCGATGTTGAATTATTTCGCTGGAGCTTTTTTTTTATTTTATTTTTTTTTATTTGTTTTTAATAAAGTCGAAAATGTTCTCGAATGTATGATCTATTTATTTTTCTACCGTAAACCGAACAACGAATCGATCAAACGTGAAAGCCAAAAAAAGTATTTTTATCTAGAAAAATCGTATAGAAAAGTTATCTTTGCTCATTCGTATTCAGGAGAATAAGGAAAGTATTAAAGATTTTATCCGACGTGTTCTTTCCAATAGGATACAGGATAAAGATGTACTACTAACGTAGAAAATTTATTATAATAATTGTTTCCTTCATTTTATTTTCTCTGGTTTTTCCATTTTTCTCCTAGACGAAAGCGAAAAGTCTGCGTTAAAAATAGCCCCTGGGTGTTTAGCGAATTTTCCAAGTACCTCTAAGTCTCATTCTCTTTCTATTTCTTTGTATTTTATGATTTACTCTCACCGGACAAGTTTGCTTTTACGAGTAATGTCTATCGGTTTAATTAAATGTCGAGTTTAACAATAAATTCCGCAGAGAATGCCGACCGGTGTTTAGGTACAGGAGTTTTATTTGTTTCGTATTTGCGATTAAAACATTCTCATCGGAATAACTTTTATTTTTTATCAAAATTACTTTGCTTTTCGATGCGAGAACGAAAATCCATTTTATACGAACTTTAATGATTAAATAAACGAAACAAGTACCATGGTATGTAATATCTACGTAAATGCACTCGTATATATATATATATAAATAAACAAATGTATATCCTATAAATGAATTTTAAAGGAGTACGAAAAATAATATCTAAAATATATATATATCTGTTTATGCAAGTATATATCAACGTATCTGTAAAATAGAAACTAAAATATACACGCAACAATAAATAAATATCTGATAGATGCAACGCGAGAAATTGTTATTACATGATAACATTTACCGTACCAAATGAATGTTTAGTAAGAATACCTGACGTCTAACGAATCACATTATTTATCGTATCAAAACAAATAACCTTCGTACCCTTCTTCCCTTAACCAGCACATAACGTATATATACCGTGAAATATAATATATACTTATATCATACGTTCTACTCTCTCGGTGTAGGAGAATCCATCAGAGTTTATCGTAGGAAGCTTGGGACGCGCTCGGGAAGTAGTAAATCGTCGTAAAAAGAGAAAGAAAGAGAGAGAGGGAGAGAGAGAGAAGTTACGTCCACGTCGTACAAACTATCCCCGTAAACCCTTTCCTCTTTTTTCACGTTCATTCCTTACCCTTATCCACCCGTTTTCTTTTCTTTCTCCAACCCATCAGTGAATCTTTAAAGAAGGAAATACTTTAAGATCGGTGAATGGATGAGCTTACGTGTGCACGGTAAAGAGAATAACAGGCGTTGGCACGTCTTGGTGTTTCTCGGGTTCGTGGCTTTATTAACACGTCTTACAAGGTAACGGGATCTCGTGCACGTTAAGAGGTAGTAGGTATATGGAAGGAAGGAAGGCTACCAGCAGCTGTTGCTAACGCAATTTTCCCCCGATATAAATCCTCCGAGGCCGCGATATTGAATCAAACGATATAGCGGACGGTTTTATCCAGCCGTGGCCTCCACACCTACCTATACACACGTATGTAGGTACACAGACGAATGACGAGGTCGTACAACCACGAATACACATTCCCTCTCTCTCTCTTTCGTCCTATCGAGTGAAACCCTTGGATAGGGCCGTTCTCTCGACTAACTAGATCCTTGACGGACGCTCGATCGAATGGAACTTGTACGTATCTACGTATGTATATGTGTATGTACGTTGGTTGGATGGATCAAGCGGAATAAGTCCTCCTCATTCCTCTCCCTTTAACCCCTCATTCCTAACCTTACTCACCCCTCCTCGCCCCTCCTCGCCCCTCCTCGCTTCTTTCCAGTCCTCTGTTTCGGTCTTCTTCCTTCTACCAACTTTCCTTCGCTAACAAGAGTTTATGTTTTTTCTTTTTACTTTCTTTCTTTCTTCTTTTCCTTTCTTCTTATTCCTACCAACCACCCTCTATTTCTCCTCTATTTCTCTCTTTTTATCTACTACCATGTCCCCTTGCTCGCTCGTTATCCGAACGAAAGCGGAAAGTTTATCGATTCTTTCTTTATTTCTTTCTTCCTTTTCTTTCTTTCTTTTTCTCTCTGTCTCTTATTCTTTATATTAGTAGATTTATCTTTTCTCTTCTCGGACACCGGCTTTTCTTCTCAAAAGGGAACTCACGTGAAACGTAAATCGATAACAAAACGATATTATCGGATATTATCGATAGTCGTAGAAGATTAATACGATTTAAGGACATCCGAGAAAGAAAACAAAATCAAAAAATGGTCCACGTAGAAGGCGCACTTTTAACGCTTTTGCGATGCACAACGGCCCGTGTTCCGTGCCCTTAAAACTTTTTGATTTACCGTTCAAATTGAAGGAGAAGTAGGGGACAGGGGGGGTAAAGAAAAGTTTCTCTTCGACCAGAAAGAGATTAGCGACCGCGTGCCGATGATATAAAGGCGACCGTGCCAACTTTCGCGACTCGTCTCTTTTCGAAACAGTTTTCCTTATTTTTATTCTTTCTTTCTTTCTACTATTTCCTTCGTTTTACCGAAGTGAACAAAGAATTATACGGGAAGCAAACACTAATTAATCAATTATTTACATCTTATCCAGAAAATTCGTGTAACGTTAACGATCTCTTACGATTTTATAAAATACAGGAATTTATCACGTAATTTATATCATTAGAACTATTTTAACAATTATTTAATTAATAATTAATTGATTTAATTGTAATTTTTCGATAATACCAGGATATTTGAGTGGAAGAAATAAAATATAAACTTACGACATCCTTTCTTCATTAAGTTAAGAAAATAAAATAACTTTGTGTCCGTTTGTAAGAGAAATAATAAAATGTTGAAGAAATAAAACAATACCAGGTTGATAAGCACTGGCAATTAAAAGATAATTTATCTCTCTCTCTCTCTACCAGTCTCAAATGCATTAATTTTCGTACAAAATGCAATACACAAGACAAACGTTTATATATTTCGTTTTAATTTGCATTTAATGTTAATTTAAAAGAAATAAAATATCGTTAAAGTTTAATACTCACAGTTTCTGAATAAAATTGTGTATCCAGAAATAAAGTCTATATCGGATTCTTTCCTATCCGTCATTCGTAATTACCCGGAATAAAATCTATTGAATAGGGTCAAAGAAAGAAAGTCAAAAGGTTAGATTCCCTCTTTTCCAAGTCCGAATGTCGATCAATCGATCGATTTAAATCGTGCACTTTCGCGACTTCCAATCGAAGGAAATACGATTTTCAAGTAAAAGAACTTTTCAACCTATTTTTCCATCGTCTACCTCTTCTTCTTCTTCTTCTTATTCGACCTTCCTTCCTATCAACTCCTTCGGTTCCTTATCTCAACCGCATTTCACTGCGAAAACAACGGGAGATCCATTGTCCACATAACGTAAAAAGTCTCGACTTTCCAAAAGAAGGAAAGAGAGAGAAAGAGTTTCTCTTCGTATGAATACGTGTACCAAGAAGAAGAAAATGAAAGAACTATCAAAGTAACATCGATCCCATTGGTCTCAGTAATCCTTTTTACTCTCTTCTCCTTCTCTCTCTCTCTCTCTCTCTCTCTTTCAGGTTAAATTTCGTTTGCTTAGGCATCTACCACGATCACGAGTAAACCTATAAAAGTCATCTACGGTAGCAGAAAAGAGAAATTCGTTAAAATCTCACCCCTTTCAATCCAAACGTCGACAATTTTTATCCTCACCAACGATAAATGTCTTTTAAGTCAACAACAAAAATTGAATACTTTGAAAGATAGATTATAATTTAATCATAATCGTGAACAAATTTTACATCGAATGAAAATAATTTGACACATATATACAATATTAATAATTCGAATAGATAATAGATGCAACGTTCTTAATTGAATTATTTGTTTGAATATTTGATTTGACTTACTTGCATGATTATTAATCATCTCAAAGAGTTGATATTTAAATAATAATAGTAATAATAATGTACGTGTAGATTTTTGTAAGATTAACGTTAAGAAACGAAATATTCGTTTGGAAAATAACTTTATTCCGACTATGAAACGAACTAAAAGAAACAAAGTATCAACGAGGAAGAATCGAAATACCGAAAAAACTTTCTTCATTCTTTTTCACTTTTTCTCTTTTTCCCTGCTCCCTATCGGCGAGCATTACCGTAGTGGACGAATTTGAAATTCTCTTTCTTTTATTCTTGTCTTCTCTGTTGGTGTGTGTCGATGTTAGGCGAAGCAGGAAAACTTGTAGCGGAAGGTGGGTACAAGGGAGTAATGGCGAATGAAAGAAAATCGAAAAAGTGAAAAAAGTGAAAAAGTAAAAAAAGCGGAAAAGCCAGCCGATTTCACACGAGATTGAGCGAACTCTGGGTGCTTCTTCTTCTCGATCTACACGATACCTTCGGGCTACGATTTTCTCGTGAACATTGGCTCCGTTGATTGCGAGGTTGCAACACCAAAAACGTTTCGCCGATAGATACAAGCACCGTCTGACAATAAGTCAAATAATTTTTGTATAAATAAAAGAAAGAGCAAAAAAGAATATTAACGAGTTCCAATAATATTATTTGTCTCTTTCTATATATAAATATATTAAACATAAATTTTTTATATAAATATTTATAATATATATTTGTGAGAGAGAGAGAGAGAGAGAGAGAGAGAGAGAGAAAGATAAAGAGATCACGAAATTTATTTTACTTAAAAAATACAACTATTAAAATTAAGTAATAAAATATTTACAAAATAATTTCTATTAAATATTTATAAATCTTGTCTATATATCTCTCATAGATAATATGAAAGAAATTACTTCCGTATAGAAAGAGAGAGAGAGAGAGAGAGAGAGAGAGAGAGATAAAGCGTTTAAAGTGTAATATTAAAATAACATTTATAACTGTATCTTCCTTGGCTAGTGGTCTAAGCCCCGCAGGATAATAAAAATGTTTTCTCCTCCCTGCGTCTCTGTTGCTTTTTTAAACAACGAATACTCAAATGAATCCTCTATCTTCGTTGACGTAATCTTTTTAACGTGTCTCGTTATGTTAATATTCCCGTACTCGACAGAACCTCCTGGGGCGTAAAATACAACGAGAAAATTTAACATCCAAGGACAACGCAAGTCTAAAGATATTCTTTTATAATATACTTGGCTCACATATTTTTCGACCTTCGATTTATACGAAGCAAACGATCCTAAGCACGGATTATTTTCAAGCGTGAGAACTTTTCACGATCGAAGAAACCATAAACATCGGTTTATTATCGATGCACGTATAAATATAATATCATAATAACGCGAAGCTGACGCGTATCCTTCATTTTATGCATAATAAGGCTACTCAAGGATTATGTACGCGTGTGCATTCTCATTACGGCTTTGTTTTCATTAAGTTATTACAAGACGAAGAAGTATACCATTTAAGTATGGTTTGTCCTTAATAGTGTTAATAATAATGGTAATAATAATAATAATAATAATATCGAGTTGAGCAAAGGAGGAAGAAATATTGAAAGAAATTTGATGAACGTGCAACCAACACGTATACCTGGATTAAACTCTAGGACCATAAGGGTTGGAGGAGGGTGTAAGAGTTGGGGATCTTAGTTCGTACGTTCACCCAATGCTTTGGATCCACTACTAGGAAGGAAAGCCTTACAGCAATTGGTTGGAAGCTATGTTTGCCGTTCCAGCGAACGATCCTAGTGTATTGGCAACATCTGGTGGTAGGTATCGTTCGACAGGAACGTCAAACCCAAGGAGGCAGAGATTAAGGGCTTGCATGTCGACAGGACTACACGTTTTACCTTGTACGACGAAAATACTACTTTAGATTACTACCCAACCCCTATCGTATTTCGATAACTTTTCTAATTTTCTCGCTTGTTCTTTTTATTTCTATACGTTAACTTAAATATTAGACTCATATTTTTATTCATATATTTTTTATTATACTTTTCTATTACTTTTTCTAATATTACTCGTATTTTTTCATTAGCAAATCAAATTTACTTGTTTGTTGTATTTCTAATATATATTTTTTTTAATATTTACAAATCAATTGAAATATTAACACTATGCCGTCCGGCGACACCACAGTGGTGACGTGCGCAAACTGGTGGCCAACGGCCGGCGACAACACAGTGGTGACGGGCGCAAACTGGTGGCCAACGGCCGGCGACACCACAGTAGTGTTGTGAGCACAGTATCGCTCGGGGTCGGGGACAACACTTTAGTGTCTTTAGCTTTCTGCTGGTGTTTTGTTTCGGTAACAATAAGTTACACAAGTGATCAAACTTTTTATTTGTATAAGTTCTTGTGCCCTTTTATATTGGCAGACGAAAGAGACGATGCAAATATTTACGACGAATGCGCGGACGATTTGTCTGACGTTCCGGACGACTTGGCCGATTGGGAAGACATTGAAAATCAAAAAAGTGAGAGTGAAGCAGAATCGTCGGACGGTAGTGAGATACTTACAAGTAGAATTCGGCGAACGCTACGGTTGCCAACTGATTTGAATGAGTGAGACGAACCATACGAAAGATAAATACTAAGTACCAAAGAAAATGCAAACAAACAAATATATAAAAGAAACAAAATTTGTATTTATTTACATATTTATATCTTCGAAATTTCATGAAAGTAGGGGAAAAGGGTTGAGAACTTATGAGAACTAACGACGAGATTAGTAAAACTTAACAATTTATAATCTCCCGATAATGTCAAGAACGGCCGGCGACAAGTCAAGTGATCCGAATAAGCGCTGCCGGCGCCAGGCGAAAAAACATTTACGAATCGTGCGGACGGCAAAGTGTTAAAGTATTGAGATTTATAATCAATTCAAGTATTGAAACAAAGAAAAAACAATAGATAAATTAAATAGATACAAGAAAAAGAAACTATAGAAAATATATGTTAGGGGCTTGAATGGGTTGACCATAGATGCGTATAATCATAGGTTCAAAATCTTTTGTTTCACACGAAGTGTGTTGAAAAGTTTTGAGCCTAACACAAGGAAGGCTGAAAGATTTTGATATTAGATTGAAAATTTATCTATATATATATTCTTAGACTTTTTATCGTTTTCCTCGTAGAGATGATATAATTTAATAGAAATACTTTTTGTTATTATTATATTTAGATAAGAAATAGTATTCGCAAATTTAATTTTTGCATTCAAGATAAATAAAAAACAAAGATTTATAAATATAAATATCCTTTGATCATTCATCCCACTTCTCTTAGCTAGAATAGGTACTTTGTCGTCACGGTATACAATCTATGTATGAAACTAATTAAACAGGATTAATATTCATTGTCCGAGCATTACGCTAGAGGGATATAGGACGATAAAAGAATTCGCAACAAAGTTTATCCCTCTCTCTCTCTCTCTCTCTTCCTCTCTTTTTGTTCCTATCTAGTTTATTATCCTATGGGATGAATTTTTTTTCTTTCCTTTTTTTTTTTCTATAAAACTTTTCTAACAAAAGGTTTTCGACTCTCTCAACTATACCCAAACAAATATCAGTGTGGGATACTGTTCTGATATCGAATAAAATATAAATTTGATAGAGAATATTCTATCGTGCTAATGAAAAGTAAGAAAAAAAAATAAAAGAAAAAGGAAAAAGAAAGAATAGCAATTAAAATGTAACATCAAAGGGACGGCTACCCTCCACGTCTTGGAAGTTTCCAAGCGAAAATGGAGGTTTAATAACGACGACCGAGTATGTATGTATTTTTATTATATTAATCATATTTTTATCACGGAATAAAAAAAAAAAAGAAGACAAAAGAAAATATTTTCACGCATATAAATTTACCTATAAGTATATATATATCTATATATATACTATATATTCTATATATACCTATATATACTTAAACGTAAGAGAGGAGTGAAAAAGTTTTTAATAAAAGCATCCCGTGAAAACAAATTTTATCGAGGAGTGTAAAGAAAACAACAACACGACAAAATTATATATATAAAAGAAACGAAAAAATAACATTACTGTGAAATCTTCGCTTGCTCATATGCAGACAGGAGAAATAAAACGAATCGTCGACGATTTATTTATTTTTTTTCTATCTCTCTCTTTCTTCCTTTTCTATTATTATTGTTATTATTAATATTATTTTTTTTCCAGTGTTTTTTGTTTCGCGTTCTTTCTCTCTCTCTCTCTCTCTCACTCTCTTTTTTTATTTTTTAGTTTTGTCAAGCGTCAAAACCATACTGGCCGTCTCCTACGCGTAAATAATTCATAAATAATTCTACTTTGAGCGACGGTTCTTTTTCTCCTATTTTTTTTCTGTTTTGTTTTTTTATTTTTTATTTTTTTGTTTATTTCCTACTCATCATCCCTTTTTCTCCTCTCAACCGCATCGATGCGAGGAAGGCAATAAAGCGACGATATATTTTTCAAAGTTTTGCGTTTGGCTTCCCAACGATTCGCGGTGGTGAGTACTTATGAAGGCTCTGTGGATGCGCTATCATAGGCAGCCGCACAATTTCTCTTTACGTGTGTTTGTGAGTGTGTGTGCGTCCATGTGTGTTTGCATGCGTGCGTGCACGTCTGTCTACTACGTTTATATATATACGTATGTATAAATGTGTTTCTGTGCGAAACGACCAGGATGAGTAGATAGAACCATTTCCTATGATTTTCCGTATAATATGAGAACCTGAGAACTCTCGGGGAACGATGTATATCGTCGTCTAAGGACTCAGGAAACCACGAGAAAACTTTTCGAAAACGATAAACCTTGAATTTTCTCGAAAATACCAACGAACCAAGAGTACCGTATTACCTCGAGCATTTTCCAAAAGTTTAAAGAGATATTCACCTCCTACCACTGTAATATTCTAATATAAACGAGAATCTTCTCTCTCTCTCTCTCTCTCTTTTTTTCTCTTCTCCTACACACTACCACCATCATCGCCACCCTTTTCTCCGCAGCTTTTTTTACGCATCAGAGGGTCAAGCTAAACTTTAACAATATTTGTCAGGATTGAGATACTTTTTTGCAATTAAAAAGAATAAAAAAGAAAATAAATCTCAACGACCGTAATAATTAAAAAAAAAGAAATATTATTACTAAATTTGTCGTCTTTGATCTTGTTCTTATTTTTGTCACATTACGAGTAGAGTACATCGTTGATGGAAACGATAATAAACGCCTCGATATATCATTCGGATGTATTTTTCCTACCTCCTCCCCATCAAAAAGAAAAAAAAAGAGAAAAAAAAGGAAAAAGTTTTTAACGAGTCACGTATAAAATATTTACGTTGTCGGATCACGTAGGAACGAGCAGAGCCGGCCTTGGTCCTTCTCTCTAACAATTCTTACGTATAATTCGAATTTATTTGTATGCAAGTAAAGCTGAACTTTAAATATACGCGCGGTGGAAACGTTCAACGTGCAATTCTATATCTATGTAAGAGTAGAACGTCTATACGTGCGATGAGTAATGGCAGGCGTCCATCATCGAGCGCGTGTGTCTGACACGAGTCTCGAGTGTAGTGAGAGCTGCACATTGGCCCATCAGAAAAACTATAGGAACGCGAATGTAAAGGAGAGACTAAACCGTTGAAAAATAGAAAGAGAAAGAGAAAGATAGAAAGAGAGAGAGAGAGAGAAAGGTATAAAGAACATGCGTCTGACTCGAGCAAGCTCCGACTACTGCGAATCGGACGTACACTTCACTACTGCGAATCGAGTAACTATTTTCACGGAATAAATAAATAGATGAATAGACAGATAAGCAGATAGAGAGAGAGAGAGAGAGAGAGAGAGAGGTATAAAGACCGTTCCTCTGACACTAGTAAAGGTCTGACTACTGCGAATCGAGTAACTATTTTTACGGAATAAATAAATAGATAAATAAACGGATAAGACTGTAGAAAAAGAGAGAGAGAGAGAAAGAGTAAAAGAAAGAGAAAGAGAGGGAATCTAGCAATTGCTTTTACGCAGGCAAAAGATAAATAAATTAATAGATGAATAGATAGAAACAGAAAGAAAAAGAGAATGATAGAAAGAGAGTCAATGAAATGCGGCAAAAGTTGAAACAAATATCGAATTTATCGTTTGAAAAAGAAGGTAGGTAGGAAAAGGCAGAACGCAGAGGGTGAGTTTCAGGATGAGTTACGAGGGAGAAAACCGTGAAGAGGTAGGAGTAAGAGGGAGGAGGAGGGTAGAGAAGGTATAGGAAGAGAACGGAGACGACGACGTTTGTTCGTTCGTTCTCTATATCCTAGATCGTGTTTGAATTACGATCTTCGCTAGCACCGGACTGGAAATGGAAGCCACCGAACGGTGGAAAGGACATAAAATTCAGTGAGGATGTTTGGGTTGATTCTACTCTCTCTTTCTCTTTTCCTTTTTCTTATTCCTTATTCTTTGTCTATCTTTTTGTCTTATTTTCTCTTGCATTTCATTTGATCACTTTCGTTCAAACAACTAGCCGCCATTCTACGCAACGTTCGCGTTATGATTTCCAAGACCCTTGAAGAGTCAAGAGAGGGGACAAAGTGAGATAGTAGTAGTGGTAGTCGAAGAGGGATGGTTCAGTTTACAAGGAGGAAAAAAGAAAAAAAAGAGAGAGAGAGGGAATGAGAATCTCGCGCGCGCGTTTTCACGACGGCTATGCTTTATCGAACGTGCATTCACGGCTGCGCAGCTTTCTTTTTAGTCGCGTTTTACGCTCCCCCGGCGATCAGGTGAGAAACAGGGCATGAAATTTATGACGCGTTTACAATGTTTCTCATTCGTGAGTAGAACGATTCACATACGTAATTTATCCTATCTTCATTTTTATCCTGATTTTCTACGATAATCTCTGTTTAAATCGGTAAATAAACGATATATTTATTTGTAATCGCATTTGCATCTCTTATTTTCTTTCTTTCTTTCTTTTTATCTTTTTCTCTTCTTTTTTATCTTCGATTTGTTTTTAAACAAAGAAAAGTCTTTCCCCTTTTATTGTTCTAAACTTTGAATGAAATAATCATTGATAAGGTAAATTTATATTTGATTAATCATTTATAATGAAACAATCCACCATTGATTATTGTAATAGAAAAATATTTCTCGATGACGTTAAATATTGTAGAAAAATAAAAAAAAAATGACATTCTCTTTGACGAAAGTAGGGAATCTCATTTTAAAATTGATCACTAAAGCGATATAGCACGTATTTAAGTGACGAACATTTCGTTCGATTCGTGGCTATCGCTTTGAAAAAACAGAATTGCCGTGCGAGTAAATGGGTAATCGATTTTCCACCGGCAAACAGAATGTCCTTCATACTTTAAGCCCCTCAACGTATGTCGACTGGTGCTTCCGATGCAATTTGCATGATCTCGCGCCACTGGAATTCCGGTCTTCTCGTTGTCGACGTGGAGCAACAACGGCGAATAAAATATCGACTACCGAAAAGCTCTCTCGCATTGACGCCAATACCATACTCCCATTCATTTTTTCGGACGTTCCACGAGTCGAAAAGAGGGTTGTTAACCGAAGAAGCGTGAGAGAGAGAAAAAAAGAGTTTGAACGAATAGGAAAAGAATGACACGTTGTTTCAAAACTTTGTAATCTCTTTTGTATGAAACAAAAAAGAGAAATACGAATGGAAAGAGAAAGAAAAAGATTTATAACTATTTTCGATATATCCGTCGTTCTAGATATTCCAAATCTTTGAAAGAAAGAGAGAGAAAGAGAGAGAGAGAGAAACAAAAATATTTTCAATGACATTAAAAAAGGAAAGAAAAAACAAGAAACATTTGGAAAATCACGAGTTAGAAGGCCGTGAACTTATTCGCGCGTTTTTCCGCGCTTATTTCTCACATATTAATTAGGTCAGTTGGTATAAAAAAGTCCATCAGTCTTGGGTGTAGAGCCAGTCGAGCCCTTTAAACTATGCCGCGCACACTTTTCCCGCTTCATTGTCCGTAACGGTTCCAGCAAACATTGTTACCCATTAGGAGAGTTAACGTTAGCGCGAGACAAACACTCCCACCTCCTGCCTCTTTTCACCGTAATAAATTAATTCCCGGGATGAGGAATGAGATAGCAGCATAGGGATTTTCTCTCTCTCTCTCTCTCTCTCTCTCTCTCTCTCTCTGTATTTCTGTTTCTTCTACGATCGTTGAGTATGGCACGTGCGTTAGATATCATATCACATCTAAAAAAAAAAGAATTTACAAATGACAAGAATATCTCGAGTATTTACTATTACTACTGCTGTGTATTAAATAAAATAAAACTTAATTAAAAAAAAAAATTATTCGAAATTAGAAAATAATGAAATACGTCGAGACGTAATTCAAAACATTTCTCGGAGGGTCAAATTATGAATTTTACGATAACATTAAAAAAACATCTGTTAAACTGTAGAATATTCAAATTTTTGTCTCTCTGCCAATAAATCGTGCAGACTCTCTCATCTTCTATAATACACTCTATTCCATTTTCGTATTAATCTTGCCAGACGGATTATCCGATTTTTCTATCGATCTTTGAAAGCGAGTAGATAGGTCTATGTATGTACATAGAGAGAGAGAGAGAGAGAGGGTACAAGAGCATCTACATACGAATACGTAAAAGCATTCTGCCAATGTCCGATATTATTTCCTACACCCCTTTAGCGAATTAATTTCAGATATTGGCCTACCGTAAAGCGTTACTTTCCGAGTGATTAATCGAGCGAATTATTAAAAAGAATATTAGAAATCTTCGAGGTATAAAGGAAACAGAAGAAAGATCGTGACTTCCTGGAAAACGAGGATGAGGTAGGTCGTTGATGAATGCAACGTAGAAGGAGGTTAAAAAGTGTCAGATAAATGGGATTCATTCAGTATGAACTCAATTTCATTTCTTAATCAAACAATTGTCATTCCTCTCTTTATAATATGTCAAATCGGTGTAAAATGTTATTTAGTATTTAAATGTAAAAAAAAAAATAAAAAATTAAACAAGTTTCATATTGTTATATTTTTGTGTGTATATTCAATCATCTCACGAATATTTTGAAAAAGTGTTATATGTGCTAAGTTTCTTCTTTATTTATTATTATTAATCGTTTAGTAACGTAGAATGAGAATATTCGCATTTAGGAGAATCGTCATCATCGTCGATGGTTGTTGTCAACGTCGTCATAGTTGTCGTCGAGTAGTCCTAGCAATACTAGCATCCAAACCTCGAAGTAGTTACTACTACTGGTACCGTCGTTTACCACTGATGTGGTACGAACAGCAACCAGCAATGGCGTTGCTGATGGAGCCGGAAATGGAACGATCGCGGCCGAGACACTCGTACTACCAACGTTGAGTGCACAGTTAGGGAGAATGAGAAAGAGAGAGAGAGAGAGAGAGAAAGAGAAATAGAAGGATGAATGTAGGGAAAGCCCAACCCTCGAAAGGGTAATCCACTGTCGAAAATACGATTCCGTGTGCCTGCTGCGTTATTTCACGTCCGCGGAAATCGTGTTTCCAGGACTGGAACTAACGGGCATCGCACATCGAGAGAAAGGAGATGGGGGAAAAGGTAAAGGGTGAGAGAGAGAAAGAGAGAGAGAATAACGAGAAATTTTATCCTTTTTCTTTCTAACACCAGAAACAACAGTAATATTAGCATACCGTACCTCTAGTCTCTTTAATCTTGCATTATTTCTCATTGTCATTTTTTTTTCTTTTTCCCCATTCTTTTTTTCCATTTCATTCCCATATTAAATCTTTTTTCCTTCGTTTTCTTTTAACAAGAAATCGTTTTCAACGAATCAAAATTACTTTTTAATTTATCACGGACTACTAACGAAATATACTTGCAAATAAAATTTAAATTAGAAAAAAGAGAAAGATAAAATAATCTCACAAGAGTGATTTACTTTCTACTACTTTTGCACACCTTCGTACATGGTTTTCCCTCGTGTAACGTCGTCAAACATACACCCTTACATTTGTAATTTCTATAGGATTTTAATTTATACGATGTTAAGGCATTAGACGCTTTTGCTTTTTTTTTTTTATATTTCCTTTTCCGTTATATCCCTTTGAAATAAATACATCTAAACAGCAACGTAGCTCTTTTATAGCATGAAGATTTCTCTTTCAGACGTCGAATCATTTTTCAGGATTTTACAAACGCGAGAAGAAAAATCTTCGAAAGGATATCTAGCCAACCCCAACCAACTAACCAACTAACTAACCAACCAACCAACCAACCAACCAACCTCCAACCTTCCTTCCTTCCTGACTACTGGTTACTGCGGTGGATAAAGCGAGCTCTGCAAAACGTGTGAGAGAAAGAAAGAGAGGGAAAGAGAGAGAGAGAGAGAGTAGGTACGCTCTAGAAAATGTCGTTACGCTGATTGTAATTGTGCTACCGCGGTGAGAGAAGAGAGGGAATTGAATCCGGTCTGTCACGGGAAAAAGGTGGATCATTTTCATGATTTTACTTCGGCCTCTTTCCTCATTCCTCCATACACCTACCCTTTCCCTTCCACTCCAACCAAGGGATGGAGAAAAAGAAAGAGAGAAGGCAAAAAAAAAAAAGAAAATTACTATCGACCGGTGCTTAACCGCACTCACGCGGTGAAAATGGCTTCGTACTCGATTTTCTCTTCTCTCTCTCTCTCTCTCTCTCTTTCTCTTTCTTTCTCTCATAACAAGGAAATACGCGCGCGCATGCGAGTATTTTCCTCATCGTGCTTACCCTATCCTCTTCCCCTTCCACCCCAGTTAGAATCACTGCGTATTATCGAGAGCACTATCCCGTTTATGTTGGTGGAAGTACGCACGTCGTTCTAAATCGATCATGGATTATCGCATCTGGATAATGCAAATTGCATGAAAAGCAAGGGCCATGTCAATTCGGATGATAACAATTACGACCGATTCATCGATACTAAATCTTACCATAACCTTCCTTCCAAATTACTTTCTACCTTCTTTTTTTTTTGTATTTTCTCGTTCAAACCTACGATCGACGAAATGACGACTTTTATTTAACCAATTGTACATTATTATTCATTGTTTTTTCTATTTTTATAGATATCTTTTAATATTCTATAAGTATATTTTCTTTGTAAAGTTTTATTTTCCTTTCGTAAAGCTATTTTGACTTATCTTGTAAATGGAGGTATAAAAAAGAAATTATTATTATTATTATTATTATCATTTATTCCATACTTTATTACACGAAAGAAATCTCGAAAACTTTTCTTTCCTTTACGAACGAATGGGTTTATTCAAAACAAGATATTCTGTTTTACTATGTCGGACTGTCTAGACATCTCATCGAGATAAAAAAATAATCCTTTAATTTCATCGCAAAAGACTATAAAACGTGACTTTGTAGGGAGTTAGGAAAAAGAAAAAAAAATAGAATAATATAAAAAAAAAATATGAACAACAAAAAAGAAAGATAGGAGAAGACAGCTTTGAAGAAAGCTTTGCCATTTGAAGACAAGGGATAAAACGTTTCCTCGTCTCTTCAGCATCTCTACATCATCTTTTTCTTTTATATTCTCCTTTTCTCTCTTTGGCGTACCCTTAAATCTCGTAATTTTATCCAACGACGAACAAGGCTGCTCCCAACATTCAAAGTATCTTCATGGTTTCAACCTTCCGAGTCTCTTCGAGAAACTAATTGCAAAGAGTGCATAACATGGATAATAAAAGAGAAGAAAAGAGAAGAAAAGAGAAGAAGAAGAAGAAGAAGAAAGAGAGAAAAAAATTTATACGAAAATTTCAAACGAAGCTTTAAATTGATCTTATTTATCGGTCACAATTTTTGATCGCAATCTAGTAAATATAGCGAAGTGAATCAAAAAAAAGGATTGACAGAAGCGTATCGTGGAACTTCCGGGGATCGGATATCAAACAGAATCGTAGAAGGGAAGAAAGAAAAGCTCGCGGGCAAAAAGGTAGCTTGAAAGCATATCCCTGTCGTCCTTGGCTTTACAGATCCGCCGATGGGTTCTCGTTTATATTTTTATAGCCGGAGGGTACGAATAACCTTGGATAGTAGCCTCTATTCTCTTTTTCCTTCATCTTCATCTTCTTTTTCTTTTTCGTTTTCTTCTTTTTCTTCATCCCTTTATCCACGCGTAACCAACATTAAACCGTTCCCAGGACGCATCGTAAAACACACCTACATGTAAAACCAACTACGCAACACTTTCCACTTTTTCCTCTTAGTAATCTAACACACAACAACAACAACAATAACAACACGCGTATACCATACGCATAGCTCCCAGTAAGTGCGAAGAAGCTTGCTAGAAAACTTGCTGCTTTGTGGAAGAAAATACTTAGAAACTTAAAAGAACTATATCTTTCTTATTTCTAGTAACATCTCACCAGACTTAAGCATACATCTTGTCTACCTTGGTATAAAATAAAACTACTCTTTCTCTCTCTGATTAATGTTGCAAATATTACAAATTCCTGCATTATAAATGGTAACATATATTTTTATATCAATCAATAAAAGTATCCTAAATGTAATAAAAATATATAAAAAAGTAATAAATGTAATACATATCTAAATAAGTTTTATTATTATTTGATAAAATGTTGAAAATTTGAAATAACACGTACAACTCCAATTATGTGATTCGTGTCAGAGGTGTAAAACTAGACACACCAGTTATGATCGTAACAGTAAACAGCAAGCTTGTTTTTATTTTTACGTTGATATTCTTTTTTCTTTTTCCCCTTTCTTTTGAGTTCGTTCTTACAGTGCAACAGCTGGCCCCAAAACCCTTCGAGATGGTCCATCCAAGACTCCCCCACACCTCTTTCTAGTTCTCCCCTATTCTCGCTTCTCCACCAACTGAACACTCGTTTATCGTTCCTTTCCCACAGCTTTCACGCACGCTTTTATCGCACTCACCGGTGCTCGCCACCACCACCACCACCACCATCGTCGACGAGTCGATCCTTTTTACGTGCGAACGACGAAAGCACGTCGTGGAACGATTACGACTAAACACGTTTTGCCAGAAGCTTTCTTTTAGTCAAAATCTACATCGTATTTTTTTCTGACAATTCTAGTATTTTATATTTTTGAATAAATATTTCTTCCTTGGAGAATAATTTTTTTTTCTTTTTTTTCTTAAAGAAAAATCATTTCTTTTATGAACGTATTTTTATTATAAAAATTTTAGGGTGCGTTCGAATTGAACTAGGGAATGATTGACAAAAGATTGCTAGAGAAATAAAAAAAAATGAAAATATAAAAGGAAGAGTAATGGAAAATGGTTGGAAGGATAAAAAACGACGTTGAGGATGCCATTTGGTAAGAACGTTAGACGAGAAGAAACGTTGGAAGTATGGTATAGGAAGAAAAAGGTTAGCTAGAAATAGAAGAAGAAATAAAGATGCAACAGAAGCTTTCAGTATTGTACACACGATGAACAGTGGTTGGTGCCTTCCATCTAACGTGCACCAACTCTTCGTCGTCGTCGTCGTCGTCGTCGATGCATTTTCTCGCGATGATTCAATCAGGTTGACTTTCATCCAACGAACTACGACTTTTTCCATCACTTTTTCACCTTCCATCGGAAATATAGAAAGAAATAAAGAGTAAAGAAAAGAGAAGGAAAATGTCGAAGCTACTTATAGGAAATTCAAGCCAGAGAAGTGGAATATGAGTGGAAAACTATCACGGAATTTCATCTTACTTTGAGAATTTTCTGTTCTATCGAAACCGTTGGAAGATACGAAAAAGAATTCGTATTTTGAAACTTAATCTTTAGAAAAATTTTCGAGAAAGATTGAATTTTTATCGGATATATATATATAATAAATAAAAAAACTAGTAAGAAAAACAGTTAACAAAGATATTTGAAAGATAAAAATTGTAATCCCTGAGTTGAAAATATTGTAAATATTCCTTATATACACCCGAGAAACAAAAAAAATTGAAATGTAATATTGAAATGAAATCTATCGAATCATTTAATCGATAACCAATAAATCGCGTTACAAAATCTAATAAAAATAAATGAATTTTTAAAAGTTATTTTTTTAACACGCGTCTATCGTAAAAAAGGAAAAAGAAAAGAAAATCTAACAATTGTAAAGAAGTCAACGCGTCTACTTATTTCGTAGTTTTCGCATATTCGACAGCAGAAAGCCAAAAAGAAAAAACAGAAAGAAAGAAACCTTACGAGAAAGTGTGCCATTCGCTTTCTGATCGTTCGATTACGCTAGAGACAGGAATAAGCGTGAGAACACACACGGGAAAACGGGTAACTTTGGTAAGACCGGCATGTCGATATTTCCAGCACACGCTAAGCTTACGTTCTCCTATCACCTTTTTTCCACCCTTATACTAAAATCCTCTTGATCTCTTTCAGTCTTTTTATTTTTTTTCCTCCTCTTTTCCCATTCTTATTCTTCGTTCTTTCTCTACATGCATTTCTTTCGATCGAGTTTTATCTTCATTCTACTTTCTACTTAAACCTCATTTTCTTCAACATCGCTCTTTCACTTTCTCTCTCTCTCTCTCTCTCTCTCTCTCTTTCATTCTCGAAATCCAACGAAATAAATCCGACCGAAAAAGAGCATCCTTCGATTTTATTATTTTCCAAATACAAAAAGACCACTACTTCATTTATTAGTACCGATCGAACTCGATTATACCGTACGATCGAATGAACACAAACATTGGTTTGTTAATCGATTATACTTATAGATTGAACCCTTTATCGACATTGGTAATCTTCAAAACCACCTATCAGAACCAAGCTTCTTTTTCGAAATAAAGGAATAAAGAAATAGAAGAAAAATAATAAAAGAGAGAAAGAGAGAGGAGGGTCAGGAGGGGGTCCTTTCTTCGTTCAGTTAGTTTTCAATCGTACCGTTCAATATCTACCTTTACTCATTCCATACTATACTTCTTACCGAAGTACTTACATTATAACGTCTCTTACCCACAAATGCGTTATGAACGCTCCATCAAGCTGGATAAAGGAAAGCAAGGAGATGTATATAGTAGAATCAGATTGAGAAGAGGGAGAGTATGGGAAATTATACACGGATTATAACCGTGCTCAGATTCAACCGACTCCCTTTGTCGAGTCCGTAGATATCTTCTTCTTCTTCTTCTATCCTTTCTATCCCTTCCCCTTATCTTTCCCCTGTTTCCCTTCTATCTTTACTCTACTCACACAGACAACTAATGTTTAGTTTCCTTATATACCATCCTACCTCATATTCCACGTCTATCATCTTATATCAAAAGATTATCGTTAATCCTAAAAATCTAAGCATCTTCACTTAATTCTTCAATAAAGATTCAACCCCAATTTTTTAACACATTTCTTAACAGTAAGAATATTTTCTTAATTATTATTAACCGAAAAAAATATGTTTTAACTAATTTGCTATATGCGTCGTTAAATGTTACGCGTACTGGTTCATCAAAATCATATATTTTTTGTTTCAAAATTTGCACTCGTATTAAAATTTTTCTTTTCTAAATAGTGTGGAAAAAAAAAAATTTGAATGTACTGAAAATAATGTATGCATGTATAATAAAATAATACGATGGAATGGAATAAATTGTGTTTAGCAAAAATAAATATCTATCAAATTAAATTGTTGTTAAATATTTAAAAAAAAAACACATTTTATAATCACATCGGTACAAGTGTTGAGAGATCTTCCACATCGGTGTGAATAATGTATTAAGAGTATAGAATAATAGAGAAAGGTGTAATGCGGATTGAAGGAAACAGAGAACTCGTTTCAAGACAAGCTTCGTTATGACACGCGAGAAGGCTTGAATGCGGTTTTGCTGAATGTCCGACGTTGGAATTCCTACTGGGGTTTGTTACTTTACTAACAACCAACGAGCTATCCTAAAACTTGCACATAGCCATGAAAGTAAGAGAGAGAGAGAGAGAGAGAGAGAGAGAGAAAGAGAGAGAACACGTCGCATTGCGGTCACAGGCTGGACAATACCAGACTTTGGTCAGGGGTAACTACTACCCTATGGTATTGATACAGTACTCGCGAGTTTTAACAGACCTCCGTTTCCAAACTCCGAATAGTTTTCGTCTTTAACGAGAATTTCCTAGCGCGAAGTAAACACGTCCTTTGAAATTCTCCCTCTTTTCCACTCGCCAAAGAAAAAGAAATAAACACCAACTAAAATTTCCTTATTTAATAACATCAAGTAAAAATGTGCATGTGTTCTTTAAAGTTTCCCTCAAAAAATGCTGTTCGCAATTGATTCATTTTTTAAAACACGTAACATGCGCGCATTTTATATTATTTATACAAATTCAGTATGAATTCTCTCGACTCGTCAGTTGTTTTTTATCAACCTCCCTATCCCTGTTGAAGAATAAAAAAAAAAAAGAAAGAATAGAAAGAAAGGAAATGAAAAATATTTTTCACGAATCGTGAATAATAAAATAAGTTAGGAAAAAATCTGACGTATATTTTTGCAGGATGGAAAAAGAAAGCGTTCCTTCTTGCCGAACAAGAAGTACGAGCAACTTCGACAATGATCTTCCTTCTCTTTCACTCTTTCTCTATCTCTCTTACTTTTTCTTTCTTTTTCCCAAGCACTTACGCCTCTCGTCTTTTATATTATGCATGCACGAGGAAGAAAAATTTTTCCGGCCATCGACCCTACTCTTCTTGTTCGTTTCCTTCTCAAGCCTAGATGTAGAGGTAGGGTAAAGATACGCGTGACCGTAGGAAAGATGAGAAGTTAACGGCCCCTTATCTCCCTCCCTCTCACCCTTTTTTCTTTTTTGTTTTTTCTTTATTTTTTTACCAAATCGAAGATTCATAAGGGACACACGGGGTGAGAAAGGACGTGTAGATGCAAAGTCATTGTTATCATCGTTGAAATCTGACTAAAAAGAAAATAAAAAGGAAGAGTAACAAAAAAAAGTATTCTCTACCACGATTCGACAGATCCAAAATCGATACTGGTAAACGAAATGGCTTTATATATTACACATACACCGTTCTATACTGCAGTGTGCTTTCTATTTGATTGTTTGAAAAAATTCTCCCAAAACAAAAAGATGTTGAAAACAAATAAAAATAAAAATAAAACGAAGAAAAAAGAAGTATCGTTCACTCGATACGATCTCGTTTGGATCGGCATGTATACCTACCTACCTACCTATCTACCTATCTACCTATCTACCTATCTACCTACCTACCTACCTGTATGCGGATACGTATGCATGAGATTTTTTAAATTCGCGCGGTATGGAAACATAAATACAATATCGTTTTCCGATTCTACGAACTTAGTTTGCAGAAAATCCTTATGCGTTATATCTCCTCATATACTATTCTTTTACGAATTTATTTTGCGAACATTATGTCGATCATGTTACAATACTACACATTTATTTAACAATAACGTAAACTTCTTTTTTTTTTCTTACGCTTTCTTATGGTATTTTGTCTTTACGTAAAATTATACAAAGAAAAAGAAAAACTTGAATATTATTAAACACAATTTATTATTAGCCTGTGGGTTAATAAAATCAATTAAGGGAACAATCACATTAGTAATAAAGTATTCCATCCCAACAACCAAATAGCTTTTGCTTATATTATTCGGCACTGAAATTAGACAAATTACAAAATTGACTTAATAAATGTTCAAATGAAATAATTTGTTTAAAGAGTACATACTCGTGAAAGAACGTATCGAGAAAATAGGAATAAAAGGTATTCATCGGTAATTCGATCAGAGGATAAACCAACATAGACTAACAAGTATGTTTTCCCATAGAAAAGGGAGTTAGTCTCTTTCTCTCGCATGGTTGGTGAGTAATCGCTATCGCGTAGACATTTCGAGTCGTCTCACGTTCGGAATTAGCCGTTCGACTCGACTGCACATCGGATCCATAGTTCACGCCGTGACGCAAAGTGCAACGAAGCTGAAGGTAACGGGGTGATATCGAAGGAACACTGTACGACTTGCAACCCATTACTTTATTCTTTCTACTTCAAACGAATGAATATTTTCTTCTACCTTGTTTCACGTTGTCTGAAAAAACCATCTAATATGGATATCCAACATTCATATTCATATTAATATTCATAACACATTAGTATAATAACGAACAATAACGGTTCAAATAATCGAAGTAAAAAAAGAAATTAAATATCTCTAACACGTAATTTGGAATACACGAATATACTATTTATTCTAAATAATCATTTTTACATTATTATTATTATTATTTTTATTAGCTTTTAAAACAATTTTGTTCTTGTGGTAATAATCCTATACCTACTCAAATATCCATTAACACTATAAAATCAAATTTAATTCAATATTAATCATTAATAAACACGTGTTTTTACTAGAAAATAATTCGTCGCGATTATTCGATTTGTGTTATTGAAAGAATAAAAGAAAAAAAGGAAAAGGGATTTTCTCGGAAGTAGACGGTTACACAAAACGAACGAACGAACGAACGAACTATCGTTCGTTTAAACGATTAAGCAACGTTATCGCGAGTTCCGGGGGTGATCAATTATTTGACGGATCCGGCTGTAGAGAAGGACGTTCGCTTGGTGACTTTGCTAAACGGCGCGTTCGTGCTCTCACAGCTGAACACAGTCGAGGGAACGATATATAGGACAAGAGATGGGAATAAAACAAAAATCCAGTTAGCGAGCTAATGGACGGAGAGCGAACTATTAATGGAAAATTCGCTTTGACCGGTATTCGGACCGCCACTCGTTGTCGTCGTCCTCCTACGCCGAATGCGATCGGAAATGTTCGCGAACGTGACACGAACCTTTCACACACTTACAAATAATCCTTTTTTTTTATTCTTTTTCAACGTTCTTCTCAATCCTACGCATATCCATTCAAATTTTTTTATTAACAAACTAATATATAACTTACTTTTATGGCTCGTATTTGAAATATTTTACTTTCGTGAAAGCATCATTTGAGACATTCAACTAAATATGTCAAATAAAGAAATGAAATATTGTAATAAAAAAATGAACGATATTGTTTTTCTCTTAAAATTTCCTTCGAGTTCTAACGAACGATTAAAGGAAGACGAGGAGAAACGGATAAAAGGGGTGCATGGGAGAAGGTAGGAAGGAAGGTGAAATTGCAAGGATATTCTACGCGTCTGCGACATCGTCGTAGCCCTCTTCGTTGCAATTAACCACTTCGCAATCGCGGCTGTCTCGGTAACGGAGACCACACACTGGCACCATGATCGACCACCGTCACTAACCAAGGTGCGAGCTTGTCTGGCACTTTGTACCACGGTCAGACATTATCTCTCACGCAAACTGGACTATCTCTCTCTCTCTCTCTCTCTCTCTCTCTCTCTCTCTCTCTCTGCTTGGTCTTCTGAAGTGAGGAGTGCTGCTGAGAGTTTGAAGGAACTCGAATTACTAACACACAGGACTGTCTGTTACCAGAAGTGGTATGCTAACGTGCACTATCAACGGTGGTATGACCGTTACTATTATTCGACCTTAAACTTAAAATTCTCTCTCTTACTCTCTCTCCCTCTCTCTCTCTCTCTCTATCTGCCTGTGCGTCTGTGTGCGAACCCTGACGAGGTCTCGACAAGCCTCGTTATTGTGTCATTGTCGTCGAGCTTAATGACAACAATCTCGTTTACAACAGCGTACTAGCTCGCGTTCTACGAGATTAATCTTGCTTCAAACGTTGATTGATTTAGACGATGTCTCCTGATGACTTGACTTGAATTTAGCTCGAGAGACCTACAAGACAAGAGACAGAGGAGGGATTAACCTGGCTAACGAGCCCAACTTTTTGTCCCTATCTCAAGATAATAGTCTATAATACGTTAAGTAACACCTCTTACGTTTTTACCTTATCTTCAGTTTTGTTTTTTATTACTATTTTTTATTACGCGTATACGCTATCATACACTAACCAATCTGAGTCTATACAAGTACGAATAATATTATATATGCACGTATATATATATCTATCTCTTACTAATAAATGTTTACGCTAAATAAATCCATTCGATGGAGTCGGGTAGTCGAAAGCTTTTCCTCTCTCTCTCTTTTCTTTCTCACTCTCCATTTTCTCATCTTCCGTTTCCACGTAGTTTACTCGGTGCACGTGCGCCGTCGTTCAAGTCGAGCGTAAACTATGGAATTATGCGGAATGACTTTTTCATCGTCTTCGACATAGTCTCTTTATAGTCTCCAAGGCGAAAAGGCCGACTAACTTGATCGATATTCTCGAGTACGCTTTCAAACCGCGTCTATAACGTTACTCACGATTATTATACATCGAAAATATATAACCGACATATTATATATTCGTTTAACGTAGTAACGACGATTACGATAAATATCAAAAATCACAACAAATATCCAACATTTCCACAAACCCACAATTCACGGACGAATAATTAAATCAGACAGCCAGTCATATTTCTCGTAATATTTATCTATCAACCTAACTAATCTCGGGTTCCCTCCTACCCTCCTACGCTTTATTTTTCTTCTCCCTTTTTCTTCATACTTCTCACAGTCATCACCCTCCGCGATGCCGAACAAGCCCCCGAAAGAAAAAACTCATTTCCTCGGCTCGGGGAACGGGTGGGAAGGGTTTGTTTGAAACTAACGTACAACGAGAAACGTGTAACACAGTTTTCTCACGTAAAGATTCCCCTCTTCTTCAAAAAGACAAGAAACTTTTCAACGAGAGAGAGCGGAACTGTCATCTCCACGCCGGACATGACCAAATCTCAGCAACGCTTTTCCCTATTTCCTATTCTTCTTTATTCGACCCTCCCATCAGCAACACACCCTGCCTTCCTTCTTCACTTTACCACATCGTGTCTCTTATATTTTTCTCCCCTTTTTCCAGTTATCCTACGTCAATCTATGTCCAATATCTTTTAAGCTCTTTGAATCCTCTTCCTTGCTCGTGTTCGCTTCAACCAAGAAATCCTCAACGTTTAAATTAGTTAACGTTTAGAATTGGATAGTCGAATATTGATATCTCCTTAACGTATTCGTGTCATATATATTCAGCATCGTTCGAATAAATTGAAATATTCGATCGTTAGAACGAATGAGAACCAACTATGTCACGATTCCCAAAATCGTAATTTTCCTTTCAACAAAAAAGAACACAAACGAATAACGAATCGTAGTAAGATAAATGGTTCTGTCGTTTCATTCTTGGACGTGACAACCTCTCTCTCTCTCTCTCTCTCTCTCTCTCTCTCTCTCTCTCTCTCTCTCTCTCTCTCTCTCTCTCTCTCTCTCTTCTTTCCAACGAAAAATATATTTTTTTCTCTTTTTCCTATATTTCGTCTCGTCTCTGAAGAGGAGACTAGCTCGTTTCGTTGGCGTGGCATCTTCTCCTTTCCCTTCCTTCCTCTTCCGTGTATTTCCAACGAAGTCTCGGAAGCTTCTTCCTACTACGGAACCACCCACCCACCTAACCATCCACCTACCTACCCTCACCTTCCCATTTCTATCCTCACCAAGCTAGAAATTCGCCATTTCTCTCTCATATTGTCTACCGGTCGCGTCTTGCATATTAAAGCAGTGTCGGAAAACGAGAAGAAGCTTGAGAAGAAGCCTTGAGAACAGAGAAGAAGTAGAAGAAGAAGAAGAAGAAGAAGAAGAAGAAGAAGAAGAAGAAGAAGAAGAAGAAGAAGAAGAAGAAGTAGAAGAAGAAGAAGAAGCTGAAGCTGAAGCGGAGATGAAGGAGAAGATGAAGGAGAAGAGGACTGACTACCTACTCGTCGCAATAAAACTGAAGCGAAGGAACGGTGATGGGAGGATGAGAGGAAGGAGGATGCTGGAAATGGTAGAAGTAAGGTACGCTATCGGTGATATATGCCAAGAAGAGTACCAAAGCTAGCTGTCTGCCTGCTTCCCTCCCCTCTCTCTCTCACACTTTCTTAAGGTGGATGAGAGAGGCAAGGAGAAAGAGCAGGGAACCCGTAACTTTTGTAATTGAGTTTAGTCCTTCTCCGTGTGCTTTCTCTTCTTCCTCAACCTCTTTCTTTTACCCTTCTCACCATCGTTCGCTCATTTTCTCGCTCGTTTACTCCTACCTGGGTGGTACTTCTCTCTCTTTCTCTCTATTCGTCTTTTTCATGCTCTTACCCTATACTTCTTCTTATTTTAACTTTAACTATTTCGTACGGAAAATGTCCTATATATATATATATAGATCTTTGCAAACTACAGATATTTTTTTCAAGATACTTTATTCTAGCTAATACATCCTAGAAATGTATTAACCTGTCTAATGCGAATGCATTATTAGCGATATCGAATTTAGAGATTGAACCGACAAAAGTATAGTATTGGAAAGTTTAACAAGATCTTGATAGTATAATACTACCTAAGTTCTCGTCAAACAGAAGTGCACGATGACGTAAGATGAACTTGGTTGATTGTATTTGTACCGGAGGATCAGAAACAGGACATTGACGTCTCTTGTTACGAGGACTCAGGCTATGAGAGGAGTTTGATGTCTTCGGTGTATACATGTAGAACATGATTCTAAACAGCCCGTTGCTAGCTATCATCTAATCGATAATCAAACGGATTAATTTAAAAATGTGATCTAACAATTTTATCTTCTTTCTCTCTCTCTCTCTCTCTCTCTCTGTCGAATAACTACGATCTTCTTATATTAAAAATGTTAAGAATAAAATAAAGTTGGAATATTCCAATTCTAATTTAAAAGATTTTTAGAAACGATCGAATAATAAACGAAAAGATTCGTTTGTTCGGATAAATAAAATGAGATAAGGTGGCCCGGACGGGTAGTATTAATTATATAAACATTCTCGAGCGTGTATATAAAGACTATAAGCGAAGCATCGTGAAACTCGCTTTGTTTTCGTTCGCATTAAATGCTTCTGGCCCGGAATGGAAATCAATATCCTGCCCCCCCCGTCCTCACCTAGTGGAACTAGGAACGGCGACAACGCGTCTAGTGCGAACGTCGCTATGGGTAATCCATGATTTTGCTAGAAAATAGAAAGAGAGATGGAAGATGGATAGAAATAAACAGAAAGAAGAGAGAGATAAAGACACATGTAGAGAAAGAAACACAGAGAGAAGGGAAAGAGAGAGAATACGAGAATAAGAGAACGTATAGGAGATTTTCGATGTTGTGTGGTCTCTCACTCGTAGAAATCTCTTGGAGAGAATTTATGACGATTTTGAGAGGGAAGAGAATGATCGCTACGTCAAAAAAGAAACTAAGGAAAGAACTATAAAGCTCGATATATAAGAGGAGAGTTGCGAGGAGAACCAGAACACCTGAATATTTTAGTTAGGATTTAAAGATACGAAATATGATTAAATTAGAATTAATGTGGTTTCGATGAAAATGGTCATTATAATATTATTTTTTTCGGAGTTTTTAAAATGACCAAAGTTATGGTTTAAATGAAATTGCATACCTTTTTTTGTATTGCATAATCGTATGAACAATTACGTATCGTACGTATTGTCTAACGTATATGAAGGAGTTTAACAATGTAGCACTCCTCCCATGCGACAGTGCAACTTTTTCCTATGAAATATTTTTATATGATTTGAGATATTCAGGTATCCTGGTTTTCATGAATCTCCCTGTATATTTCGTGTCCGTGTAATCCTCCTCTTTCTCTTTTTCCAAGTTGCAACTGCCATGACGGGCATAGTATATAACGCGATGACTATGGCTCACCAGAACGGACTACCAGAGCTAACTCAGGGCTAGCTAGCTAGGTTACTACCTTTAAGGTATCCGGTATTCGCGCCGGGAAGAAAGTATTACTTTTTCGAAAGATAGCCCGTTCCCTCGGGAGCTCGTAAATCGTCCTGCTAGTCCGAGAAACTTCAAACCAACTACCTGAAGAGGTCTCTTTTCATTCGAACCCAATATCGGCTGGTGCTGCTCCTGCTCCTGTTCCTGCTGCTGCTGCTGCTGCTGTTGGAAAAGACTACGAACGTAACCTAAAATAATTTTATAACCGAGGTGAAATCTTCTCTCAAGGTTTCCTTATTTTATTATTTCGTTCCTTTTTTTTCTTCATTTTTGCCTTAAATCGTTGACTTCGTACGCGAGGAACAAAATTATTTTTCAATCAAATATAACTGGCTTTACGAGCTCGTTTTTTGAGTTGGGTGTGGGAGAGGGTGGAGTTTGGAGGAGGATAAAATCGGTCGTAAACATAAAAGGAAACTTATGCGAATAACCGGTAGTTCGGTTCATAAATGTGATTATTGTCAATCTACTACCTCCAGGTTCGTATTACCAGTCTTTCCGATACTAAATCTCCTTCCAATCTTTCTTCCGTCTCTCCTCGTAGTTTCGGGTTAGAAAATTTATGATCAAAGTTTCGACCCGAGTTGAGAGACTATATCAAACTCATCCACTGTCAATAACGATCGTAAGCACGGGCAAAGGAACAAACTAACGCCTCCCTCCTAGGTTAGAGAGATTTTCTTTTCCTCGGAAACGAGAATCGTTAAAAGGCCAAGCCGACACTTTGTCCTATTCCACTTCGTTCATGGGGAAACGATATTTTATTGCTCCTCGACGTTGCGTTTCTTTCTTTTTCTCTTACGTCCTGAGGGGTTACTGAGGTGAGGAGAAGAAAAAAGAGAGAAAGAGAGAGAAGGAGAACATTTTACGATCGTGCTTTACGAGCAGAACAACGACAAATCCTTTTGATTCGTGTTAGAACAGTGTAGAGATTTTTTGACGTTTGCCAAGAATCGATAACCAAGTCGTCGTCAAGAATTCGCCGTTACCATCCTTCTCTCTTGACGTCATCCGACGTAGCTATACAAATTTTTAAAGGTCTTACGGTTTTATTTGCTATTACAAAAATAACGCTTTATTTTTACGCGATCTGATATTTCAACTAACTTCGAAATATATTTCTTTTATTTGTTTTTATATAAAAATGTAATTATTCAACGAACAGGTATTTTTTTAAAAGTTCGTTAAAAAAAGGAAAACGAAACGACGAGGAATTCAATAGGAAAAATGAAAAAAAAGGGAAAAAAGAAAGAAAGAAAAGTTTCGTAGTTTGCAATGAATTAATCTCTCGACTCGTTTTAATTGACTGTAAATATTTCCGTCTAGCGTAAAAAGTAAATCAAAGTATCACAATGCTCGGCACGAACGCGAACCAAGAAGGAAAGTGGCCAACCATCTGGGGGATACCATAAAGTGAGTTTGCTTTGAACTCACGGGATTACCTTTCGCCCTCGTGGAAAATGCACCGAATGGGCTGAGTTTAATCATTTATAGATCTTTATATCCTCAAGCTCGCACGAGAAAAGGTAAAAAGATCTGACGGCGATGAGTGAAATTTATTCGGTTTACCTTTATACTCCCTGTCTGCGCCTTTAGTCGATGTTAATAAACTCGTAAATTTCTCATCCTTAACACGTTACGACAAATATATTTTTATAAATAATCTCATAAAATTATACACTATTTTATTAGCAAGTAAATTTATTACGAACCCCCCTCTTCCCCCCCTTCACTTTGTTGCTTAAAGAAAAATAGAATTAATTTCAAAAGTACTCGAATTATAAATATACAAATGAAATAATATTTCTTCCTATTATTTCCAACAAAAACTTCAATTAAATATCTACGAAATAATTATTGTTTATTATCATAATATTTGAAGAAGAAAAAAATTAATAACTAAAAATAAATCGTACTGAGATCGGCAGACAATAAAAAATTAAACGATAGCAACTGTGATTTGGGTGAACGTGTTCTTAAAACAATCCTCATATAATTTTAACACTTGACTTGCGGCACGTTTGTAGCAAACGGTAAAACTAAAGTCTCATCAAGGTAACTTAACCATTGGTTCTGTAACGAGAATAGAGAGAGTGTAAGAGATGTAGAGAGAAAGAGAGAGAGAGAGAAGCAAGGAATGATTCAGAGGTCCATTCTGGCGTAGCCCACGCTCCGAAGTCGTAATTTGCTAGTCCGTACGTGGGTAGCACCCTAACTGGGCCAAAACTACCAGCGCCAAGTTTAAGCGAGCTTACGCTTTAAAGCTTATGTTTGTTTAAGGAGTTGGCACGTTGCCGTTTTCGACTATTCTCCTTCCCCGTAACCTACCTACAAGTATGGGCTACGTTCGCGCTCACGTATCCAATGCCATTTACAACAACGCGACAATGTAAGATCTGCGCAAAAGTTCACACGATATTTTCCCTGATTATCATCTGACTTAACAAAAGAAAAAAAAAATAAACACAACTAGAAAAGAAATTCATCTTTTATTTATCTTTCGCTAAATCTTTCACAATTTCTTCAGCCCACCAAACCCCGTCTTCCATACACGTGCAACGAACAGATGTTGGATATAAACCGAATGGTTTTCGTTCAAACAACAACGTTTCTTTATTTCGTTTGTTTTGCGCAAAAGCGGGCAAAAAAAGAACGAAGGAAATGAAGTTGGTGGGAGGGGGGAAAGGAATGTGTTCGTCACTGTCGTTGCGAATCTTAGGAAAAATTGAGGACGAAGACGTACGTGGATGCAAAAAGAGAGAAACGGAAATGGTGGACGCGTCTTGCCTTACAGCGAAATACCAAAGACAACCTTCCCTTTTGCTACTCCTTCTCTACCCCCTTCCCCTTCCCGCCATCTCATCCCTCTCGACTTTTATGAAAATGGACGGTTTGTGTTCGCTCGACTAAACGTCTGGTATATATTGGAAGTTTGTACGTTCTTGTACGTTCGTAAACTTGTATTTGTATGTTCTTATCAACCTCATCTTGATTTCTATCTCATTTTTTTCCTCTTCTTTCCACTAGAAACATATTTCTTGAACGCCATGCCATAAGTTGTGAAAAACCACCATAAGATGAACGAGAACAATAGGGTGGCAGGAAGAGGGGAAGGGGGATGAAGTAAAAGATGAGAAGGAAAAATATTTCTTCTTGATCGTTCTTCATTCTTTCTTCTATCATGTCGCGAACGACTATTCAAAAGAAAGAAATAGTTTTACTCGTTTATTTAAATCTCAAAATATTCTCTTTAAAATTTAATCTACGGAATTACGTGAATGAATTTTGTAATAATTATTTTCCGGTGATAGAGTAACTAAATTTACGAAAATATAATTTTTGTTGATAAGAAAATTATTGCAATAGGGGAAAAAGAAGAACTTGAAAACTTATTTGAGTTAACTATTTAATAATTTGAAAAAATATTCGCGAAAATGGAGAGAGAGAGATGTTACAAAATAAGATCAGTTCGTTAAACGTTGAAAATATTTTGACAGATTACAGACGTGTGCGCGCCAGTGTGTAGTTTCTAAAAAAAGAAAAAAAATTACCGAATAATAACGACGAAAATATTCTTTAGCACGTAGCTCGCGATTACTGTGAATTTTTGACGAGAGAAATTTCCAAGTACGATCTTCTCAACGTTAATTACACCTACTACCTGTGAAGACATCTTCGTGGTGAAGCTTCTATTTCTCTCTTAACGAACCTACCATATATATTTCGTGCCATGAATACGAACAATATTAACGTACAAGCAAAGTGCGGAAAACTTTACATTTTGATCTATATCGTCAAATATTAAAAAATAACATTGAAAATGTCATTTTATAATAATAGACGTAGCGTGTTATATATTTATTCTTATCTGAGAGTTTAGATAATTTTTTCTAATAATATAAAATATTTCAAAATATAACGTCGAAGAAAAAAAAACTCTTATAAATATTCGATACACAAGAATATCGATTTAACGATTTTGTTAAAAAATGTTTGCGTAAAATCTTTGAATTATTCAGGATTAGTTTAAAAGAAGATGATATTTTATGTAAGATAAATCGAATGTTGGACCTTTTATTTGGTTCAAGATCAGTTTCGAGCACGTTTTGGTCGTCTTTATAGGACTTTGGCGAATGAACGAGTAACGATATCTCGGAAGATGATACCACCCATTTCTTTCTTCTTCTTCTTCGAGAATAAGAGAGGGAGAAAGAGAGAGAAAGAGAGCGAACAATAGCTCTGCAAGTTCGAATAAACGAAAAACCCAATGCCACGAAATAAGGAAGGAACGATTCTTTTGTGTACCGAGGATATCCTTACCCTTTGAACGGACGAACGGATGGAATCGGATAACACGAATAAATCGCGGATCATAAAAGCGATAAACTCGATCTTTCTTTCTTGGGTCATTGACCTTTAACCGGATCCAAACTTTCTCAAATTATCAAGTATAAGAGAAGATCGTGATAACAGTAAAAATGTAATACTTCGAATAATAACAAATATTTTTAACCAAATTATTCATGTATATTTCTAAGAAAATAGAAACATAGTATATTTTATTTAATACGTGTACGCGTTTAAATCCATCTAAATATACAATGCTATGCATCATTATGTATCATTTACTTTCGCTAAATATACCATTGTAGGAATTTAACGAAACAACGAAACTATATATATACGGTATCGTTAAAAAAAAACGGATTTTTTAAATTGGTGTAAAAGTATCGAGTGAAAAGCATGGCTAAGGGGGATGGGGGAGGTGGAGAAAGTCGTTGACCGCGTCGTGTGAAAACGGAGAAAATGGAAAAGACAATCGCGGTGTCTCGCGTTTTTCCGCTCGACGAACTACCACTATAGAAAGGGGAAAGAAAAAGAAATAAAGAAAAGGAAAAAAGGATAGAGGAAAAGAAAAAAAAAAGAAAAAAAAAGAAAAAGAAAGGATTGTATTCGTGTCTTCGTTCAGGGAGAAAAGAGCTTTCGATGCGTTTTCGTACTGGTGTGTATTTTCGCGACGACGATGTGTATCCTATACAACACCTACGTACCACCAACATACAAACACCTTTTCATTCTAGCAATTTACATCCATTTGTATCGAGAAAAGAGAGCACACCCACCGATGGTGCTCGATACACCTGCCACGCAGTTTTCCCTTCTAACACAACTTGAAAGCACTTCCCTGTGCTCATCTCTTCTTTCGCCAATCCACTCCCCCCACCTACCCTTTAACTCTATAAGCAAGAACCCTGTTCGAAGCATGTTCCATATATGCACATATATTTATAGGAATAACTATAGTTGTACGCGCGTAACATCACGGAGTAAACAACATACTGCCCTCTGACTTTATTGTTTTTTAAAAGAGAAAAAAAAGAGAACAGGTAAAAGAAAGAAAATAAAGAAAAGAGTAAAACAAGAAGGAAGACTATTATTTATCACGAAAAGAACACGTTATACCAGCATACCTTTTCACGATTCTCCTTTCTATCGGGGGAGGGAAGGGGGTGGCTCAATTTTGAACAGATATGAGAAACGACGGCGTTCGAGGATCCACTTTCTTTCACCATTTTGATTTATTTTACCAAGGAAATTTGGTATATATTCGACGATATTTTTCTAACTAGGTCGAATAAAAAGTGAGGTAGATATTTTATTTTCTCTTTTCTTTTTTTTCGATTATAACCAAAATGTCTCCTATATCGGACATATTTTGGGTATTTTTGTTCTTTTTTCTTTCTCTTTCCTTTCCCGTTATACTGGATTTCGAATTCATGTGCAAATGCTTTATAAATTGTCACTCGAAATAGGCAGTAGGAAAAAAGTATGGTAAAAGGGACAAAGAGAGAGAGAGAGAGAGAGAGAGAGAGTGGGAGAGAATGAAAAAAGAAGGAAAAATAAAAAATAAAAAAAGATAGGAGAGAGTAAATGAGATAAAGAAAAGTCCTTTGTCCCGGCAAAAGTGTAACGGTAGTGTGGCTGATGTAAGAGTGAACGAACGGTCGGAAGGTAAAAAGTTTCCCTATCGCGAGATAACGTTATCAAGCCCTAGCGTCATCTTTTATGCTCCAATTTACGCCCTGGGCGAGCGAAGACACGGCGAGCGTAGAGAGGAGACGTTGCTCTCAGTGGGTTGTTCTCAGCTAAAAGAAAAAGAAAGAGAGAGAAAGGAAAGTATATAAGATGAAAGGGGCTACTGTAAAAAGAAAGAGAAAGAACGAGAAAGCCCTAAGGCAAGAATAGAAGCATCGGCCCTTATATACCTTACACGCTCATCCATGAAGTTTGATTATGTTTTTAGGACGATGAAAAGAGGATCAAATTTCGAAAGATCTATATATATATATATATATAACAGAGAGTATATATATGTTATATATTACAAAGTATATTCGAAGGGGGTTGAAACCTTTACCCTTAAGGGTCTCATAGCTTTCTGTTTTCTTTGTCGAACGCTCGGATCCCGTAAAGTGCACCTTAACGTTAGCAATTTCCTTTTGCACGAGACCAGTCATACTGAAGATCGTTGGCATCGATAAATCGAACCCACATATATCGTTTACGCGAATACGTAATTAAATAAATACCTAGATGCAAATCTATCCCTATCGTCCAACCCAGGATGAATTAATATTCTATACAAATATTCATAGTACACGCAAACGCACACACAATTTACACATACCGTTTTTAGAGATTTTACAAAGAGATAAAAATGAACGTTCGGAACGATGAGAAATAAAAAAGATGAATGAATGAGACATTTATAAGAAAAAAAAAAAAAAGTAATTCCATTCTTGATGCTAGGAACGATCTAAGTCGTTTAACGCGAGAATAACGTTTTCCATTTTCGCGCTCACACATTCAACAAACGTTTTCCTTTTTTCGTGATTCGTGTCGCTTTAGGTCGCGCACGACAGGGGACGACTACTTTCAAAGAGGAAAGGAGACCTTGATAACATCCCCTGTAAGACCTTCGTGTGTCTTCGATCCCTCTCTCTCTCTCTCTCTCTCTTTCTTTTTTTCTTTTCAACTTACTTTTCTACTTTTGGACGATTCGAAATAAGACCGAGCCCTTTTCCAACATCAACACACACACACATATATCTTGGGTTATCTCTTCTTCTCGAATGAAAAATGAATTCCTTCTCTCTCGCTTGTCACGCCTCCACGAAAAGAAACGTGGAAGGAAAAATAATCAGGAGCGTATCCATGCCACCCAAGAAGAAGAGAGAGAGAGAGAGAGAGAAAGAGAGAGAGTGAGAAGGACGGATTGAGAGAGAATGAGGGGAGAAAAAGGATGGGATACTTATCCGAAGGTACGAAAATCCCTACGTTAAGGCGTCTCGAGGTGTTTAATGAACGCAAGCGAGACTCTCTCACTCTCTGTGGTCTAGCCTGAAGGGTATGTGCAAGAGAGAGAGAGAGAGAGAGAGAGCAAGAGAGGGAGAGCGTTACGTTAATGGTATCCCCGGGCATTTCGATCGATCTCTCATAGACGACGACTTTTGAAAATGCTAAATGGGTCGAGCCGCCGTGCCGCAGGCTTCCAAGGACGCACAGTAAAATTGCAACTCCCATCGATAATTATTTTCCTATCTTTCTTTTCGATACTCTCTCTCTCTCTCTGTCTCTCTCTCCTTCTCTCTGCCTCCTTCTTACCCGAAGATACTATTACTATCATTACTCCCACTGATAATATCTATAAAAAAATAAAAAGAAAGAGAGAGAGATATACCAAATAATAAGTGTAGCAATTAATTTTGTGTCTTGATATTAAATTTATTGCATAAAAATCGCAAAAATTTTTTTTTGTCAATGAATTTCTGCAGTTGATTGAAAAATGGATCATAGTCATCGAAAATAATGTAGACTATTTCGAGGAATAGATTGATTAATGAGTAAATTTTAAATTTGTATTAAAAAAAGTATCCGAATTAATTGATATAGCTAATAAATTATATACCAATCAATGTTTTGTACGACAGAATTAAAAACGTTACGTATTGTTATCACTGATTACGTTTATACATAATTAATTAACTGATTTACAAATATTACATCCATGATCGTATGCGCGATCACGTAAACGATGAATGAAATGATCGTAATATATAATTAGTATTAACATTATTGCTATTATTATTATTACTAAAAGATAATTTCTTTTTTAGCATAATATATACATACATATATATGTATACCTTGACATCGTATGTGTGTGTTTTGTGTTGAGAACAAAAAAGTTATTTTATTTTCTAGGTTAAACGAAATTGATTAGAATGAAATGAAGGAAAGAAAAATCGATGTTATACCGATAGATAGTTAAACGATAGGAAAAAGATAAAAATATAAAATCTAGAGGATCTTACTCGTTTTGACAGGAAAGGTCTATCGTTTAGCGTATCGAATGACGAAGAAGTGAAGGAGAACGAACTAAAGGATTTTATGCGATTTATGCTGCGGTCAGAACGCTCTCCGCATTGTTGGCCTTGTCAACTCTATGCTCGCGCCTATACAACCGACCTACACGCGTCTCAGTGCATCTCTGTACAGAGATATGTATGTATCTATGTATGCATGTGTGTATCTTTTCGTGTAGGGATACATGTGCGCGCATCTGTGCCTCTGAATGTTCATGTGTAAGTTTCAGATGCATGTATATGTGTGTATACTTAGATATGCTAGTAGATACATACATATATGATATATGTACATTTATGTGTGTGTATATATATATATGTGTAAGCAGAGGCATACGTAGAGACATACATACAGTTATACTGTTCATTGGTGTGTATCGACAAACTATCCAGGCAACCCCAACTGGATTAGGGCTCAGTGTGTACATACGTGCGCGTTCCTGCACACGACCGCAACGGATAATCCCATATAGCCGATTGACCGCCAATAAAATTTCCTTTCCTGTCCTCTCCATCCTCTTCCATCATCTTTCGTCGGTACCGTGTTATAACCTTTCTGTCAGAGGAGGATTCAAGTCATTTTGCGACACGATACTGACTTCTACCATCTATCTACTATAAGTATTATATATATATGTGTGTGTAGAGAGAGAGAGAGAGAGAGAGAGAGAGAGAGAGAGGTACTTATCGATCCTCCATTTCGATATCGAGATACGATACTTTCTCTTATCCGTAATCTTAAAATCTACCTTCTTATCCTCGATATTTCTTTATTTTCTTTCCGTTCTATATACCTTTCCCATATCTTTCTTATATAATCTATTTCATTAGAACTTTATTCCCTTTTCCTTCTTTCATCGATTGAAAATAATAAACTTTTCGTAGTTCATATTTTATACGATGTTAGTTGTTATTACCTCTTTTGACGAATATTATTATTCGAAAGTGATCTATGTCGATGTAGTAGAAATGTTGATTTAAAGAACGAGTGAATCAAATTGATGTAAATTCAAATTTTTTACGAACATAATTTATATCATTTTTGTTGGAGTTTTATTTCTAGTTTATTCAATGATCCTTAACGATTTATAATAAAAACATTCATAACTAAAACCACATTGATTCTTATTAGCCCTCTCTACCTTTCGACAATCTTGCAAAATTTTTTGATAAGAATATAAGGTTGTATATATATATATCAAACTCATTGTAAGAGATAACATAAGTTAAGATTATCATTATTATCACCGTAGATAATCGTTCTATTTATTCGAAACGAGCAACGAAGCGTGACCTCCGAAGTGGATGCCATCCATGATCTCCTCTCTCCCATGGGATACTACTCTGCGTGCTGATCGCATTAACTCCACTATAGCCGAACCCTCTTATCACTCCTCGCCACCTCTACTGAACACGTTTTCCGCATAGCCAATATTAACCCCCTTACCCTCTCTCTTTCTCTTTACGAGAGACTCGTAGGTGTAATTTAGCAAATAATCGACAAACCTGCGTCTAACATTATCGATTTAAATGACCATTCATCAGATTTTTAATAACCCTACACACACAGAAAAGAAATACTTTGTAAATACTAACTATTACGAAAACGTTTGGAAACATGTTTAAGTATTTAATGGAAAGAGGTAGGGAAAATATGAGAAGGGGATCGTTCGTTCATTCGTGAAATACAATACCTAGCACAATTAGGTTCGCCAATGTTTTCGTTAATTATCGTCTTACCGATACAGTGCACAACCCTCCTCCTCCACATCCCCCCACCCACTCCACTCCTTTCTGAATAATATAATTAAGAAGTTATGTACGCATGGACGTGTACTTGATTAAATTTTCTACAAATATAGTAGAGGAGTAGATATAATTGAGGAGTTGCGTAGATGGTATCAAGGAAATAGAGAGAGAGAGTGCTATTTCATCATAACTTACTTTCCTCCGTGACTAGAATTTCTCTCAAGCTTGTTAACTCTATCTATCTATCTATCAATTTCTAATCCTTTTCGAAAATGGACTTTAAGAGGAATGGTTTCTCTTCTATCATGCGTCTCAATAATTCTTTCCTTCTTTCATTCGTTTTTTTTTAAGCATTTAAAAGTGTTCACTTTTTCTTACCAATATCCTGTTAATTTAAATTTAGAAATGAAGCAAAAAGAGTTGCTGTTGATTGGTTGGTTTGTTGGTTGGAAAGAATAAGAGCAAGTATAACGAACACTGTGAACCATTCTACGGCTGAGATATACTCCGTTCCAAACTCGCAACATTCGCCAAAGCTTTTATGTTGAAACGACGGTGACTTAACTGCCTTTAATCGACTGGAAACTTTTCGGAATGCGGAATATTACCATCCCCGAAGAACCACTTAGCGAGAGAAAACAGCTGGTAATTGTGCTAGCAAACGAGCACTGATGAAACAATGTTTCAGAGAAAGACCGGTTTAACTTTCTGTCTTGTACAACAAAGTAAGAATATGCCGATTAATTCTATTGCCATAATTATTGGCATATTCAATTGCATTCTAATATGTTAAACTGAAAAGCTCGCGATTAAAATCGATTGACAAATAAAACGTCAATTGACGTTACACACAAGCGTGCGTGCATATACATATGGAGAAAAAAAATTAGAGAACCAGTTAGATTTTCATAATAGTCTGATTTACTTTTCTTTTATTTTGTTTTACATTGTTCTGCTCTGCTCTACTTTGCTTTTCTTTGATTTTCTTTTTTTTTTTCTTTTTTTTTGCTCTATAACAGATTGATCGATCTCGTTACGAGCCGATCTCAAACTCAATTTTCTGTTTATTTCTCGACAATTGGAGAATTCCGCAGCACTTGGATCGTGTTAAGCTATGAAGCGTCGAGTACCTTGATACCGTGATGTAATTAGAGTTAGGAGTACCATTCATTTTTGCATTCGTTACGAGCTTGCATTAATGTCCTACTTATTTCCAGCATACACCAGCTATATCACAGTGATATATTTCGCCCTATCGATTTATTTCATCCTTCCTAAAACCTATTATCCATTCCTACCCGTTACATCGACAATTATACTTATCTTTTTCTTCTTCTTATCAATCGAAATCAATTGAAAATTATTTTGTTTCTAACCATTTCTTCGATAAAAAGAAAACGTTCATTCTGAAACGCGTCCATCGTTTGATACACGTACGCGATAATTCGGTTTTAAAATTATTAAAAAAAAAAGAAAGCACCAGCGTAGAAAATCCTTCGGTGTTTGTGGCAAAAAATGAAATACGTGTATCCGTCGGATAGGGGGAGGAAGAAAAAAAAAAGAAATAAATAAAACAACGTTCAAATCTTAAAATTCATGCCAACGTTCGTATACAGATCGTAAAAACAAAAAACCAGGAACCCCCGTCGATACGGGAAAATCCAGTGACTTTTCCAAATATTATTTGGAAACCGCGAGCCGAGTTTTCTCCTTTTCCGAATGAAAATACACGAGGGTGAGTCTCGTTAACGACGTATCGGAGCGCAAACGCGCGTGCATCGATTTTTAAGGCACGTTCTGTTTTGTTCTTTTTTTTTTCCTTTTTCCGTTTTTTATTTTCTTTATTCTTTTTTTTTTTTTGGTTTCACGCATACCGCAGATGTTTAGCCAACTATCCGCGTAGAATTTAATATCGGTTGTTCAGCTTTATCGCGCGTAACGAAACTATAATAATAGCAGTTACGGGAATGGAGGTAAAGGGCAGCGTTATGCAGTAATTTCATCTAGAATAAACAAAGCATAGTTTTAATGAATATAATTATAGGATGTATTAATAATCGTAAATGATCTACACGATTTCTTGCATATACATACATTCATACATATGTACATACTTACATACATACATTGAGGTTAAAATCGAAAATGAAAATAACCAAAAAATTCTTCCCTAAAGTTCAAACGTTGAATTTAACTTTAATGAAACGCTGCCGATCGCTAGATCTCCTCTGGTTTTGAACCGATGCATCGTTACCGTTGTTTAACGATCCAACCACACAGCGACTCTGATCAAACTCGAACGTCCTATTATCTAAAATAACATTAATTTCCGCTTTATGTGAAATACTCCCATGTAAACTCTCAGTTTATGCGAGGATACATACATACGCACGTACACGCATACCGATACGAAGGATCGATATTTACCTAACAATAGCCAAAATTATCGATTATTCTGTATACACATATACATATACACAGACAAACGGTGCTTTCAATTTTCCACGTTCGTTGTTAGACCCACGCGGTAATTCGAAGAACGTGCGACGAACGAAGACAAAGAATTTCGGGTGCGCTTTAACGAAGGGAAAACCTGTTTTCCACCTAAAGGAAAAACGATGGAAAAGTTGAAGGAACTAGGAACGACGAAAAAAAGTAGGTGGCGAAGGGGGAAAGGGGAAAGGGTGAAGAAGGGGAGGAGGAGGGAAGGAGGGGGAGGGTAAACGAAATAGGATCCCATCTCGAAGAAAAACGAGCCGTACGAAGTCGAGAAAAAGCGTTCGTTCGTTCGATTTACGACGTCGATGTGCACTCGACGATACGACGTTAAATCGGTGAGAATCGTTGCCGGTATCGCATGTACGAGAATAAAAAAAAAGAAAAAGAAAAAAAAGAAAAGGAATACAAGAAGCCAGGGAAAAAGATTTTGAACGGATGGGGGTCGTTCGAAAAGAAATTACGTCCCCAACGTGTATGTGCGTTTATGGCAACGCACTTACATAAGTCGAACGATCGCAATTTAACAGGGAGCCAGGGTTTTTGGTGGTCTAAATCCTCGTAGAAAGGAACACATTATCGGAATAAAAAGCAAAACTGAAGAAACGAACGGCTGATACAGCGTCCAACGTCTTGGCCCAACCGAATCTACCCTCCTTCCCCCAACCCCCTCCAACTAAATATATTTTCCTACGTGAGCTTATGGATGGTTGAATGCATTGAATCGAGCAACCCCTTTTACCACCCTTTCCTTCCCTCTCCCCAATTTCCCCTTTTCCCATTTCCTTCTATACCCTTTCTCCGTCTCTATACACGTGTTATATACCATTGCATGTGTATAAAAGAAGAAGATAGAGAAACAGAGAAAGAAACATACTCGCGTATTTCTACGTTAGTAAAACGTTTCACGTTCGCATCTATACAGAGAGACACATACACATTGAGATACATGTAGTAACTACGTATAGATGTGTTTTGGCAATTGGGTAATGGACGATTTAACACGAGACATCAGATAAGAAAAAGACAAGGAGGTGCAGGAGAATCCGACGATTTTGCGACTGCCGTTTGTCGGGAGAAAGGAAAGGAAAAGGATGGAAGGATAACTGAAAGAAAGGACTAGAGATAGAAGAAATGAGAGAGAATCTGCTAGGAACATGGAAAATCTCTCCTGATTGGGCCCCAACCTCGAACATCCACCCATGTCTTTCCTTTGTCCCCTTTTCTCGATTCTTTTTTATCCCTTCTTTCCTTTCTCAGTTGTACGAACGAATTTATGCGATGGCAAAGAATTTCGAGATAGAAATATTTTAATTTCTTATAGATATTCGCGAATATAAATACCAAGAAATCATAGTTTATTATTATAAATAATGTTGAGAGAGAAAGAGAGAGAGAAAAAAGAAAAATGTATGAATAAAATTGTATTCGTAGGATCAAAATTGAAATTGACAACACTGGATAGAGAATGAAAAAGAGAGATAGAAAGAGAGCAAACAAAAGAAAGAAAAAAAGAGAAAAGCAAAAAAAAAAGAAAAAAGATGAAGAAAGTAAAAGATATAGAAGTAAACGGTCCATAAGATAAATACTTGGCAGATCCGAGAGTAATACGGCGAACGTTCCGCGTACGGACATGAGGATCCGACAGCGCGTTTTCTACGTATGTAAGTCCACGCTTTCCAGCTCGGCTACGCTATTTTGCATCGATTTACATAACGGATAAAATGGTCGGTGCTGGTGGTGCAGGGAGAGAGAGCTGCTATTGTTGAAACGGTCTCTGAATTATATTTTCGAGGCTGGTTCGTGGTAAAAGGAGAGTTACATAGAAAACTGGAATAGGAGAGGTATATGAGAATAGAGAAAGAAAGAACGAGAGAGAGTGAGAGAGAGGCAGGTGGGGGAGAGAGGGGTGGATTAGGGGGGAGAAAAGGAGGAGGACCGGACAGCGGTTATATTCACATTCAAATATTTTTCGTAATGCCATCTCGACTGGACGCGCAATGTCAACCTCTGGACACACAATGCGAACCATGTCTCTCTCTCTCTCTCTCTCTTTTTTTTTTCTTCGCTTTTACTATGAAAAAGAAAACGAGATGAGCGTAACTAAAAGACCACAAAGTATATATACTCGTTTCTCGTTGTTTTTCTATCTCTTCTTTGTTTCTGTTTTTATTTTTTAATATTTTTTTTTAAATATTTTTCTCCAAGGAAAATTCATTCTCTCATTCTACCCAAAAGGAATCTTTCTTAAAACACTGTTTTACCTTAGCTCCCCCAATGGGAGATTGTGAGAGTTTTAATGAAAGATTTGGAGATTGGAGAGAGAAAAGAAAAAAATAACTAAAGTTGTTCATTAGCAGTTTCCTTTTCTTTTTATTTTAACAGAAAAAGAAGAAGGTTAAAGAAAAACTGTTTAATAAATCTCATCGAGGGAGTCGCTGTTTTTTCTTATCTTTTTTTTTCTCCCGTAAATCTTTTTTGAGATATATACATGTTGCGTATTATATCTCGTCATATTAAAATATATATGTATTACCCGGGTGATTTCTAGACACAACACGCGTACGTTTATTTCATCGTAGTTAGGATCAGGGTTGCGTTCTCATTTCGACCCTTATTTCTTCAGATTACACGAGGACCGACGTTCAAGGATCAAAACGATATTCATGAATTTTCATGCCCCTATAATTGCAGGAGCCCTTTTGCGAAGGGACGAGAGAACACTAAAACGATAACGTGTTTGTGAACGCCGTGCTTTCTACCTACGAACGGGAACGACGAGAAAAACAAAAGAGCTTTTGATAAGAACGTTTCCGGTTAAACGTTCACTCTATCTTTTTATCTGATACTAATTTTTCATGATTCTTTTTTCTTTTGGTTTAACCAAACCAATGTAGCAAAATATTTTATCACTTTACGTTAGGATTAAAAAGAAAAGAAAAAACATTTTCGTATCTTTTTTTATGAGTTAGTCGATAAAACGAAAGCTACTTTAAAGCAGCTCAATCGAATATCGTATCCATGGGATTTGTAAATTACGCCATATCTTTGATAACCTTTGAGAGCACGTAGAATATAACTTGTCGGAGGTACAAAAATCGTATAGGTTCATCCAAAAACTCTGACTACATAAAGAAATAAGTCTTCCAATTTATCTTTGACATAGTAGACGATTTTCAGGTTCCAATTATGCATTTATCTCAAATTAAAAATCATTATTGCTTGTAAACCTTTCCTTTTCAGTTTACTCAATTATTATCTTTGTTTCCTTTCATTTTTAATTGTATAAGAAAATCTAATAATATTGTTTAATAGTAAATAACAAGTAACGAAAATAAACAAAATACTGGAAAAAAAGGATAACGATGATGAAGATGATGATGACAATACTGAATAAGAGTAATATGATAAATATTAATAAATGATAAGTTAAACCCGGTAAGGAGGAACTAGTAGAAAGTCGAGAAAACCAATAGAAAGAAGATGGTAAAATAAAGAGAAAAGGAAAATACTCGTTCGCGTCAGAGTAGCAGCAGAGCTCTCTAACTGACCCGAATCCTAGCATGCAACGAACGAGCTGGAAACTTGCTGGCTAAGGAAAAGCTTCGCTGGCGCTTCAAGGAAATATACGAGAAAATACCATGGAAATTCAAAGAACTTCGCGACCCTCTTCGTCACCGACCTCTTATCTTTGTTCTTATCTCATCATTTCTCTCTCTTTCTCTCTCATAATACACTCTTTTTCTCTCGTTCACTGTTTTTCGTTCCCTTTTCCTTCTTCTTTTTCTTTAACTAAAAGAATGATGTGGCATAGACAAGAATTGATCGATTCTGATTACGTGATCGTTATCTCGTGCATCTAATGCTTTCTTATTCTTCTCACGATCATCTTTATATTCTTATCGAGACGAAGGAACGACAGTAAGGTTCCTTCCTTCTCTTGAAAGGTCAATTAATTACGATCCTCCAGAAAGGATTATCCCTTAGATCAAATGGAAGCCATTTGTATTATCAGTAGTATTAGTGTGTAACATTAGGCTTATGTTCGTTAAGCTCTAATCTATCATAAAGCACTGATTATAGATAATATTATGTCGAGGTTTATGCACGTTCATGTTCATGTTTCCCTACGTTTATATAAAGGTATATAATAATTAACATCAAATGATACAACAAAAATATCCACCTAATTGTTTAAAAATGAAACAGGATTCGTTAATTATTTTCCACGATTGAAATCATAATCCTATATTCTTTCTTTGTCTTATTTATTTTTATAATTTTTAAAAACTCCTAATAATAGTCTGATAAATTGCTATCAAGAAAATGATTAAGGATGAACGGTATTATCAATGAGTTTTATATTGGTCCAAGTATTAAGTACTTAGGAAAGCGTTTCCAAAGTAAAACAAGCTATAAAGTCGATAAAAGTTAACGAGTTCATAAAGTTCAATGTTTGGAAAAATCATTGATATCTTCGTACAAATATTGAAATACGGATGTATATGGAAACAAGCAACGTGTAAAAGAGAAAACGTTAATACACGTAAAATCTATTTTACACCTTCTTGAACCTTGACTACGAGCGAGTTATTAAATTCGTTAAATAGATACAGATAAATAAATAAATGAATGAAGTAGCAAAAACGTTCGAGAGTTTTTATTTTATAATGGAACAATATCATCTGTCATGTAAAACCATTCCGAAAAAAATAAAATATTTTCGCTTGTTAACGCGTTTAAAAATATATTCCAGCTCACTCGCGTAAAGTCAAAGAACGTGCGTTCATTTGTATTGTTTAAATTATTTCATGCAAGATTATTAATAAATATTGCGGTTGATGCAGTAAAATAAATATCACTCAAAGATTTCCTACGACAAAAATTTATTTTGTCGATTATGGAAAAGTTTAGTTCATCGAGTAATTTCAAAAATCATTGATAATTATTCGAGTGAAATTCTAATTAACGTTGTACGATTTAATCAAACGGGAATCTATTTTTTTCAATTAGTCGAATCATTTACATTAACCCGCATGTAATATAAATCCTTTATGTTCGGTACAATTATATTGTCTAATTCACATCGATGCTTTCATTGTCCAATTTGACAAACAACTAACGCGAATGCGGTTTAACGTTGAAAGTAATCAAATCTATTTTGTTGAAGGCAACGGGGAGTTTTCAATCAATTTAGTAGGATTTTCTCTTATTCGACGTACATACGCGTCGATTTTATTCGCAAATTAACAGACGTTTGTTTATTTATTTCCATCTACAAGTTTACGGGAAATAAAATGAATCTTTCCTAAATAAATTCTCAAACGCAATGAAACTTTCGCGTATACTTAACGGGTTTCCTAAGTCAGTTTGGTTAAAAAAGGGAAAATTAAATAATATTCGTGGAATTCTAAAAAGTTTAAATACGGTATAATTTTGTATAATATCCTTTTCGAGTTATTTCTACGTTAAATATCTCGTTATCTATAATATTAGATCCGCTTAAAATTAAAATTTAATAAGTCTGTGCAAAAAATAAACAAATAAAATTGCGCACAAACATTTACATTCGTTTTACGAGATGCTTGATCGTTTAACATACGTGAATTTATTGCTTTGATATTAAATTAAATTTAATTCCAAGTTTTAGCAGAACCTACGAACAGAAAACATCCCTGTTATTGTCATTATATTTAATGTTATCGAAAGATTCAGCTCAAAAATTAAAAGATGAATTGAATAAAAATTTTCTATGTTCATCGCTTATACCGTTGCTTTTACGAAATGGCAAAAAATAAAAAAGGATAAAAATGTTTGAAAACAAGAGAAAACAGAAAGAGGAAGAGAAATTTCACGAAATTAATGAAAATTAGGATTCTATGAAGTTAAGTGAAACAGTTACGTTGAAGGATCTTGTAAAAGAGATTATATTTTACGTTGAGGGAGAATGAAACTAACCGGGCAATAAGAGTTGAATGAAAAAAAATCAAAAAGAAAATCAAAAGTTAAATATTTAACAAAAGTAATTGCTATTAAAGTTCTTTGTTTGCGTAGAAGTGTTGATTTTTGTGAAATAATATCAGAAGCAAAAAAAAAAGTAGTAAAGAGAAAGAGAAGAAGAAAAATATCCGATTAAAAGAGCAATACCAAGTGGAAAGGATCTATGGCAAATATGGGGAAATAAATGAAACGATAGAAGGGAAAAGTTGGGAGGAAAAAGATTAAAGATGAAAAATTCGTTTCCTTTTTCTTTTTTTCAGTTTTTATTTTACTTTCTTCTTTTTTTTGTTGATCTCGTAGCGGTAGAAAAAAAAGAGGAAAAAAAAATACTTTTCCGTATCGAAATATCAGGGAAAGGTAAGTTCCATTCTTTCCTTTCCTTGCACCCGGAAATATCGTCAGAATTGTTGCCAATTACGTGCTTCTCTTTTCAGGAACAGAGAATAAAAGGGAATCAATACGGAATAAAAGGAGAAGAATACGATTATGCGAAAAGAGAGTAACGTTGGATGAATGCGTAATAGATTCTCTTAACGCGATAACGTTTCGTTATTCGTCGAGAAAGATACAGAGAAAGAGAGAGAGAAATAGAGAGAGAAAGAGAGAGGAAGGAAGAAAAACAAGTCCAGGAATATAGCTGTCAAGGAAACACGTAATGCTGACGAGGAAAGAAAGAGAAATTGCGAATGAATTAGAAAGAGCCACAGATGCGTTCTAAAATTCATGAAAATAGAAAAAAAGTAAAAAAAAATAAATAAAAAGAAGAAAGAGTGAGAAAGGGAGAAATAGTAAAAAAAAAAAAAGAAAAAGTACCCAGTGAAAGAAAATTTTTTTCGCTTTCCGGACGAATTATTCAGCGTATAGAGAAAAAAATTTCTCCCTGGTTCTTCCTTCCGTATTTTTTTCTTTTTTTTTTCTTTCATTTTTATTTTTACTATCGTAAATTTGCAAAAGAAGAAAAAGAAAGAAAAAAAAGAGAAATTAACAAGACTCGTCAGTTGACAACGAGGAACAGTTTTAAAACGTTTTGGAAAAATTTATTGGAAAATACAATATAAAAGAGAGAATTTTTTTCTATACAAATACCTTTTTTGTTCAAACAAACGATATCGATACATATATATATATATATATATATATATATATATATATATATTTTTTTTTTATTATGGACAACAATTCGCGAAACGTTCGAATGGAGATGGAAAAAAAACTAGAAAAAGACAAATCAAGTCTAATGAACAATCGATGAGTTTTCTAATATCGAGATATCGAAAGCGGGGCGTAAAACATGGAAAAAACAAAATGATTTGAAATATTATTTTCGTCCTTGAAAATGACATTTAAGTAATATTAAAGGTTTCCGTAAAAGGCAGACATTGGTACACGACGAGAAACTGGAAGAGGACACGAAATGAGAGGGGTTGGAAGTAGTTGGGTTCAAAGTAAAGGGGGGGGAGTAGAGGGATGGAGTATAGGAGAAAGGGCGAAGAGTCTCTACGCTCGATAGTCAAGAGCGTAGAACGTTATCCGTGTCACGTTTCTCTTTAATTGCGTTTGTTTCGAACGTGTACGAAGGCCTGTGTGTAAGGTGAGGGGTAGAGGGTTAAAGGGGGTTTTGGGGGTTTAGAGGGTTTAGGGGGTTTGGAGGGTTAGAGAGTGAGAAAGATAGAGAAAGGGAGACAAGGGTAGCCGCCATATTCGCCACGGTCCAAGCGCTTTCCTGAGTACGTTCGTACTATAGACATGGATGACCTGAATCCGACAATGAGATCGTATCCGCGTTAAAAGAGCTTGCATTAGAAAACCGATACTAATTACACCTAATGTAGTTACCCCTACCCCATCCTCTTCCCAAAGCCTCGAGTTTAAATTATACTTATCTTCAATTACTTATACATGCTGTCGCATTTTAATGACAAAGTCAGACTAAAAATATTTACGAACCTTTTTTTTTTTTATCTTTTCACGTGTTAGTTTATTATTTTCTCTAATCTATCGAAAAAGTAAAAATAAGTACATATAAACAAAAATTAGATTCGATACATTTCAATTCAATTCGTAGTATCATATATCGGTTAAAATTATTCGACTATATTACAAAATGATTCGTAATATGACTTAAATGTGTGCCGTTGTCGGATTATGCTTTGTATTACTTAGAATAAATCAATCGTTTGTTTAACAAAATATTATAATTAGACCCTAATGCGTTGTTTGTAAAAAAGAAAACATTCATTTCTACAAAATATATTTATACGATATATCGATTAAATATTATTTGTAATCACGTATAGATATATAATTCAATCTTAATTATCTTTTAAAATAAATTATTTCTAAGGAAGATTGGATTGTGGATAATTGAATATTTTTATACGAAATTGGGCAATTATATTTATTTTATTTATTTTTTGAAAATCTTGCATAATTTGTTTTATGTCAGCCAAATTAGGTTCCCGTGCGTTGAATAGTTTTTATAAGAAACAAAAGTTAATTGATATTAGGTTTGTCAAGAATGAAATGGAGCAAAAAGTAGACATAATTGAATTGAAATTTGTTCCATTTCATACTTGATGAACATAATACTATTTGCCTGGTCATACCCTGATTTTATACTACTTGTCTGACCATATATGGACCGTTTACTTGTACTACTTGTACAAGTAAACGGTCCATATATGGTTAGACAAGTAAATAATAAATTGAAATCCTTGTAAACAAAAGAAGATAAGAATCTTTTCGCTCTTTCCTGTCGCATTTAATGGAGTACAGTCTGTGATAAAAACAAATTCGACTGATCAAAAGTAAAAGAAATGAATAAGTAATACATTTTTTATTGTGTTATTTATTTTTAATTATTTATTATATTACTTGCTTAATATAAATAATTGTTATTTTTTAATATACTTGGAACAATCACGAATAAAAAATTTGACACGTTTCATAATAGAAATGCACCATATTTACAAATTTTATTCTTATAAAAAAAATAAGACATATTGTTAAAAATAAAAAAAAAATAAAATAAATAAAACATACTTGACAAAAATAAAAAAAATGGGCAATAAAAAAAAAAAAAGTTAATCATCAAGACTTAAACTTGCGAAAAAGGTTGAGTATTGGAGGGTAGTTGTAATGGCGAAATTGTAGTACTAATCAACATTTACAAGTGTGCAAAGTTTCAAAGAAAAACAAGGGGAGCTGACCTAACGGTCTCCTTGTTAATGGTAAAATAATTTCGACCGGTAATATTTTATCAATGTTTTAACGGACTTTTTAAAACTATCCTAAGTCGTGTTTCAAGTGTAACACAACTATGCGAAAAACACCCGGTGACAATTTCAAACGAACAGACTTTTACCAAAAAGAACATCGTTCTTCTTCGTCATATAGCGGGGAAGCACGCCAACGTAAATCAATAGTAATACAGCGTTCTTCCTATACCTTTAAAATTACGTGTTCTGGTTACATATGTAACCTATATGTATATACGTATGTACATTGGTAAGTGGATGAACATGCAAGCTCATTCGTGAACCCATCGCTTGTCATTGACGTGTTATATTTTTATTTTTCTCCTGTGTTCATGGATCGAATATTGGTCAATTTGAAATTCACGTTAAATGTTCATACGAATCTATTTTACAATAGAACACGTACAAAGTAGCCGCATAACGTTATATAGTTACTAAAATAGTTACGCGTGCATGTTAAATGATACATCAATCTATCGTTTAAAAATCATACAATTGATATCAATCGTGAAACGTGCAAACTCTCGCATGTTCAATATTTTGTTAATAATTATTAACATATTCGCAATTGCGGGTTGTGTTAGAGCAAAAAGACATCTAAACGAAATTAATGGAATAGTCTATATTTTTAAGCTATATGTTGATAAATGTTGTTAATGTAAATCTTATTAATTTGCTACCGATCTCTCGAATGGGTTACGATATAGCAATTAACACAAGTAGGTTACAAATGTTAACTTAGTCTTCAATGTGTTTAGTATTATGTGGTCAGATCAGCTATTTTGAAGCATCGGAAGTGGTTGTATATGTGTGTGTGATACAGAGATAGATAGAGAGATAGAGAGAGATGTGAATACTTGTACCGATTATCGAAGCTACCACGAGCGATTACTGGACGCATCGAGTCGAAGGTGCGAGCAACTGTCTGTACGCTAACAAGCCGAGGATGCGGAGAACCGTTGCCACTAGAGAGCTTTAGGCAATCACAGGTACAGTTGTTAATTCGGTTTGTGGATAGATCAAAGTTAATCACACATGTGGATTAGAATTAGGATTAATCGTTTGTATAACATTTCAAGTTAATTTTTCTATATTTACACATATCACGAACTTACGAGTATACTTGAAAAAATGTTATTCATTGCATTAAAATCGTGATATGATTTTTATTAAAAAAACAGAAACGGTATATATATAACTTTTATAAAGATGTATAATCTTAATTTGTTTGGATTTAATTATTATATTAAATACTAGAGAAAAATGTTGATTTTAATAGAAACGTACAAAAAGTATGATCATATATTTGAAATTAATTTGATATTAATTTTCTAAAAGTACACGATAATATTATTCAACAAGTACAAGAGCATATAGAAAAGGTAAGAACGGTTATTAGAATAATCACTAACTGAAAGGGTTTAATGCTCGTACATGGGAAACCTGATGAATTAGCATTAATCTCATGGATTCGGTATGTCACTAACAACGGAATACGTAGTTAGATTATTATCGACGTTACGAACGCGTAATGATCGCTATCGTTTACCTATACAACAAGCAATTGCAATGACACCATAATTTACAGATACATTCAACAAATTTATAAACATCCTGCATTATTTCTCTCTCTCTCTCTCTCTCTCTCTCTCTCTCACTCTTTTAATTTCTCTCTGTTAACTAATTTAAAATATTAAACGAGAAAGTGCAATAAATATTTTTAAAAAATATATTATTCAATAAAATATCTGAACGTGAAATATTTTTAATACTGAATTTCCCAAAAAGTTCTTACTGATCTTGATAAAAATGTATTATAAAGGGTGTCTGAAATTTTGCCTACCGAGCTGGTGTCAATATATTACATGCACAAAAAATAAGAAAAAAGAAATGAAAGTTTGTCAATGAAAGATAATAATCAAATAAAAATGTCGGTGGGTTAATCGGAAGGAATTTTCTTTAACCTAGTTATTTATTAGAGAAATAATATATCTGATCTTCGATTCTTGTTTTAAATCACAAATAAAAACAATTTTTTAAATTAAATTCTTAATAGTATTAAAGTTTTTACAAAAATCTAAACGTCTTAGAATTAGCTGTATAAAATATCGATACGGCATGAGTTATATCATATGGGCGGAGATTAAAGCATCTTTCTTTTTCAGTGATGTGAGTTGAAAAGGCAAACGGTAAAGACGCTTTCCTGCTCGAAGTCACGTCGAGTCGACAATGACGGATAACCCGGTGGAAGGACATACCGTCCCATGTTAATCCTCTTCGTTCGAAAGTCCCTACCAACCTATACCTATGGATATGTCAGAATACAATGAACAACGAAACGAGGAGAAATTCAGCAGACAGGGAACGAACCAACGACCATCTTACAATATTTTCTAAAAAGACACGAAAATTTTCTCCTTATTTCAATCTATTCTCTTCAATATATTCAATTATTGAACCAAGAAAATAAAAATATGAAGAATTATTAAAAAACGTATTTCGTTCAGAAAATAAGTATACATCAAGAGTTAAATCGGATGAGCAGTGAACCGATTACGAGAGCTAATCGTTCCCTTTTCTTTCTTTTATTCCTTCTTTACCCTCGTTAGGGTAGAAAAATCGAAAAGAAAAAAGCACACTCAATGAGAAAAAAAAACGAAGAGAAAAAAAAGAAATGACTGAAAGTTAAATTCTTGTCTGAACGTCTTTCTGGTCGAAGAAACGAATAAAACTTTCTTTGGCATTGGTCTTGGATACTTATCCCAGTTTTAGACACATACACACACGAACGTACACATACACAAGTCTATATATATTTAAGTAATATATGTGAATACTACATATCTTACTTGGGAAGATGATATTGGTAAGATCTTGTGAGTGATATTGTTAGTAGTAGTGGAAATTGGTAGTAGTATGTGTGTGGTGATTCAAGAAGGAGAATGAAAAGACGAAGGAAACCCGGATTAAAGGAGTAGCAACTTAAGAGTAACGTCCGTTCGCTTTCTCACTCAGACGATTATACTTTCGCACCGATAATATATCAGCCGATAATGGCCCAAGATCTTTCTCTCTCGAGTCAGTTGTGCAGAGACGGGCCAATAGACGTGCAGGTTCTTTTCGAGAAAGCTCTCGACCAATTGACCAATGTAGTCGGGAAGGAAACGGGATCTTCTCTTTTTACCGGTTCGATCGTCGAATCGCCGCCACCACCATCGCATTGATCCTTTTAACGGCTCTCTTATTCTTTCTTTTTACGTCTCTTACTTTTCTTAAACGACTGTATTATAAAAAGCACCTAACATAAGATATATATATATATATATACATTGGCTCTTACTTTCAGTATTTTCCTTTTTTTCTATCTTTCTTTTGTTATACCATACACTTTTTGTTTTTTTATAATACAATTTTTATATCGGATCCAAAAAAATATTCAGTTGTTTATAAAAATTTGTCAAACATTCAAATTTATACTACGACAAGAACAATATAAACAAAGTTTATTTATTTCGCGGTAGAAAGTATAATATTGTTAAGTAAATGAATCATATTTCATGTATGCGTCAATGTTGTCAGTCGAATTGTTTTTTTCCGATGAAAAATTGAATACATCTGAATATCGAAACAATTTAACTTTTACATAATATTTCATAGGATACACCTATAATATTTGTGTTTGCAATAAAAAAAAGAATGAAAGAAAAGAAAAGGAAACTTTTGATTAGAATTTTTTTCAATCAAAGTCTAAGGAGAAGAATTCCTTTTTTTCCCCAGACTAAAACACGCTATCCTTTTATTTTTATCTCTCCTCCTTCTCCCCTCTCCTCGTTTCTTTAACTTGTCTCATTTCAGCTTCACGAGGAGCTTCTTCTCGACGTTTACGTTTTAACGGGCAATCGCAATCAGAGTTAGAAAAAGTGTAAGGGAGAGAGAAAGCTTTCTCACGATAGACACGATTTTCTCCTCTTATCCAGAAGACGCTAACGTAAGATTCTTCGGGCCGCAATCATGGTATATTTATCTTCCCTCGCGTTAGAATTTACTCTTGATAACGTAGAAAATGTTTATTTGCCATGATTTTATTGCCACGATCGAACGATATTATAGCTTTCCATAATTATCCTAGTTAATCAAATGATTGTCTCATCTGAGTGGAAAATATTAATAATAATTTTATAACATCTTGAATAATAATAACATCATTGTTTTTCATTTTTTATTTGACTGAAATAATTAGAAATTTGGAAAATTCATTTCGTCAGAAAAAGAATAAACGAAACGAATATTCATGAATATTTTGTCTTCCCTTTTCACGTTTCTTTGATGTTCAAATCTAAAAAAAATGTTTGTCACCTTAAAAGAAATAAATGAATAAAAATTTCGTAGTATCTTAAAAAACAATAGCATCATTGTTTATTATAAAATAAACTGAAATGAATGAAATTTTAATAGAAATTTCTGCAAGGCATGGATCTCATCAAAAAAAGAAAAAAAAGAGAAGCTTTCAAGAGTAATTGTCTTTTCTTTTCACATTTCTTTGATTTTCGAGCGAATAAAATGTTTGTCGCCTTTAAAGGAAAAAATAATGAATAAAAATTTCTTACCACCTGGAGTAATAACAAAAGCAATTTTATTTTATATTTTTTATTCTACCCAAGTCTGTCATTCATTATCTTGTAAATACTTCAATTCTCGAGTATTCTTATTTCTAAAGTTTTATCAGCTCGTATTGTTAGTCTCGTTATTCTTCTCGTCGCGAAATATATATATATATATACATATACACATAGACATAGATAACTTTGTTCCACCATCTAGCTATGCGAATTTGTTCCCTAGTAATACCTTGCACGGAATGCGACTTTTAAGAAGGATCGGCGAGGAGTGGCACGATGAAGAAGTTAAAAGAGAATGAGAAGAGGATGAAAACGAGTCAAAGGATAGAGAGGAAAAAGGGAGATGTTAAAAGATAAAAAGAGAGAAAGACAAAAGACAAAGATGAACGATCTCAGAAAGTAGATCGTGTAAACCGGGTATTAAGTGGGCAAGCTTCTTGAGATATGCCATTTGCCTTTTTAATATAGAGAGATACGATGCTTGGAATCGAGTCAAATTCCTATGACTCTTTCTCTTTCTCGACCAGTGGAATATTTTTATTCCCTTAGCGACAACTTTACTTTGCTTTTTGAATTACTTTAGAAAATAGATGAGTAAAGGGACATACAATATTAAAATAAAAATATTAAATTGTACAGAAAAGTTATATCTTTTTTTTTTCAATGATAAATAAAAGATAATTGTTTTTTATGTTTAAAATACAAAATGGTTTTAAACGATGAAGTGTACGATAAAATTTGATAAATCCAAACAGCTGAATCCGTTAAAAATTTTTTATCAGACTTTTTAATTACATTCCGAACAATTCTAAATCGCGTCTTTAAATGTTTGTAATTAGAATATAAAATGATTTTGAGTAAGATTAGGTATCGGTGATCAAGACCAACGAAATTATTTTCCGAACGATCTAATAGTTTTCATTAAAAAAATTCTATTTATGTAGATGCATTTTCCAAAAAAAAAAAAAGAAAAATGGATGGATTAGGTATTAAAGAAATATAGAATAGTATGAATGGTATGTAGATTCATACATTTTCGTTGACTCGAATCATTGCCTCCCACATTTTCGATTCTTCGATATAAAAGATCGAAAAGAGAGAAAGAGAGAAAGAGAAAGGGAATATTATGAGAAATTGGTGGTTCACGAAGCGCGATACGCTTTCTCGAGATACATGCATTTATTCAACGCCAAACCGGCAATCCCGAGTTGGCAGGAAAAGTGCTACGAGAAATGGATGGGCCAATTTTCTATTTCGCGGCGCCTCGAGCCACGCACAAAGTCAAGACATTTCTATCTGGAAGCATATATTCTCTTACCAATAACTATATATGTATATATAAAACAAAACAAAAAATAGAGAGAGAGAGAGAGAGAGAGAGAGAAAGTGAGGAGAGCAAACGTGGGAGCTTATTTTAATGCGAATATAAAAGTTCAGTACTCAAATCAGTCCAAATTTACTTTTCACGAAATTCCAACAGATTTGAAATACCGGGTTTCGTTAATTCAACATTTTTAATGTCAATTAAATAAACAAAAAAGTAAAAAAAGAAGAGAAAACACTTGAAGGTATTTAAAATGGTATTAATCGAAAAGGAAATCGTTTTACTACCGAGCCTGAACAGTAAAAATCGGTAATGTTCTCTGTGTGTGTACACACGCGAGGTGTGCAAACACGGATGGAAATATCGCAGAAATATCAGAGAGACAGAGAGAGAGAGAGAGAGAGAAGTTGCTCGAGCTGTGGCTACGTAGAGTGACTAGCAACGAGATGGAGGAGGACTCTAGGGGGATAGTAAGCCGAGGAGGGAGTATACGTAAAACGAACGGTATGCCGATCGATACCAACCGAGTTTCCGGAGGCTTTTTCCCCTTGGTATAATTTACGCTTTTCCAACGTTTCGACGAGACGTTATAAAAATAATCCTTTTCCTCTATATTTCTATCTTTTTATCTTCTATCTCTCTTACACATACTCCTTATACCCAAAGTATATCCGAATGGGTGATATAACCAGGTAGGGGATGATTCAAAATTATGTAAAAATAATTCTAAAAATAAGAATAACATTCTGTAAGAAAAATCTTACTTTAACAATTCTTCATTTGTAATATTTTCTATACTACAGAATAATGATTGTGAAATTGCACTCAAAGTTTTTAGCAATTGTAAATATTATTTACGTTACCGTAATTGTATCCTTGTCGCAGTTTGATCGTTGTCAGATAGATTAATCGTTGAAAAAATAAATCTAAAAAATGATACAACATTTTATCGATAAATTATATCGTAAAAAATTTTAAATTTTTTATATCTATTACGTTTAAATTAGCATATAATTACAGAAATAATCTAACTCTCAATGTTTCTAAAAATCGATACTTTTAATATTCAGCAGGTGTATTTGCGTCCTTCTAGATATCTCGACTGTTGGAGACAGACTAAATGTAGGAATAATTAACCAAAGACAAATACGTAAACATCACAATACGCAATGAATATGAAACCATGACAGAAGGAAAAATGTTTATACCTTAGGAATAATTAAAGAAATAATTTTCACTATATTTTTAGCACACAATTTTTTCGATAACAATGCCTCGAACGAAAAATGTTTCTTCTTTTTTCTCGACTTATTTCACACAAACATACACGCACGTGATATCTCTCTCTCTCTCTCTCTCTCATTCCGTCTGTCTTTCTCTTTCTCATTTTTTTTCTCTTGGATCAAACAACTATCAAGAAACTCGCTTGACCGCATTACTATCGATACAACGCTTCCGTTTCTATCGGGCAGAATAATGAAAACGTTCGGTGAAATCGCACGAATATGCCCATAAACGTTTGCCAGCTATTTCCCATCAGCACTCTTCCCCGACGACTGTTACTCGTTTTACGAAAAAACACCAGTTCCGATATCGCTTTTCTATAGCTTTACCAAACGACGACGACGACGACGACGACGACGACGACGACAACGACGAGAACGGGTCTTCGTACTTTTCGTTTCCGAGGCATACAATTAACAACGTTTACTCTTTTTTTGCTAACATTTTTTCTAGATCCTTTTTATCATTCTTCTCTCTTTTTAATCCATCTCTATTTCTTTCTTTTTTCTTTCCTAACCATACCTAGAACGTATCATTAAAAAAAAAAAAAACTCGTACAAATTGTATGCCGAAAAAATGTCACGATTTCGATATCTGCTTAGTATCTTTTCAGTATGGATTCTCGTAATTGGTTGGTTATAATTTCATTCCCTTTCCCCTCTCCCCCTACCCCTCCTACCAACCTATCTCTCTCTCTTTTTTTATCCTTTTTTCTCCCCCTTTTCGTCCCCTATACAGTGAAGAATATAACGTTCGCCAGGGAAGATCATAATATTTCGTTTTATATGTATATCGATTTGTCCGTTATCGTTAGTTCGTAATCTAGCAGCGGTGCAAACTATTAAAATTACTTTCTACATGTTCGAATATATCCAGAACCATATAGCCATACGTAATTGAGAAACCACTCGACGATGATAGCGTTGATAGCGTATCTTTTTGATTTTTCCTACCATGAAGATTCTTCCATATTTTTTTGTTTTCTTTTTTTTTCATTAAAATGTAACAAATTTGACGAATCCTAACTCGTTTATAATTGTCAAGTGTTAAAAATAAAAAAATAATGAGAGAGAAAGAAAAAAAGGTAAGCACGATTTGGCGTATAGTGTTAAAGAAGAGTAATTATAAGACAAGTTTTAACTATCCCACCGGTGGACAAGGCGTTATCCTTTATTGTCCCACTCCTCTATCTTTCTCTTTTAAATAAGCCCCTACGGAAAGCTCGTTGTTCTCTTCCCCTGTTTTTTCCTAAGAATTCTGTGAGCATGGTAGGTGTGGAAAGTACGTGCGAATAGACAAAGAATATGCATTATTTTCCTTATTCTCAACGATCTTCTTTTCTCCTTTCCCTTTTTTTTTCATTTTCATTTTCATTTTCTTTCTTTCTTTCTAATTTTTTTTTGCCCCAGCAAGAGAAAAACTCTATTGAGCCCTTCGCTCCATAAAACGCTCCGGGATGTTGGATATAAAAATGAATTTTGCCTGGGATTTAATTAAACGTTCGTTTTAGTTTCTCACGAGAGAAACGCCTATCTTTCAAAGTTTCAATATCTAGTTAAATTCGAGCGTGTTTTATGCCGAAGGAACAACGATGCGAAACCGAATAAGAAATACTTACTTCGATTCGAGATGTTTTTGTTTACCGTCAAAGTCCAGAAACACGAAGGGGTAGTTTAGGGGAAAGAAGTTGAAGGATTAAACGAGTCAAGAAATAAAGATTGAGTTCCAGTACTGCTACGAGTTAATTTCTATCGCACGATTTCTCCTAAAGATTTTAACTATTTGATAGATTTGTTTCTTTCACGATACTGGTTTGATCACGCGGAATTATCGAATTGTTCGGAAAAGTTTTACGGACTCTTTTAAAAAAAATTTCATTACAACGGTTGTATATTTTCGTGTACTATAGACTTAAAATTGTATATAAATCGGTACGAACTCGTCGGGATAATCGAATATTAAATTGTTTGCGAATAAAACAGAAAATATGAGAAGAACATTTCTTCGCGAGTGCTTTTTATGTCAATCGAATTTCATCCGGCTAATAATTTTGTGAATGGAAACGAAGAACGAAAAGAAATACTGTTACATTTAATCGGAAACGTAAAATTAGCTCGAAAAAGTAAGCGTGTGTCCAACGAAACGTTGCCATGTTCGTCCAGCAAAATACGTTAACACAAATACCACACGATAATTACAGCAACAAGTCGGATGTTTTTAAGCTATTTGAATAATTAATTGTCAATTGAAACAGCGGTGGAACGTATTCGAGATATCGTATTTTCAATTTCTCTCACGCTCTTTCTCTTTTAGTAAGGTCACTCAGTGTTGATTTTGCCTACTCTTGCACTTTATTTAATAATTCATTTCATTGCTTAAACGCGAAAATAGAACAACGGTAGAATATGACGTCCTGTTCCAATAAAATATATTCATTTAACGCCTTAAATATTACCACAAATTAACATTTGTCTTTTCCAATCGCGGTAATCTTTACTTTCCAATTCGACAAGAAATTTGATAAAAAATTAATTCCTGAACAAAAGATGTAATGAATTATTACCAATCATATTTTTATTATAAAATATTAAGTACGAGAATATAAATGTAAACAAAAATTACTTAAAAACTAAATAGAAAAATATGTACGTATTAATAAAATTTTGACGAAATTGATCCTATCATACGGATAGTTTTTAAATAGTTAAAATGAAAGAGCACATTTCTACCTTTAAGATGTTATTTTTTTTATGTTTCTACAATTATTGGTTCCAAAGATATCGCTTTCGAAAGATACCATTCATAATTTCAATACGCGTAGTAGTAGTGACATAAATTAACTATTATTTTTAGAGTAATTTGTTATAAACAATTTGTTATAAACAATATGACTTAAATAGAAAATTAGTACAGCTCATTTTTTTACAAACAAAAAGTAACCAAATCTATATATTATTAAGCAAGTTTACTCAATTAAAAATATCATATAAACAATTAGTAATAAACAATGTTGTATCAAATTTTTTTTATATAAAATGTTCCTATATATAAATATATGTATATATATTGAACAATTTGTTGTAAATATTGTATTATAAGCGATTTCTTTTTACGATTATTGCATAACTCTAATTGATGATAATTAAAATATCAAAATAAAGTATGCATTCATTCTTTCTCCTAATTAATTGAAATAAATGTTTGAGATACAGAGAGAAATGTATAAAATAGGTACAAGTTTCATCGGTACGAATTTCTAATGATTAAACTGAAGTTCTTGATAATTTATCAAGTATCTCCCTTTCTTTCCTTTTCTCTCTCTCTCCCACGTACATTTCAAACTACCTCATCTATAGTTCATCAAGAAGATAATTGGTTTTGCATAAGACGTAAAGTATCGATGGTTCCAGACTCCAAGCAAAGGATTAATCCGTAATTTGGTTCGACGTTCTCACTTCAGGTGGGTATTGTAATCCTTCTCGAGGCAGTAGTACACACCTAGTATTATCTTCGACGAACGTTGTTGATTCGTCGCAACGCGATGCGACACGGAGAAGCATGAAGATCCATGAAAATACGGTAACGGACATTGACAATTGGCGCGAATCGATTTTCTGCAAAATCCATGACGAAACTGGTAAACAAGGGAACGCGAAATTACATTCCCCGACCTTCCACACCTTTTCTAATCTCGAACAGAATATTCACGTATTTGTCGATACCTCCTTTCTTTGTTTTCTTTTTCTCGCATTATTCAAAATGTGTAAATAATCCTTTTTTTTTAAATAATAATAAAATCTTTTATTCATTCATTTCAATATTCTCTTGTTTGACTTTTTAATTAGAGCTAAGTGGACAATTAAAAACTAACTTTCATTATACCGCGTGTTTTCACATTTATTTCTCTGGTTTTCTTTTCTTTTCCTCGTTTTTTTTCCTCTTTTTTTCTTTCCTTTCTTTTCTTATCTCAAAGTTATAACGAAGTATTACTCGTATTATATTGGACGTAATTCTCATAAAGAAAAAAGGGATTGGGAAGTGAGGTAAGACGCGAAACTCGCGGTAAGGAGGATTAAACTGAAAGCATCGAGAGAAAGATTAGCTACAGCCAGGAATTTACTAAAGTTTCTTCTTCTACTTCTTCTTCTTCTTCTACTTCTTCTTCTTCTTCTTCTTCTTCTTCCCTTACTTCTTCATCTCCTTCTTTTTCTTTTTCTTCTTCTTCTTCTTCTTCTTCTTCTTCTTCTTCTACTACTTCTTCTTCTTTTTCTTCTTCTATCCACATTAGGTCGACAACAAGTTGCGATAAAAACGTAAGACCGGAAACGGTTACGGAAAATCGCTTTCGCGCTTTTCTTTCAAGAATAACAAGAAAAAAAGAAAAGGAAAGAAAGAGAAAGAGAAAGAGAAAGAAAGAAAATCGTGTCGCATGACGTTAAAAATCTTTTCGTAGCCTATTGTCGTCTTTATTGGTTAGAATAGAGAAGAAAAGGAATAGAAAAAGTGAAGAAGGTGAAAGAATAATTCGTTCAAACCATCGGGAAAAGATCATCTTTATTTTCACGCTTCTCGCGAAAAAACGATGACGACGAAGGGTGAACATTTTCTATCCTCTTTTTCTTATTTTCTTTCTTTATTTCTTTCTTTCTCTCTTTCTCTATTTCTCTCACACTCGTTCTCGCTTTTAGCCAAGCTTTTTCCACGATAATTCGATTTCTCTTAGATTCCTATGGAGTCGCGAAGAATCCCTCCGTAACCCACGAAACCGATGTAATTTATTTGTTTGGAAGAGATTTCGAGAAACTACTAACTAAATTTCTTCCTCGCTCGGGCCCGATGTGAACGTTAATCGTTTTACGACGAGAACAGCCATCGACTCGATTTATTTTTTTTCTCTATCTTTTACTCTAAGTATATCAAAGTAATGTTTTTCAAGGAGATAAAACCACATTTCCCCGCGTTTCTATTTTCTTCCTCGCTATTTTGTCTCCTCCCTTTAACCTTATTTTTTTCTTACTTCTTTCCCTTTTTCCTCTTTTTTTTCTTCCCCTTTTTTAACTCTTATTAATCTGAGAATTGGTCATGAATCTTCGTCCGAGGAAAATAGGAGGAAAATAGGAAGAAAAAGAAACAACAACAAAAAAATCAAGTCCGCGAGGAGGCCACAAGCCTCGAATTCATATTGCTTTTGCTGAATAAAAGACAGAATACAAAAAAGAGAAAGAAACTGTTATAGATTCGAGATGAGAGGTAGATGGGGGGGAGAAGGATAGGATGACTCTCTTCAAGAGTTTTCAGCTCTCTCTCTCTCTCTCTCTCTCTCTCTCTCTCTCTCTCTCTCTTCTCAGGGCCTTTTATTTCTTGAATAAGTCAAATACTCATGAATAAATGGTCAATGCGAGAAGGATTGGTTGAAGGAATCTTTCGGACTTTGAAAACCTATAAAAACGTTATTTATCGAAATCATATTTTCTATCGAAAAAATGCGAACGGCATACGCGAAAAGAATTAAATATAAATATCAAAGTAAAAAGTTAGAAAAATAGAAAAAAAAACGAAATAGATAGAAAGAGAGTGTGTGAATGAAAGAAAGAGGGGTGAAAGAAGGGATGGTAGAAAAGGAGGATGAGTTGACGCCGTGTTAATTAAGATTGTATTTACTCGAGCGGAAGTAGGCTGATGCAGCGTAGCTCGCGCGAGCACAGAACGAACGAAATGGAAGGTATCTCTGGTTGCTGTCGTTGTCACTGCTTTCTGTTCTCGAAATTATATATGACGAAACGAGTCGCGAAATTCAACGAGCTAACGCAAAAATATCTACGAAATCCTTTATTACATTTTTCTTCCATTCTTCTTTTTTTCCTGTCTGTCTGTCTGTCTGTCTCTCTCTCTCTCTCCCTCTCTTTTTCTTTCCCTCCACTTTATTTTTTTATCTTTTATTTTCCTCTCTCTCTCTCTCTCTCTCTCTCATATATGCACACACTCCCTTCGTGCTCGTGGTCCTCTTTTTTATTTACGAGAGAAAAAAAATATGTTCTTCCTTGAATGGTTCGTCAACGAAGGGAAATCTGTGAAACGTGGTGGTTTCATAGATTCGTACAATACATAATTGAAAAACGGCCGAGTACCGTTGACCACGAGAACGATTACGACAAGGGCAATGACCGTACTGACGATCTCGTTTTAATTAAATCCAGCTCGTTCGACGAATTAATCTTTTTTATATTTAAAACGAATATATTTCAAATATACGCTCATATATGTTTACACAATAATCGTAAAATAAAATTAATCATTTTATGAGAAAAATCCTTATCGATTTAATTTGTTTTTCTTATAAAGGGGTATGGATGAAAGTGGTTTAAGTCACGTAAGTGTAACCTTCAAGGACGGAATATTTCATATCAAGTTCTATAAAAAAAATTCCAAATATTTTATTGATGAAAAGGGTAAGAATCAAAGTGGTCTAGATTAAAAAAATTGTGCACATAATAAAACTCGTAGTATTTGTATTTTTTATGTAAGTAGGAATATCACGAATAAGAATCAAGTTCCTTGGAATGTTTTTTTTCTTGGACGGTAAGAAAGGTTAAAGTTTTAAAGTAAGTGGTAAATCCGTTGCGAAAAAAGGTCACAAGACCCTCTCTCTCTGTCTCTCTTTCTTTCTTTCTTTCTCTCTTTTTCACCTTCCTTCTCTCTCGACTTTGAATTTCTTTACCGTGATTCCTACCGCGGATTTAGCATGGAATATTCATCTTGCTCCGTTCTCACCCTCGAACACGCCACTGTGCACGACGTCGCACGGCATCTCGGTCTCGCAAATGGCTTAACCATTTCACCAATGACGTCATCGTTGTCGTCAACACTACGACTTGCAGCAACCAGCCCTTATCCACCTACGAAAGGTCGATCCTAAATTCAATATTGATTTCTGATTTTCTCAAAAACGTTTCTTTCTTTTGCTATTCTCGATTCTAATATTATCTAATTGAACATTAGGAATTAATTTGATCGACGATTAACCTTCGATTTGCGATAAGGATACCTTTACTTGAGACCATAAGTGTTTGATTGTTAGCCGAAGGTAATGAAAAGTATAAAAAATATTGACTAAAACAAGGAAACTAAGAACAGAAGGAGAAAGGGAGAGAAAGGAAAAATAATTCATCAACGGAACTCCATTGGAGGGATTTCGTTTTGTTCTCGTCATCGATTCAATCGAAAAAAAATTCTTCGTATAAAAAAAAATTCATATTTCGTTCATTCATTCGTCCGTTCGTTCGTTCGTTCGTTTTTCAATTTCTATTGTATTACCTGCCTCGCCACTATTTTGCCCTTAATTACCAAACCATACGTATGCGCGGTATTTAATCGAATTCTATTCCTAAATGTCAATTAACGAATATAATCGGAGAGTAACGAGAAATATTTGGTATCATGATGCTAGTTGGTATTTCATTATTATCTTCTATCTAAAGAAAAAAATTATATCAAAAAACTATCGTTGTGCGTGTGTATGTGTGTGTGTGTGTGTGTGTGTGAATTTTGTTCGTAAAATTTCATTCGTTTGTCAACAAAATTCTGCAACAAAAATATTAAACGACAACGAATAAACCTCGTGTTCGAAAATAAAATACTATAATTTTTATTATACGAGTATATAAATGTGTATAAGAGATAAGCACATGTATTTTTGTTTGTGTATTCATAGATATAAAGATCGATGTGATGGACTTGTTAGCCGCCTCATTTGCTACTGAAAAATAGCATCGTCTAAATGGATGCGGAAAGCGTTAGTGTTGTGCCATTTGTACGATCGATCGATAAGCACCAAGGGGGAGATAAGGAGAGTCATTTAAGTCCACACCGATTAGCGGGATATCGGTTCTTCCTTAGCTAAAGTTCGATCGTTCCTATTAAATCTATGAAATAGTAAAGCACGGTACAAATAAACTTTGTCATTTGAAAAAATACTTAAACGTTTTTGAAATAAACGAAAATGTTATTTCTTTTTCTCAAAACATTTCTCTCGTTAAGAAAAAAGAATAGAAAAAGCAGAAAAGAAAAAATGCAGATTAAAAAAAATCCACACGTACGTTCGTATAAAGAATTTAATAAAACCCAATTATTTTTGTTTTCGTGTACTACTAGAATTTCCATAAAAAAAAGAAGGAAAAAGAAAAATCGATGTTTCTTTAGCAGGAAAATATAATAATAAAAAAAAGCAAGAAAAAAGATAAATTTCATGCGAAAACCATGAGCATCGTAATTAATTAATTATTCTTCGTTTTACGAAATAGAATTTAAACAGAATATCGAGATAGTTAAAGAAAAGATAAAATCGTTTATGTTAAGTAATTAGAATAGAAATGGAAACTTTGTTGAATTGGACTAACGTGTTTGGTAAAATCTTGTAAAATCTATGAGAATATTCCCGCGTAATATTTGGAAGGAATAGGGAGTGAGTACCGTTGTTTACCGAACATTCGTATAACTTGGTAGATGCACGCACGAGTTCACCCTCTTGTGCATGCGCGCGCGCGCGTTTCCTAACTTGGGGCACCCTCTCTAACCCCCCGCAAGCTACGATATGAAGGAACTGGAAAGCTAGAAACTCGTTAGCGTACAGGTAGATTGTTCTACCGAGTCGTAGGGCGTTACCATTTCGTAACTGACTTCCTAGCGAACGACACGAATGGGAGGATGTTGGATGTTGCTTGAATGATCGAGTGAGAGAGAGAGAGAGAGAGTGATGAAAGAGGTTGGGAAGGGAGAGAAAAGACAAGAGACAGAGAGATAGATAGAGAGAGAGAGAGAGTGAGAGAGAGAAGAGAGAAGAGAGATGAAGCTGAGGTGGAAGGAGATAGCATAAGATAGGGTAATTGATTGCTGCACGGTCCTACGTAGATTAATAATAGTCACCGTTATCATCCTGCATATAGGGGTTTCGCCCCTGTGTCTCCTGTCGTGATACACGATACTTGGCTGCCACTGACTCTAGACACGCTTTAACCGTGACACGGCCATTTCTCCTTCTGTCCTGCTTTCCAAACCGCACTCACATATACCTACCATACAACTTTCCTCACGTAGATATTCATTCTCATTTTATATCCGCAATACCCAATGATAGAGGTTTGCAACTTAATTAGAAATTATTTTGTTATTATTTACTTGGAACAAAATATTATTATATTAATAAATCGATGCGGTTTGTTATTTGTAAATAAACTAACAGAAACAACATTGATGTATTGATTCATGTAATGAATATATATTATATATTTCGATATGTGTGTGCGTTAAAATTTCAGGATAACTATTTCACTGTATTATTTATTATTTCTAATAAAATTGTAGATGGAATCAACGAACTCGTAAACAACTGTCATAATCTCGAAAGAACTTTAGTATAGACGATGCAACCAAAAATATAAAAGTTTGAATGTTAAAACGAAGAAAGGTGATAACAGAACAAAACAAAAATCTCAACCCATATATTCGAACCATTTAAAGTTAAATGAAAATATTTAAAAATATAATGAAGAGGAATATCCCGAAATGTCCAAAGAGGAGGGAACAGGCAAATAAATATATTTTCAGGTTGTACTCAGCCACCGTTATATAGTTCGTGGTTTATATAAAGGTAAAGCAAATACGGTACGAGCGGAAACTCGTCAAGGGCTCGTCCCCACGCGACAAATTTTCATCCTCGCGAAAACGTTTACCGTGTATGGTCAGCGTAGGTTGAAACGCGCGTCTGGGTTGCGTCCCTTGGTCACCGGGTCAAAATTAGAAATTGCAGTTGCACCAGCTCGCAGCTGCTACCACTGCTGCTGCCACATTAATAATAATTTGCCGGGCACCTGGAGACCAAACGCTAATCCGTGATCGTTAACCATTATTAAGGTCGACCTAGCAGTAACCCCTACGAAACGTCGACAAGGACGAACGAATACGCTTCTATCTTTCTCTCTCTCTCTTTCTCTCTCTCTCTCTCTCTCTCTCTCTCTCTCTTTCTCTCTTTTTATATATATATGCATGTATTATAATATGGAGATCGTTAAACGTTCAGTTAATGTGATCGTGCAAGCGTGTCCTGATCGTCCAAGCTGCCAAACTTTTTTGCAAATATTCAAACGTCAACCCTTAATCCTGTCATAGCTATCAAACTTGGGAGAAAACATTCTTGGCTCAAGCAAATCCTTGGCTCGTAATATGAAACCTTACGAGAAATTCAAATTCTTAGTTAATTAATTAAAAAGAGAAATAAAAAAATAAATCTAAATAAATTCTCCGACATTTATATATATATATATATCTTTGATATTTCATATATATACACATGTAATTGTTGTGTAAAAATAATAATCTTTCTTCGTTTCTTCCTAGGAGTTTTCAGATAAAATAGATGTCAGTTTATTCGACAATGAATAATTTGACGATACTTGTAGATAGAACTATAAATAATGAAATGATGATAAACCATATATAGAAAGATATGAATAACTAATAGAATACATTTATTATCAAGTAGAATGGCAGCAAAGAAATATGTCATACTTTACCGAAACATCGAATCTTTGTATATCTAGTGTGTATATTCGACATACACAAAGCCATTCAAAGTTAGCTCGAGGCGCCTGGTTCTTCTAGTTACCCGGTTTTCTGGTAGAATTATATGCCAAATAGAGAGAGAGAAAGCACGAATGATTTAAGAGTAATAAAGACAGAAAGAACTAGACTAGAAGAAGGAAGAAACATAAAGGAGTAAGTGAGTAAGAACAATGACAGGAACTCGTGACACATACGTACACAAGTCCGGTTTACACTCAAGAATGATTACTTTAGCCTATCATTGTTATGTACCTTCGACGTGGACCAACGAGAGGCCTTCGGGCAAAGTACTCTGTGCACAAATATACATTTAACATCTACCGAGTGTTTTCCAAGTATATGCTTGTTGGTAAACTCGAATAAAAGTGCTTTAAATGATACCGTCGATTGTACAACGTTAAACGATTCTTATCAAACAAATACAACACACTTTGAAATCATTTTCTTAAGGATCTATTATGTTAAATTGTTCGAAAAATCATATCGCTTTTCGCAAAACAATTTCATTATTTAACATTTAACTTTAAATCTTCTTATCTCTCATTTTACATTCCATCAACAGACGCTAGAAATATCTAAAAAAGTTGAATTCATCAAATTCGACGATTTACGATCATTTTAAAATACTTTGTATTCTAAATATGAAAAAACAAAATTATTTACCAAACAGCTTAAATTGTTTACTGATTTGATTTCACAAGCTAAAATTCCTCTTACTTGAAATTGCTTTTAACTCTTTGAAACATGCTAGAGTTACTAAGTATGTCCTACCTTTTTAATACCTAAATATTCATGGTGGTATATATATTTCACAGTATCTTAAAAAATTAAAATTACGTAAAACAGCGGTTTAACAACAGCATAGAGGGACCATTTATCTCTTTCTCTCTCTTTCTATATATATATGTAGAATTCCTTTCTTCTCATCAGTCTTTCTACGAATATCTGCCTATCAAAGAGTAAGAATACTGGTATTAATAATGAATTGTTCATGAAGATAAAAAGACCATTTCAATGAAAATGCAATATATTCTGATAACAAGAAAATACATATAAGAGACGTTCACTGCTTGATGGCTAGACGATGACTAACTCCTCAGTCCTTCGTTCTTTTTCAACTGTCTTTTCGTATAAAAACTTATCGCTGCACGCTGCTACGTTCCAACGGTCCTACAAATTATACATTGTTCAAGAATGCTTATTTACATTGCGATAGAATCTCGCTCCTATGATCTAATCGGTATCGGCAGCACTAAATAAATACAGTAAACCCCCCTATAACGCGTACTCTTTTAAGGAGGGAGCCTGATTTAGAGGCTTTTAAAAATCGACTTTTTCAAGAATTTTTTTGAGAAGGAAAGAAATATTCGATTGAAACGAAACTTTCAGGTTTTATTGTTCTATATTTCAACAGTCTTCTCAAATTTTTTTATTAAAATATATTTCATATTATGCCTGGTACAAGCATTTTGCCGAGACGCCTGTTTTTTGCGGCGGGAAAGATGCTGGTTTCAATTTCCATCTGAAACAAAGGTCCTTTCACAGTTTTTTTTTAATATAGTATAGCTTCTCGTTAAGCCAGTCATATTCAAAAATGTGAGAGATTGAACAATTTATCGCTAATTAATGAAAAAATTTTTTTTTGGGAAAAAAAAATTCACTTTAAATTGTTTAAAAAATAGGTTAATTATAACTTTCTTATTATTTATGAGGCTTAACGAGAAGCGAATTTAATTCCGAATACAATAATCTTTGTCTCGTTTTGATAAGACGTTTAATTTTTTCCCTATCTTTCCCGCCCGTAAGGAAAAATCGTAAAAAAAAAAACCGAGAAATCGCGCGGTAAAATTAATCGGCCGCACGTATACCTTATCGACGCTTGCTCACAATTTCTTCTGTAACTCCGAAAATATTTTGATTTTTCTTCTGAAATTTTGGGGACACATTCTTGGATCGTTAGGGAAGACATTTATGCAAAAAAAAAAAATCGATTTTTTGAAGCCTCTAAATCAGGCTCCCCCCTTAACGCATTTTCATACTACGCGATTTCAGTCCCTCGTATAACGCGTGTTTTCCCCCATATAACGCGAAATTTATAATGATTTGAAGTTTGACAGTTAACAGTTCATAGATAATTTCACGTACCTCTGCACATTGTGTCAATTGAGAATACTCCTACAACGCGATTTTCCATTACGCGGAACGAATCTACCGCGTTATAGGGGGGATTACTGTACTTCTTTATATTGCGTGAATGCTATCGACAGTCTTAAAACCTGTGAAAACTCTCGGCTCTCAGGTATACTTTAGCTCGTATTCCCTTTGTCGAATTTCCCCATCCTTCATATATATATAACTGAATACTTAAATTAATTATAACCTATTCTTATTCATTTTATAAATATAAAACGTCTTAAAATATTAAAATATAAATCTACTAACAATAAGTTACAAATTTTATTATAGAAATTAAATGTCTCTGCGGATAAAATAAAAGAAAATTATCTTTTGATAAAATAATAATACATAGAATTTTCCTTCGAATTTCTATTTAACTAACGAATTACTAGTAAGAGAGACATTAGAAACACACCCTATACATTGTGAAGCATATAATTGACTAGAAAACGCGCGTATGGACATGAACGCGAGACATACTTCCTCGTCAACGTAGATAACGTTGACGGTCCTCCAATTTACCGTACGCGTTTCTACAATTCGCACATGGCCCTGCTCGACTACTTAATTAATCGTTTGCATGGCTCGTAATTACTTTCATCCTCTCGTTCTCTCCTCTCTCTCTCTCTATATATATATATATATATATATATATATGCATATGTATATGTATCGTACTCTCTCCCTTTCTAGTTGGATGAAACGACCTGGGATTCAAATGACCGACGAGCGCGTAATTAGCACCGTCATGCATTCTAGCAAACACGTGTGCCTTCGAATTTACTCTCTTGGAGATTGACATAGACTGAAGGGATTGGAAGTTTCCAAGTATGATATCCGATCATCCTTTTATACTATCGAATACGCGATGTAGTTCTATTATCCCGTTCGTATAATTCTATGAATTTACTTTAGCTTACTCGTTATTTTGTCATCGACTAACCGCAAATTGCTACCCAAACGATTCTAATTTCATTGTTTATCTTTCATCGAATAAATGAAACAGACAAACATTTGGAGATTTTAGGACGATCATAAAAAGAGGATTTTTCTCGTACGTTCGAAAAATACTCTGAATGAAGTGAACACAAAATTGATGATTAAAATTGATGTCCAAACTGATTTAAGGATAATGCATGGCTAATTCCGGGAGACGCAATTTATCGTGAACAAGATTAAATTAAAATTATAATTTTGTACATGGAGTTATACGAATGTCACGGAGAGAATATAGTTGGATGTCCCCGTTACGTTGTATGTCGTATTTACGAAGGGTATACTACAGTTAGTCGTCTTTTTCGAATTTTCCGTCTGGAAATACGACGATAAACGTGTTGGCCGTTGTCAGGTTGTTTTCCCGATTGTATTACTCTCGGTAAAGGCTTAAGGGATTATTAATAGGAAAGTCGATGCCAAGCGACAGAGAGAGAAAGAGAGGAAGACAGGGTGAGAGGATGAAGGAGAAAGAGACAGGGATGTGGTAAGAAGCAGCAACGAAGGTAACAACGAGCCAGTATGGCTCGGCTTTATTAATGATCGGCATCGTCGAGTTTGCTATGGGCCATGGGACAATTTCGCACACGCAACGCTCTGATATTACCGCACACCCTCCACTCTCTAAACTTCCTCCCTCTATCTATCTCTCTCTCTCTTTCTCCCTCTCTCTCTCCCTCTCCCTTTTCCGCATTCCACGCTACATTAATTTCGTATGGTTGCTAATTATTACAACGGATCCCTCGCTGGCTTTTGTATCTCGTCCCAACATTGCTCCAAAACGAGCGCTCATCCGAACAAAAGTCATTCTTGCTATCTCATGCTAGTAAAACCGATCCTAAAATGTCACTTTAAAGAGGAATACGTTGACGAGGACTATTTATTCGTTGAAAGTAACAACGACGAACGAGAAAAATAAAAAAAAAAAAAGGAACAAGGATGGAGAAAAAAAAAAAGAAGAAGGAAGGAATTCTATGCAGTTTCGGTCGGGAGATTAGAAATAAATTTGTGCTTTTTTGCGTGAAGAAATTGTTTGCTCGGTCGTAGGTAAAACTGCGCATGTTCGCGCGCTTGCTCGCACGAGTTATACTTTTGTATAGTGTTTCTAGCTACCATCGAAAGAGAGAGAGAGAGAGAGAGGGAAAAAGAGAAAGAGAATGAGAGAGGGAGAGAAATATATAGAGAGAGAGAACACACCAAGCTCTCGTATAGAGCAGCAAATTATTTCTGTCCTGAAATCTCGCGTGCATTTCTCCCTAATTACTGCGGAGCTGTGTAATTAAATTTAATTACAATTCGCTGGGCTACGTCATCGCGTCATCTGCTTCTTTTGCCTTAAATCTCTACCTTTCATCAACGATTTCAACTTATTACTCTCTCTCTTCTCTGTCTGTTCTCGAAATGACAATTTTTCCTAAAATTTTCTTCCACGTTATTTCGCAGGACGAATAAGAAAACTTTTCGTTTAAGACTAGCAGTACTTGTATTAACCCTCACCTTCCTTGCAAAAGATGATAATACTAATGTTGAGACGTTTAAAGGACATTTAGGATGTTGAAGAAAAGACCTTAGGAACGATCGTCGTATTAAAATTTCTTAACCAAAAGGGTTTCTTCTTATCTTAAGCTTTTTCCCAGAAGGAAAAAAAAAATTAAAAAAATACCATCTACGGCTCAAGTACTTACAATTAAAGTCTCTCTTTCTCTTTTCTCTCTCAAAAGCACGAAATCCTTTTACCGCGTATCCTTTTTCTTCCGAGTTACTTCTGAACGTTTTAAAAGAATTGCACGCGGTTCGAAGGCGAACACGAGACGTACACACACACACGCGCGCACAAACATATACAATACACATACATTCACTCTCTCTTTCTTTCTCTTTCTCTTTCTCTTTTTAAACCTGTTTCTTTCCCACATCTAAGATCCTCGTTATAGTCTTCAATAATTGAATTACATTTTCCTTGGTTAACTTTAGCGTACTCGCAATAACGTCTATCTTTTTTCTATTTCTTTACATTTTAACATTATAAATAAGAAAAAATTGTAAATAATAAAATAAAATATTTTACAATATTAGAAATAAATCTATTTAAATCTTTTTATTTCAAAATTCTAAATAAAATAAAATAAAATAAAATAAACCGTTGGAAGTTTGAAAGGAAAACCATAATTTTGTTTCGGTTGAAAACAAGCACGGTCACGTAAGAAGATTTCTTCCGGTTAAGAAGTCTCCTCCGTACGAGATGAAGCCCCAAGTTATTTTTCCTTCTCATAAATAACAGAACCCACTCAGGATGTTTCGATATCAATTTTCGATTTACATTCGGTAACACATCACGTAGGTATCGTCTTTTATTATTTATAGCGAAGGACTTTGTGAATTCTCGTTACTGAATTTTGTATCTCTTGTGCTACTTTACTCTCACGGCACTCTCCGATGAGAAAGGGTGAGAGGGGGAGAGAGAGAGAGAGTTTCTTACTTTCTATCACTCTTTTCTTTCTTTCTTAGTTTCTTTCTTTTTCTTTCTTCTCCCTCGAGTCAACGGAGAGTTTTAGAAAGATTGCTTAGCCGGACGACGACGACGACGACGACGACGACGACGACGACGACGACGAAAGGGAGAAGCAGTCTTGCTAAAGTTCGAACTAGATTTCGCACTTTGATACCGATTCCTACGAACGTATTTACTTGACAAACTTTCTATCTAGAACTTCCTCGAAATTCATAATCCCAAGTGGGAATGCAAACTGTCATTCAAACGAACGGCTACTCTTTAATGAACGTTTTCACGAACAAAGACTAAAAAAAAAATAATAATAGGAGATAAACGATCGTTCGATTTAAGAAACGAGATGACCGATTTTACGAATTCGGAATAATTAATCTACCGTTTCTCTCTCGTTAAACTCGTATCTTTCAATGAAAATCAAATAATCAAAATCTTAATCATCTTTCGTATCTCTTAAACTTATCTCGATATACCATGGAAATATAAATTTTGTACTAAATAAATCATCGATGGTCGTTCGAGTCATGAAAATTTTCTCTATGATAAAAGAGATTAAAAAAGAACAAAAAAGAAAGGAATAAAACATCGGTTAAATCGTAACGATATTTCATCGAGTTATATAGCCGAAATCGTTCCTCGAAACGATTCATAATCGAGTCTGGTTTAAAAGCAAACCGTGAAATCACATTTGTCTCTGACTTTTTTCTTTCTCATCTTTTTCCAAAGCTCAAAATTTCCTCCCCTTTCTCTTTCTCTCTCTCTCTCTTAACCGTTTTATTCAGCCATGAATACAAATTACGCACCACCGGTGTAGGTAGTTTTAATTAGACGATAAAGAGGGGCGACGATAACAGTGTTGTATCGGCCACTTGATTACATTCACTTTCCAGAGCGAACGAGAGATAGAAAGAGAAAAAGAGAGAGAGAGAGAGAGAGGGAGGGAGAAACGAATACGAATATCCAACACTTCCTATGGATATTAATTTTTGAGCATGCCGCACGGGATATTATTATCGAGCGATATTACCGAGCATAAATAATAATTCTCACTACCATTGACGTCATTTCGAATAGATATTCAAAGGGCCATGCATGCATGCATGCATCTCGTTCGAATGTAAACCCTTGGGGGGTGAGGTTTACATAAAAATACATACATACGTAAATACATAAACACATTAGACACAAATGTTCTCATACATTTCTTATGAAATTTAAAACTAGATGTTACGATTTGGATAATCTCGAATAGAATGACGTTAAGCACCGATAAAGAGCGAACGCGATCATCGTGCTCGTGAAGATCTAAAGATGGTGTAAAGTATCTCCTGTAATACATGCCGACGCTATTTCGGTCTCGGCTTATGCGTTTACAGAGTAGCGCCAAGGGGCACCGAAGCGAGGCACGAGGGTCTCTCCCAAGGGCGTGATCGGGAATTATCATTCAATAATGGCGTCGGCTAGCCAACCTCTTGCATCTTGATGGAGCTATGAGAGAGAGAGAGAGAGAGAGAGAGAGAGAGAAAATCATGCCTAGAGATACCTATGTACTATGTAACTATGCATACTTACTATCTATATGTATACATATATCCAGATTTATATACACGTATATAATATATTTATTTAATAATCTAATTAAATAATTATATTTTAATATCCTACTGATCTAATCAATGTTTGTACTGGAATTTAAAATGTGTGTGTTGCAAATTAAAATGGTTTAATTATAGGAAAGGAAATAAATAATAATCTCCAGTATTCAATGTTATATGCTTGAACATATTAAAAATAAAAAAAAAATAAAAATAACTTTATGCCACCATAAACTATACATACGGTATCGTCTACATGCATACATATAGTGTATATTAATGTAATAATATAATAATATAAAATGACATTTTAATTAATTAATATCGTATCCTTTACAAAATGCTTCTTCAACTTAAAATGTGACAAATCGAATTAATATGGTTATAGGTAAAATAATTAACATTATAACATTAAGGGGTACTAAAAGCTTACGTTGCTTTGAAGTTACCTCGTTCTGATCACAAAGTTAGTCTAGAAAGAAAATAATAAAAAGAAAAGAAATATAAGGGAAGAAATCATGAACGTTATAACCAGCAGTAAGGCCATTCTCCGACGCGTCTCTATCGAATGGGAGTTTTCAGTGGAAGTACGTGGGAATACGGGGGTGTAAAGTAAATCTGATCTTAATTCAGCCGCCATAAAAGCCGCAGCGACATCTCATTTTACGATACGCCGAGTACATACACGGCTACGTAATATATAATATATATATGTATATGTATATACGTATATTTTCTCTACGTATAGACGGTTGCAACGAGCAACACCAACGTCGAGCAATAGAAAAGACGCATACATAGACGGAGGAAGAGAGACAGTTAGTGAAAGAATGAGAGAGTGAGAGAGTAAGAGTAAGAGTAAGAGTGAGAGAGAGAGAGAAAGAGAGAGAGAGAGGGGAAGATGTATTAAACTGGAGAGCTTATACCTCGTAGTAATATCTCTTGGCGTTCGAAAGCGAGCAACCGAACACAGGCAAATCCTTAATCGGTTGCCACAGCTCGATCCCTCCGGCAGCGACCTCTACTTCTGCTAAAAGCCCTTGCACGTTCGAGATTTCGATCTGCTTCGATCCGTGAACCTGTCATTCGCAAAATAGAAGCCACCAAACATACCACTCTCACCCTCTCTCTCTCTCTCTCTCTCTCTAATACGCACGATGGGAACCCTCAACAATCTATTTCTATCTCTATTATCACTTCTAAAATAGAAGTTAAATTACCAGAGTGTAATCGATGGATTAGATTTGTAATATATAAAAAAGAAAAATTGTAAATATATATATATATAAGAATTTATTATTAGTATTATTAGATCGAATAAACAATTGCGTTGCTCTGAAAACAAAGTTTATTCTTTAACTATTTACAAATTTTCTATACATTTAAACGTTGACCTTTTTTATATACAAATCTTACCTGAAAACAAAGAAACGACATTAAAAGCCTATTCTTTCCAAACTCTCTTTTTGAATAATTAACCGATAGTAATAATGCAATATAATACACTATGACACCTAATGACTAATAATTTGACTATCGCTCACTTAACCGGCCGAAAAGGTCAGATTAACAGTGCTCTTCTTGCTTGATGTTTACCTTTATGTGGCAACGTCGCGACATTTTCTAATTTCCTCTAACCGTTTAACCAAGAGATTATATTCTCTTTACATAAAAGAAAAAATAGATAAGAAAATTTCATCACCAAATATTTCGAAATACTTTACTGACATCTCTAACCAGATATTAATGAGAATTCTTTTTCTAACCGCATTAAAAAGCATTTTCCTGAATACAAAATTCATTTTTTTTGTTCTTTTAAATTAAAAAAAGAGCCCAAGGTTATTTTCCCGTGTAGTATTTTGTTCGAAATACAAGGCGAAAAATGATGACGAAGATCGGGAGGAAGGAAGGAAGGAAGGAAAGACGTCTTTTTCTTCGCGATTGTAGCAGACGAGATATAAAGAAAGATACAGTGGTTGGTAAGGATATTGTGGGGGGGGGGAGGGGGAAGAAAAGTAAAAAAGAAGAACCAGAAGAAGAAAAAAAAAAGAGATACAGTAAAGTACCAGTATCCTCATGTACAGTGAAGGGGAAGGACGAAAAAACAAGTTGCGAGCTTTTATCATGGAATTCGTTAAAAAATTCTTCGTTGTGATTGTATATTAAGCGTCGCTTTAACGAGTACTCCAAACGGTATTCATTTGGTACAGCCGTTAAAAAGCACGGTTACAAAAACTCTTTCCTACTCGCCCTTTTCCGTTATACTTATCTCGGATGAAAGAAAAAAAAAAGAAGAAAAAGGATAAAGAAAAGAAAGAAAAATGTAAAATAAAAAAGAAAAGGTAAAATGAAAAAGTATGAATAGAAATTACTTAAAAAATAAATATGAATAAATAAAAAATCAACTTTATCCAATAATATATATGGATTATGATTAATTTAAGATAAATATAGATAAGCGAAAACTATGATTAGGACTATATTATCAATACCCCGTTGTACGATATTTACAACTGGTTAGATAGTACTACTTGAAAAAACAAAATAAAATAAAAACAAAAACAAACGAGCGAAGGGTGCGACATGGTAGAACGAATTTAAAAAAGAAGGAAGAAAGAAGAAAAAAAACATGCAGAAGAATCGTGGGTACCGTTCGCAAAGTTTCCATTCGTGGCTCGTCGACAATCCGTGGAATTACAAAGACTTGGGACTAGCGCGTGTCGTTTTGTAAACACAATTACCGTGGTATTCAACGCGATAAGGAAACTTGTGCGAACGTTGAAAAAAAAAAGAAAGAAGAGAAATATGGTTGGTTGGATAGTCGTTGAGTTAGGGGGTATGAGCAAAAGAAATATAGAAATAGAAAAATAGAAAGGAAAAAGAGAAAGAAAAAGAAAGAAGAAAAAAAAGGAAGAAAGAAAAAAGTCGCGACAAGGTAAGTGGTGCGATTATAATTTTCAAGGAAAAGAAGAAGGACTAAGGCTTCCTTTCGAGAACACAGGTCTACTTTTCCTATTTTCCTTCTACCCTCCCAACTGTTTTTCCTAATTGAGAGTCTGCGAACTCGCCGAGGCGCGAACATTAACGGGAAGTCTCATTAAAATTTTCATCGCGTAGTTTTCACCTCTACAAAATTCGACGCTTAACAAAATGCGAATTAGCTCGAGAAATCGTGGATCATACTGGTGACTCGTTCTCATTCGTTTCTTTCTATCCTTTACCCCATTCCCTCTTCATCTTCGGTTTTCAGCTAGTTTCCTTCCTTCCTTCCTTCCTTCTTCTACGTAATAAGCACCAAAGCTTTATTCTGCTACTTTACTTTGAGGTAAGAAACTACGATCCAAAGTACTTTGAGCTAATCTCTCATGTTTTATTCTTACTTTATGAAACGTTAATATCACTAATACGTCATTCTTTTTTATATTATTTTATCATCGTTAAACAAAGTTCCAAGTTTGTAGGAAACTTTATTCGCAATACATCACGTGTTGAGAAAAATAAACGAATTTATTTTATATGTCTTAGATACCCAATCGGTAAAGTATAATTTAAGCCTGGTTCAATAACCATATCCTTTCTCTCAAGGATATACCATGGCCTACTTAGAAATTTATTGGAACGAACTACGCTTAGTATATGAATTTGTATTAAACGAACTTCTAATCGCGATAACTGCTTCGCGAATTATCGTCCGCAACCGAATATTCGTTAATCGAGATTAATATCTAAACACACACCGAATTCTGTAGAACTATATTTTATCGAATAAAGAAAATGAATAATGCCTTGGCTTTCCACGTAACACACGATCTCGAAGGAACTCGTTTGGAAAGTATTCGATGTAGAATAAGAAAGAAGCTGACGCGAAACTTGAAAATACACCAGCTGGCTTTCAGGAAGGGACCCTTTACTTTCTTACTTCCTTACTTTCTTCCACGCACTTGCCTTGCTAACTTGACATACCGATTTTACCACAAAAACTACTGATATTTACTTTTAAAATATGATCATATGATTTTATGTCGAGGAAATAACTTTTAATATTAAAACTAAAAACAATTGTTAAGGCAAATCAATTAAAATTATTCTTTGCAATATAATTTTTTAAATGTTCCAATAAGAGTCAGAAAATTGTTAAACCCTTTTATTACTAGCGACCTATATACAGATCATTCATGAATAAGCCCAGTTACAGCTGTAAAAAAAATTAAAGTTTACGTTACGATGATTATTGCTAAATTCATAAATTTTTAACGATATTGAAATTTAAAATGTTGGAATTATAATTATGATCGTTATGGACGTAAAAAGAAATATGTTAAAAAAAAAAAAAAAAAGTAAAATTCTGGCTATAATGATTCTCGCTTTCCACGTTAAAACTCGCTTTCTTTTATTGAATATAACACATATGCTATGCTAACAATAAGTACGCGCATGTATATATACTTATTTACATAGGAGTATACAGGCATACATCGTAGATACCTTGTATGTCACTGTAAAGCTTACACTCGAAGGAAAGGGTGTGCTTTCGTCTTAAAACAAACACACGCTTTTCCTGCGATTACCATGTACCTACCGTTGAGAGTTTTCTCTTAAGCAGGCCAGTTCGACCTATATTTTTCTATGAAAATATGCGAAAAATGAGAAAAGAAAGACGAAACTTTCTCTCCCACTCTCTCTCTCTCTCTCTCTCTCTGTATTTCTTTGTTACTCGTTAAAATTTTTTTATTCAATTTGAAACACGTCGAGACTAAAATTCGATGATTCTTTCTTTTCTATCTTCAATTAGTTTTTCTTCTTCTTCTTCCACAAGTTGTTTAAATATACTAATAAAGAAAACACAAAGAACAAGATCAAGATGTGTTATAGGTCGTAATTTTGAAAAAATTCTTTTCAATCTGACGACGATAATTTTAAATATGATTCTAGCGTACATAATTCCGCATTGTTATTATCATTTAAGTAATAAAACTTTGAAACGAACGAGTTGTATAAATTTTTTCTCATATAGTATTACGGGGATTTATTTAGCTTCAGGCGAGGTATCTCCGAGCGTTTCCTTCTACCATATATTCCTACTTCAACGAAGATACACGAGAAAAGAATGTTTTTTAATTCTCTGGTATTTATTTTCAACATTTCGCTGAAAGCGAAAGACGATTAATCAATTTTTACCTCCTACCATTACCACATCAACTCTTCACCGATTAACAAATATGGCACGTTCATATGTTAGTTATTTAAAAAGAAAAAAAAAAAAGAAATAAAAAGCATGGTCTGAAACAGAAGGATTTTATTTTTATTAGAAAAATTTTTCAACTCGAAACGAGTTTATTTAAATAATAAAAATATTTCATTATAAGAGATATTTTCTCAAATAAATTCACAAATATCGATAAGGATCTAAGAAAAGAAAAAAGGAAAAGGATCTTCAACGATAAAAATTGCGAAGTCATAAAACGAGAGTCAAATTGTTGAGAATCGATGACCATCCTTTGACCCAGAATTTACCATCAAGTTCATTTCACAGTCAAGATTCTTAAACGAGACTTACTTATATAAATGGAGCATTTGGTTCTAGATAACGAGAAAATTTCGAAGAATTTTATAAAGTTGTCATCGATGATGATTCACGATGGATTTCTGCATTATTGATTCACCACTAAGAAATAGGAGTTAATAGTTTGCTCAATCACACGACTGGTTGTTTCCTTCCATTTCATTTATTTTTACTACCATTATCGTGAAAAATCCTAAACAACTTTATGCCTCGTCCAATAATCGTCTTCCAACCCAAAAATAATCTCCAAAAAAAGAAAAAGAATAAGAAGTCAAGAGGGGTTGAATTAATGGTCTGTCGTATCACGCATGTTGTTAGATAAAATATAGACGAAGATATTGTCGAGATTCCTGGAGATGTATTTACTAGTATATCGACCATTTAAGATAATCGAAGAGCATTAAAGGCCCATTGAGCGATCGCAAGTAATGGTCTTGTATCGTAGACAGAGATTTATGCGATTGAGAAGGACCTTGATGCTGCGCTCCGGTGTTCAGAAACCTTTAGATTACGAGAAACATATATTGACGATGAATCTTTCGTGTTGTGTTATCGTAACCACGAGTCGTTATAAAATGAAACAGCTTTGAAACAATACATGATACGTAAATGTGTTCTTTCGCATTTTTAGTTGTTGATATTGAATAAAAGAAAAGAAATAATAGTAAAATAATAATTTCGATCGACTGCATATTATGTAAGATAATATAGAAGCGAGGGTACTTTCTTGTTAAGTTCGTAAACCACAGTGGTCTGCCAAGTGGGGATTTTGCTCGTTCTACGAAGCTACGGTGTAACTCGTAACGGAGTCACCAAAGCGGGGAATTACTGCTGGGAACAACTTCTGGGATTCTACTAGATACGTCCTTCTCACAGACTTTTCAAAATGCATGCTACATATATATATATATATTTTTTTTTTCCCCCTCTTTTTCCTCTTCTTCTTCTTCTTTACCACGATCGTTCTACATTTCCTCTCTTGCCGGAGACTTTGTAATATATATATATATATATAACAGCGTATCACACATTTCGATTATTTTTGTTGTTGTGTATGCGCCAGAGAGTAAAAGAGAGAGAGTAAGAGAAATAGAATTATCGAGATAACTCGGGAACGAGTTCAAAAGGACATCGCATCTAGAATAAGAAACTCTCGGCATTCCCGTTCACGTCTGGAAAGTTTCCGGCGTTATATACTAGACGACTTCTCTCTCTCGAACTACGAGTGGTTGTTTCTATACACTTAACAAACTACTTTGAATCGCGAGTACTTCTTAAGAATGTAAGAACCTTGGTAGTAATATCGACGATCGCGTTTGGCTAGTAGCTAGGTAAGATCGGTAAATGCCATAGAAAAAGAGGGAAAGAGAGAGAAAAAGAAATACACAGTGAGATAGAGAGAGAGAGAGAGAGAGTGAAAAAGGTAAAGAAATAAAGAAAAAAAGAAGAAAGAAAGAAAGAGAAAGGTATCCCTGACTACGTCAAGCTCTGTCGCTGCGTTAATTAAATTCCGCTAAAGAAGAATCGAAAGTAAGAAGTTGAGCTACCGTGACGATGGAGCCACGCGGCCTTTTAATAACCACCTTGGATCCAGCTAAGAAGAAACTGGCAAATGGCCGTGTGCCGTAGCTGCCGCCGCTCGTGGAAGCAGAAGCTGAAGAGAAGGGTGTACCGACTCGACGCAGTCAAGGATCGATCCCTTTATTCCCATCCCACTTCCACCACCTTCCACCACTTCCATTTCCAGCTCCCACTTCTACTCTCACCCTCTCCCCACTACCCCGTGTTCTCTTTCCTTACTCTCTTGCTCCTTCACTTTCGATTCCATCCCCTACCGATATCTTGCCTTCTCCCTTTTACCCTCCTTCGATCCCTAACCCTCATCTTTTCCAATCCCCCCGCTCTCTCTCTCTCTCTCTCTCTCTCTCTCTCTCTATCTATCTATCTATTTTATCGTGTCCCTATCCTGCCCTCCAAGATCTGTTACCATCATCCTAGCAGCTTCCTCATCTTCTTTCCTCCATGGAACTCCCGCTACGCTTCTTACCTCTCTTGTTCTTACCTTCTTTATCCATCTATTCATCCTTTATCTTTCCCTTCGTTTACATTCTTATACGTTTTTCTCGATCTTTTTTTTCTTCCTTTTCTTTTTTTTTCTCTCTCTTTTTTAGCCTTCCTCTCAAAATCATCCGCACCGAGTCAGTCTATGACATTATTGCTTGCTCTCGCATCACCTCTACCCCTTTTAGTCAACCCCAACGAATCCTAGACAAACAGGAGGGTTGGCAAACGGGCTGGAGGGTGATTGCACGCGCGCGCGCGCGCGCTCAACCCCAACCTGTCGTCATTTCTCTTTTGGCTTTCTCCCACCTTCTCCATCGGAACCTAACTTCCAGGCACGCCTGAAAGCAGACTCTACTACAACGACATCTTTCGTATCAACGACCAACTATTGACTGGATATTCCTTACTACGTCAACCACGCAGAGAAAGAGAAAAGTAGCAGGTAGATGTTGGCCCAGAAGAGACTCCTACCCCTACTAGATAATCTCTCTCTCTCTCTCTCTCTCTTTTTCTTGCTTAAGGTCTTTTAACAAATACTACCCCTATCGTTACGAACAGTCAGCTTTCGACATAATACGCGTGCTACTTTCACAAGGAACTCATGGAACTTCCTACCTCTACGCATTATGAACTTTGCCCTTGGGCTAACTCCAAATCTATTTGCAAGAATCCAGTATACTACCACTGTTACTGCTACTATTCTACGTCATTTTCCACTACAAGAATATCAAATTATTTTCTTATTAATTATTTCTAATATGTATATATATCAGCTTTCTAACTCTAATCTAAAATGAGAAATAAGAATAATATATATTTGTTTTCAAATAGAATAATGTTGTTACCTTTTCAAATAGGAACTACTTCATTTATCGAGCACGTATAACTAACAAAGTTTGACTAGTTCCTCGGCACCAGGAATACTACTTATGCTTTTATACATAGAGAGAGAAAGAGTGATAGAGGGAGGGAAAGGGAAGATTTCTATTCTAAAAGCCCTCTCTGAACGATCAGCAAAAAATTCATTACCCACGTTACTTTCAAGCCCACGTTCGTGTGGCGAATGCATATCCTTCTCTGAAAAGTTTTACGATAGTCGAACGATCAAAGAGAAATTAATGTTTAAAAGTGCAAATAGGGTTAATGTGGAGTCTTAGGAGAACAAAAATCGAATAAAAAAAATCTCGTTAAATTGAAATACAATTTTTCTAATGGACAGTGGCATAAAAAATTGAATTTGTTGTCTTGTGATTATTTGCTAATGAAGTAATCGATATTCTTTTTAGGTTCCTTTTGTTTTCTTGTTGTTATTCCAATGAAATATCTGGCATAGCTAGATCGATCACAGTACTCAATGGGTTGCAATGAAATGTGTCGCAAGAGTACCTACGCATACTTATATATACGCATACTTATAGATACAAACACGATGGCAAAATGATACTGTTCCATAATGTGCGATTGGATATTCGCTTCTCCATCGACATCGACATTCCATGTTTAGAGATATTCGAACCGATATACATACATACGTATAGATACGCGAGCTTTTGCCATCTTCCTCCTTTTCTCCTACGAGAAAAGCAACAGCCCCAGAATCTCAAAGTACTCCTAACATTGCGAAACCGATCCTTTAAATATTCCAAAGGTTTTACTTGGAAATTGATATCCGAATAAACTCGATCCGTTTTCATCTAACTCCTCGGAAAATGTAAAAAGGAAACAGCCTTCGATCTCGTGAAAACGTTAAGAAAGTATTTAAAAAGAAAAACAATTACAAATCCTGTTTGATCGAGCAAAAACGATTATTAAATCGTGTCGCCATTTTATTTTTTTATGTGAGAATTTAATTTACCTAAATTGAAAGTCAAAAGTGGACTTATTATTTATTATTTAAATTACTTATTGTTTATATTGTTTGTTTGTTAGAAATTGGATGCTGTTTCGCGTATTGATAAGTTAACTAGTTGACTTTGAAGAGAATAGTGTGGGTTTCGGTAGCAAATATCCTTTAGATATAGGTTCGTATTATCACAAGAGAAGGATCATGTGCTTGTATGTGAATTCTCGGGTTCTCGCAACCCTCGCAACCCTCGCAACCCTTCCTCATAACACAGTGCTGGTAGAATACGCGTCGATGACCGTATACCGAGCCAGCGGTTTTGTCATTCTAATAGGGAGGGCGATGCATCAATTATAGAAACATAGGCGGTTCGCTCTCGCATTACACGAACGCCGAATAACGCGGTCCCGATTGCGCACGATTATGCGAACAATAAATTGGCGGTCGGATGCACCGCGCTCGAGACAGCCGACATTCCGACGTGCTTCGATGTATGTATATGTCGACGTTGAATCCTACAATTCAGGTAATTTATGAAATATCTGAACATTTTTTTTCCAAAGAATATAACAAGCATTTTTTAATAAACTTAATCCTCCGTCGAGACACCATAAATCTTGCCATATTTATGAGAAGGTCTTATGTTAGTAAAGAAGTGACTCGAATCCGTAAAAGGGATGATAAATGGACAAGGATATTATTTAATTTATTATTTAATGATCATTAACCCCTATTACATTATTTTATTTATTTTGTGATAATTGTAATAATAAATATTGCTTAATATATTATAATTAGTTGAACTGTTGTTCAACTTTGACGAAGAGAAGATGACATCGTTACCGCACCCTTTATTTTCCATCTTTCATTATCTCAAATACAAATTTAAAATACTCTACTTTAACGATACTTTGTCTATATAGAAACTACTATATTTAGAGTAATATATATCTAAAATGAAACGATTAAACGTTTTTGTTTAATGTTATTAAATGTAGTATATAATATTCCGATAAAAATTACTTTTATAGAAGACAAATCATATTCACAATAACGTTACTCTGCTTGTCCACTATGTAAAAACCTTTGTCGCCCCATAAAATATCAATTTGATTTAAAAGCTCTCGCAGATTTGATTATTTTCGATGATGGACCGAGATATAACGTTTTACGTTATTCGATCGAGGATTAAAAAGAACATAAAACTCGTCAGTTCGAAATGTTAGGGAGGTATTAACTCATCCTAACTCGTTTCTACTCGACGTTCTATTCGTTCGAAAAACGCGCGGGAAATGTTAAAAGAGAAAAGCGGGAAGTTCAAAATCTATTAAGGATAAACGAGCAACTTGATTTTAGGAGGAGTCAAAAAAATAAATTGTCTGACTTTTGTAGGACATTTGTAGCGACCGAAGGACGAAGTTATCGATCGTAGCACGAGAGAATTTAACAACCCTCCTCCTCTTCCTCTTACCCTCATCGTTCTTCTTCCTTCTTCTCTCTCTCTCTCTCTCTTTCCCATTTGCTGTGAATGCCATCGAAGAATTTGCCATTCGCTGGTAGAGACCAGCAGGTAGCAAGAGATGAAATCGAATTTTCGTTTAGCTGGAATGGGCGGCTGGAAAACGCGAGACACGCAGTCATAAGAGAGAGAGAGAGAGAGAAAAGATGTCTTTCTTGTCTGTTAACGTCATGCTATTAATCGTATTAGGCGAACGGCAACTCGGCTTGAGTGGTGAATACCCTTCCTCCTATTACAAAGACGGCATATGCCGACGTTACTCACTTCGTTCATAAGTCAACGAGCAAATATCGAAGAGAAGAGACACGCGAGCTCCTCTATTTCTGTATACTAGATACGATACACAACTGTAACCCACACAAGCATATAGTACTACGAATGTAGATAAGTACCTATTACCGTAAGCATCTACTTACATATGTATCTTATTCGAATTTCCATGAGAATTTTCTTTTTACATTAGTTACGTTTGGTACCCATGAGAAATCCGTAAGTTCCCAAACGAATTCGTTAATCGTCCCCAATCCCCTACACTCGATGAAATAAAAAATGCATTTCGCAAAAGATTTCCTACGATTAACCTCAATCCCATCCCGTTTCATCTAATACAGCCTAAATACGTAATAACGATTTACCTTCCAAATCGAAATAGAGTTTAGAATGAATTGAGCTATGTGCTAATTAAATTATGCCTTTACCGATTAGTCCTCGATAATTTACCATTATTACCATCTATTGCTTACGCGCGCGTCTTTTATTTCAAATCGAAGAACGAGCGAGAACCTTTCGAGTTGCTTTACGATGGGCGCGCATGAAGAAAAGGGGTAAAGAAGAAAAAAAGAAAAGAAAAAGAAATAAGAGAAAGAAGGGTAGTCGAGAAACGAAGAAAGTCAGGCAAAGGATGCGAGGGGGTTCGAGTTGGCGAGGCAACGAACCTTCTCATTTCTACCCCACTACAACCTACCCTACCAGTCTTTCTCTCTTTCCATTTATCTATCTTTCCAGCTTCCTCTTTCCTCCTCATCTACGGCACGACCTTTCGGTCGCCTCTTCGTCTTTTCCTCGACTTACCTACCAGTCACTTCTTCATCTACATATTCCAGGATAGCAAGTGCGAGGGAGACGTCGTCATTTCTATGGGCATTCATCATTCGCTCGTCGCTCAACGCGTACACCACCTACACCTTCTTCTGCTCCTCTTTTCTTTCTTTCTTTCTTTCTTTCTTATTCTTTCTTTCTCACTCTTTCTCGTTCTTTTTCTCTTTTTCTCATTTCCCGCAACTTCTGGCGTTACAACCCCGCATTGATGGTAATCCAAGAGCCTTTTAACCGAATATCACATTCTATTTTTTTTTTTTTTTTTTTTTTTATACTAGATGCACGATGCCGTGTATTTCGGTCAGCGATTCTTAACTTTCCTGTACTTTCGAGAGCGAAGCACGCGAACGAGGACAATGATCTTCAAATGAGCGATCGTATGAAAGGATGCGTTAAGCGAGAAATATTCGTTTTGTTAGATTGTTACAGGGAGTTAGAACGATTATCGGTGACGCGAAGCGTTCGTTACTTTCTTTAAATTCTCCCTCTTCCCCCTACCCACTTCACAACCCCAGCTGTTCGAAATCGAGATCTGATAATCCTATGGTTCTTGACCTAATTCGACTCAACGCTAACGTGTACTCGCGAACGCGAATAAATAGCGCAACGTGTTATTATTTAACTTTTTATTTGTATTCATTCCCAGCGAGGGAGGAAAGGGATGGTTTTTATTTCTTATCTCTAAAAAGTTTGCATCCACGTATTCAAGTATTGAAATGAAGAACGAAATTTCTAAGGAAAATTTTGTATTCTCTCTTTCTCTCTCTCTCTCTCTCCTCTCTCTCTCTCATCGTGCGCGCGTTCACTCAGGCATGCATACATTGTTTGCTTACGCGTCGCGCCAACTGCAACGCATGAAACATTTCTTTGAGTTTATCGTACCTACAATGAAACAGTGGTAATGGTAGCATAATGGTAGCATAATGGTGGTGGTAGTGGTGGAGGTGGTGGTTGTGTAAGGGTATCTTTACCGTAGCTCGGTCAACACTGCCTGCCACCTACTGTTATCTAATCTTTATGAGAAAAAAAGTACGCGAGCATTCTTCACTTCGTTTGTTAGTCTCTTCTTCTTAGCTGACGATTATTCTAGACGTTTCTAAAACGACCTTACTTGTTTTCTTTTTTTTTCAAGAAGGGCCACTTTCTCTTACAATTAGACGAAGAAACACGAGATTTAGTGCCAACGAGCAACTTGGTATCTTAGTAAATTAGAGTAGTTAGAGCCTTTGACACCCTTAAAAAACAAAACTACATAAGCAAAAAGAAGAAGAAGAAGGAAAAGAAGAAATTTGAGAGAACGACGATTATTATCTCTCTCAGAATAAGGAATTATCTTCATCATGTTGATGGTCGGTGTTGATGGTAACTTTTGTTGTCATCATTAAATGAAATCATCCTGAGAACGTTATCGCACCTCCACCTATTCGACGACACGAATCATTCTAACACTCACCTATGTTGATCTTATCCGGAAAGGCAGCTGGTAGTAGAATCAAGAGAAGAGTCAACGCAGTGGTCATCAGGGTGCTAGTACTGACTGGTCTAACGATACCACTTGCTCTTCTTCCGTTCCAACCCCGAATAAGAATTTCTTCGCATTTGATCTCGTTCTCTGAATCTTTCCTTTCAAGAAGCTCGCGAAAATCGAAAGAGGACGATGAATTAGTGGACGAAGAGAAGGAAAAGGATGATAAGGAAGATGAAGAAGAGGAAGTAGATGATGATGATGATGAAGATAAAGATGAAGGAGGAAAGGCGGTACCTCGACGACGCGGAGTCGACCTCGTCGTCGCCGTATTCGCGCGACGACGTCGAGACCTCGGTGCCGAGGATGGTCCATCCGTTTCGCGAAGAACCGGGAGCATCTTCCGTGCTCCGTTGTCTGACACAAACTGACGTACGCTACTTTGCGTCAACTCGCTCTCGCTTGAACCGCCCCAGCATCCCTACTCTCTCTACCCCACCTCTTTCCCACCATCTCACTCTCTCTCTCTCTCTCTCTCTCTCTTTCTCTCTTTCTCTCTATTCTCGTCTCTTTCTCTCTTAAACAAGCACCACCGACCCACCCCATCGGGCCATCGCGTATCCAGCAGCCGACCCCACCGTCGTTCGCTCGCTCTCTCCTCCCCATCCTCCTCTTCCTCTTCCTCCTCCTCCTCGTCTTCCATATACTCTATTCCCCTCTTCCCCCTTTCGCCGCCAGCGTCATTGGCACGGTGCTACCTAGCGACGGGTTCGACGCTACCCTTAAAATTCATTCTTCGATCAAAAATAATTTTCAATCAACTTTTATTTTTTTTTTATTTTTTTCCATCTATAATTCCATATTTCTCGTATAAACGTTATCTCATTAAATTAATTCTTTACTATCAGCTAAATAAAAAATGATGCAATTGAACTAAGAACAATGCAAATACAAAAGTAAGAATAGCAATACCTAAAAAGGAAACAACATTCGAATATCATTTTTTATTACTACTTTGATATGTTTTGTAGGTTCTTAGGGAGAAAGTAAAATTGTTAGTTTATTAAAAAAAATATATGAAAAAAAAGAAACGAAAAAAAATGTTTGGAAAGAACAAGAGAGATGAGAACGCGACTCGCATCTGACGCTAGAAACTACCCCTCTTTTCTGGAGCCCCCGAATACCCGCTACCACCACCACCACCACCACTACCTCCACCACCACTACTACTACCACCACCGCCACCGTCGCTACCACCACTGCCAGCAACCCCATCAACACTGCCACATCGGTTCGAGGTAGAAGCGTATGTTTAACGCGCATGTTACGAGAAGCACACCACGGCAGCGATCCTTTCGGAGATACTTTGCATCCGAGGATACATCTCGGATACTTCAACCTCGGTCCACCTGTCGTCGATGATATCCACGATCCTTTTATCAAATGATCAAGTTCTAAACACGTTCAATTCTTCCGATAAACTTAGTACATGCTAGTATACATCAATATACTAGTAAAATACAATTATTTTCAAATTTTCACAAATAAATGTGGGGACTCTATTATTCAAAACGAATATCAACAAAAAATTCGAAAAATATAAAAATACGAGTACAAGTATTTTTCTTATCACACGTGACTCTACGAGTATTATTCTGGTGTGAGTATTGAATGATGCATTAATTAAAAACTATCGTTAAACGATGAAAAAACAAAAAACCTAATACGCATATACAGGTACAAAGTACACTGTGCGACCACTAGCTAATAAAAGCCCCCAATATGGGAAAAAATTAAAACTAAACTTATACTAACCGTTTTTCATCAATACGTGTAACACTAAGGCACACATATACATGAGTTAATAACAATCTTTGAAGTTATCTGAATAAGATAATAACTATAACAACAAACTCAATAAAGAGTGATCTAAAAAGTAATCCAATTTTTATAGCATCCTTTCATTCTTTCTTTCTTTCTTTCACACATACACACACACATACACAATTTTTCTATAGAAATAATGCCATAAAATAAGAAAATTTGGTAAGAAAATGCAGTATATATAGAATTATTTTTTACGTGAATATTTTTTATTCTCGACGTCATCCTAACCTTTTGATTATTATATAGGAAAATATTGTATATTTAAAAATTTAAATTAATTACTTTCTATTAATAGTACGACGAAACTTACTTGCGATCATCACCACGGACAAAATAGAAAGAGGCTGATTAGCTGACCAATTGCAGTCTTGTATATCGGACATCACGTGACTATATATATAGAAATTTATATATTTATATAAATAAACAAATATGACATATATAAGATAATTATAAAATTATAAAATAGTATATATACTGTCAAACATAATAACGTGAGTTAGAAAAAGTAATTAGCAAAATAGTGTTTATCGATTGAAAGAAATGAAAAATGAATATTTTCTTATTTGCAAATTCAAATTGTTTCTAGCGTTTATACACGCACACAAACTTATTGGTACACCTACGTGACTCGTATTTCTTCTTGATCAGGCTAGTCAAATTAGATGTAATTTATTTATTAAACAAATTAAAAATCAATTCTGTTTTAATATTACATATTCGGCGCGTACGAACCGTACGAGTTGCGTTTCACACGCAGGTATCGAATACAGCTATCCAACATCATGGCATCAAAAGTTTGGGCTACACTAGTGCCCTCTTCACATCGCCTTATAAACTAAATTTTATTGTGCGCCTTCTGCTTCTGTTATTATTTTGTATACGTATAATTAAATATAAGTGAATTTTTCAAGTAACAAATATTCTTTTGGATAAATTATTAAAAAATGGATCCAGCATTATTAAGAGAGCGAGAGCTTTTTAAAAGACGAGCCCTATCTACTCCAGCGTAAGTACAATAATTTATTTCATTTTCTAACCTATCTTTCCAAATATTTTCTCTATATAAATTATATATTATTTATTATTATACTAATTATATATATTATGTATTATTATTATATAATATTGGATATAAATTATATATTCAAAATGAATATATAAATGTATTAATAAATAAATTTATGTATTTATATATATTATAATATTTATACAGCGTTGAGAAGAAAAAAAAAGAACAAGAAAAAGATACTATTCGAGATGATCCACACAAAAAGAAACCAAAACCATCCATGGTTTCAACTGGTCCAAAACTGGATATAGTCAATTACAAAACTATGACTGGTAGTACGCAGTATAAATTTGGTGTTTTAGCAAAAATAGTAAAACACATGAAAGCGAGGCATCAAGACGGCGATGATCATCCGCTGACTTTAGAAGAAATTCTAGATGAAACTAATCAATTGGATGTAGGATCAAAAGTAAGAATTTGAAATTATGTTGTAACATTTAATATCGAACTATGTTTTATGCGGATTATTGATTTATTGTATTATTAAAGGTGAAGACGTGGCTTCAGACAGAAGCGTTACTAAAAAATCCTAAAATAGATGTTACGCAGGATGGTAGATTTGCATTTAAAGCTATGTACAAAATTAAGGATAAAAAATCATTGTTAAGACTTTTAAAACAACAAGATTTAAAGGGATTAGGTGGGATTTTATTAGAAGATATACAAGAAAGTTTACCGCACTGCGAAAAGCATTTAAAGGTATGATTAATTGTAAATATTTTAATTAATAATCTATGACATGTTCTATGTGATATGTGTTTTCATAGAGTTTGCAAAATGAGATATTACTCATAACGCGACCTCTCGATAAAAAGAAAATAGTTTTCTATAACGACAAAACAGCACAATTTCCTATCGATGAGGAATTTCAAAAATTGTGGAGAGCTGTAGCGGTAGATGCAATGGATGATCAAAAAATAGATGAGTACTTAGAAAAACAAGGAATCAGATCTATGCAAGATCATGGTCCGAAAAAATTAGCACCTGTTAAAAGAAAGAAACCAAATAATAGGAGAAAACAATTTAAAAAGCCGAGAGACAATGAACATTTAGCAGATGTTTTAGAAATTTACGATGACACTAAATAGATAACAAATATCAAATTCTTTTTATCTGTAAATATAATATAATTATTAAAATATTAATATATTGTATAAAAAACTACAGATGATAAATCTAATAAATTAAAATTAACATATCGCTTTACTACTATAATAAATAAGTAAAATATTTATTTAACATTTTCTCTTATTATAAGTACAAAATAAATATATAGATCAATCGTTAGAATCTTTGACTCTTACCAACAATTTCTTGTATATATGTTTGTGCTTATATAAGATCAGCCTTTTTAAGCCTAATCGATGATTTATAAAATCGTCAATTTATTAACATTTTGATGGTGTTTTTTCTTGTTTATAATAATATACCAATAATTTACTTTAGGACGTCGATTTTTTTAGTACAAACCACTACTTACACTTTCGATAGATTTACGAGCTATACAAAAATATACAGCCTTTTTTTTTTTAAAAAACATATGTTCCAGAGTAGATTTCGAACGAGAAAAAAAAAGCTGCAACTGCGTAAACAATTTATCGATAAAAAAATACGACCGTCAAAGTGTTAAGAAGTAAAACGAATTTAGAAATTTGTAATACATTGAGAAAAGATAACTCTCTTTACAAAAGTATACTATTAAAATAAACGCACAGTAGAGCTGTACATGTTATTTGATATAAAATATTAACAGTATGATACAATCTTTGGCGCCTGATTTCTTATTGACTCGTATAGAACAAGTCTACTTTCATCTTTCGTAATCTTTTTCACTCTCTCTCTCTCTCTCTCTCTCTCTCTCTCTCTCTTTTATTCAATTTTGCGCAGTGAATAAAAAATCCTACCCTATTAATTAAGTCAAGATAATTAATTAATTAATCCTTGGGTAAAGCGGAGTCGCTTTTACCTCTGGAATATGTTCTCGTAGCTTTACTACCAAGCATTCTATCGAGCAACGATTGTTTGTTTCTTCTTCTGGCAGCAAGAACTTCGCGACACAATTCGTGAAACGATTCGGCTACTTGGACGACCTGTGTAATATAGATTATCGGTTGATTTTTCGAGAAAAAAATATAAATTTAATCGATTGAAATAAAAATATACCTGTTCTGCTGCGCTAACTTCGCTGAACCAACATTCAAAATCTTTAGCCAAGATTTCCCCCTCTTCCGCACTGACCTGTCTAAGATGAACCATGTCAGCTTTGTTTCCAACCATAGCTAGCGGCATGGCAGCTTCTGGATCGGCTACAGCTAATGCTTCTTTTGCTTTTCTCACGAAATTGAAAGAACCTCGATCCGTTATCGAATAAACTAAGAGCAAACCGTCCGCCCACTGCAAAGTTTCCATCGACGGCATTTCGTCGTCGCTCTGTAAAATCGTAGCTCGTTTTAATACATGTAAATGTATATACGCGTTTAATCTCAACATTTCTACGATTACGTAGGTACTTTAACAAGTGTGAAACTAAATTTATCAATGATACAAAATACGTGGTATAAAATATTAAGTCTGAACAGAAGAAAAGAAAAATAACCTTCGGACAGGAGTCCAAAATTTCGAAAAGAATTGGTTCCCCATCCACGAGCACTTCGTGTTTGTATCTATTTTCTGTAAAGAAAAAAGAAAAAAGATAATGATATTGTTCGTTGTACGAAGATTAGAATTTTTGAAACGAACTGTATTACAGAATGGATAACTTATTTTCTAAATTAGTGTGACGAAATAGTTTCTACCGATGCAAGTAAGTACTTTGTCCAGTGTCCACGTATTTGTAGAAAAGGAAAAAATGTTCTTCCTTCGAGTATCAACCTCGCATTAGTACCCGTCCTGTCTAGTGTCAAATTCGTCTTTGATAAATTTAGACCAGACGCGGTCGGTGGAATGTAAAGAGGGATAGAAAGAGAGAGAAAGGGAGGGAGATAGAGAGAGAAAGATAGAGTCGCGGTCTTAGAAACAGTTACAGCCGTTGGCAATACTTCAGAAAATAATCCATTCTATTGTCACTTTAGAAAATCAATGCTTAGTTTTATATTATAATAATCTTAATTTAAAAAAAAAAAATGATAAAAAAAATAATAAAGAATTGTAACAAAATTCTTACCAGATTGATGATCGTATTCTCCGATATACCGCCTCGTTAAAAACCTCACTGTCAACGCTGTAAAATATAATGAAAACGTATGGTCAGGATCGATGTTTACAGTAAAGAAAATCGAAAACGAAATTATACGTGGGGTCTGGCCTGTTTTTCAATGTCATAGACGATATGAAAACGAACATTTCCGTGTAACGTTTGTTTCTCATTTGGCAGATGGCTTTCTTTGCGTTAATAGCGATATTGGATCATCGTTAAATTTCTACTATTAAGTAGATCTTTTCTTTTCTTTCTTTAGATACTAATATAAAGATTTAATTTATGAAAAATTCTACAAGCATCATAAATATTGTGCTTTAAGAAATAATCGAATTTTTGTCGATTATTTTATGAAAAGACGAGTGACGTGAAAAATATTAGGAAAATTAAATCAAAATAAAATGAATAATGGCTCGAACCGATATTTTTATGATCGAATTACATGCTCGAGCGTGTATTTTACATGTATGTGTGTGGGTGTGTATATGTAACCAACGTATACAATATCGATAGAAACGTGTAACACAATGCTACTTTTTTTTCTATTGCAACTTCACTTTTGCGTTTCACTAATGATACGTATATTTATACAATATATATATATATAAACGACAGCTGATATAACGTAACCTTTTTCGTGGCAAACGAGTTCGTTACGCGTGTCAACTAAGACATATTTCCTCTTTCTTTCTCGAAAGAGGATGAGTATGAACGACGAGTTCCATCTGATGCTTTTCGAGTTGGAGCTTTTAAAAGCACCAACGCGTGCCTGGTACTTACTTAACTTCACTCATCTTTTATATTATTTTATTTTTATTTAAGATGAATAATGATGTATCGACCACTCTAAAATCGATCTATTGATTTATCCAATTGTTATTGTAAAATTTCCATTCGTAACGATATGTTTTATCAAACAAAATTAATTAATTTATCTTGCGAAATTTCATGTTGCGCGCGTGCGTATGTGCGTGCGTGTGTTAAAATGAAAATTTACAAGATAAATTAACACAATGAATTGCTTTTGATAATTCGATTTATCGAATTGTAATTATCGTATATTTAAGGTAATTTTTTTTCTTTTTTTTTAATTAACTTGCATTACATATTTTCATTTGGTGTGTGTGTGTGTATGTGTGTTCGTTTGAATGGAAAGTTATGCGAATCGGTTTAATTTCAATGAACGTGTCTTGTGCGCGTGTTCTACGTTTATCTCGATATCTCAAGCTTGAGGAGAAAGAAGAAGCAGAGACCTAGTGACCCGGTTCGAGGTATACTACACTATTTTTACCTCGAACTCGAACCTGCCGCGGCGCCACAAAACCTTGCACGAGCGTTACGTTAACATCGAAACGGTGCGGCGCCTTTTCATCTCGAATCAGATCAGGTGACAACTTCGCAATTCGCCAGTATCAACAGATTCGTTCCTTTTTTGCCCCTTCTTTCCAATTATAATATGAAATTAATACTATAATATCTTAACCTCGGAGATAAATATTACTCTAATTCCTACTATTATGTATTTCAAATCAGTAATTTTATTCTACACGTCCACCGTTTAAAAAATAAAATAAAATAAAACTCTTCAGAGATAATAATATTAGGAAAAACGAAAGACCCTTATTACTAAATGATTGAATTTTTCAAAACTCGCATTTGTCAAAAATACAAAGAAGTATCTATTTTGACGGTAAAGATTTGCAAGAGTTCAAATATCGTAATATTTCTGTTGAGAAAAGAACATACAAGTTCAGGGTTTTAGTTCTATACGAGATAGAACATTTTAAACAATAATTCAGAATCGATCGAGGTTGATTCGCAAGGTTTCCATTAATAAGAGAATTCGCGAAGAGAACGCAGACGGGTCGACTACGTTTGATCTCTTTCACAATAAACGAGTTTCCATCGTTTATCGTTGTATATGTGTAAAACGTAAAGCACGCTGACCTTACTCAATGGATACACCCATTACTATAGCAAGAAATTCATGTATACGTGAAAATAGATCGAGAAAAATAATTATCTGATAAATGTTAACTACCTAATTGTTAACAATAAGTACAGTGAGCCATTCAAATATTCCTACCTTCACGACTATCAATTTTAAATAATTCATATTTGCTTGTAATTCAAAGTTTCAAAATTCTTTTACACAGAAACTTATTTTAGGGTTATTCAACTTTCAAACTTTGATGCTGCAAAAGTATTTGAACCTACGTAAGATATAATAAAAAAAAGATTATACTCCTTTGCATCTTATAACACTTTTGATATGATTAGGCATATCTTGCGATACCAATTTTCTTATCACTTATGTCAAATTTTATTTCTCTTATAATAAAATGCCGTGTATAAAAATTAAAAAATATTGTATTAGAAGAAAATATTGATTAGCGAAGGGTTGCAAATATTCCTGTTACTCGTTGCATATTTTTTTAAATGTTTACATTTAATTAATGTTTATTAAGTTATTTGACAAACCTTTTAAAATTTGTTCGAATTCGGAAATAACACATTATAAATAGAAGAAATGGCAACGGTACGAGTAAGAGAAGAAGTAACCGTTAAGGCGAGCGATTATTTACTCGCCTACCTGTCTTTAGCACGTGCCATTACCGAAAATACACCCGGGTTGGCTGCTCTCAGGGTCCTCAAAGCTATCACGGCATGCTTCTCTCGTTCTAGCTAACGTCGTCTTAGCAAGGGTTTTCGTCGCACTTGCACTTGAATCTTCTCATCCTCTTTCCTATTTCTCTCTCTCTCTCTCTTTTGGAAAAGAGAGAAAATTACGATCGAGTTCAAAACCTTAGATATATATCACACATGTTCACAAATCCTCTTAAAAACGATCAATATTTGCTGACCAACGAGGAGAATATTTTTAGACTCCTTCTTCCTCGTATTTGCAATATTTTTTATTTGTTAAACAAACTGATAATTAATTTAGTCAGAAAACTTAGACATCCTTCAACTCGACGTTTTCCGCTATTAGTCCAAGGTCTTCCGCATCGCGCCAAATTCTTAAACGACCCTATCGTCATCGTTTTCATCGTTTTAGAAAGCTGCATTTCTAATTTCATTTTAGATTTTACTTATATAAAACTAATAATTTTCAAAGAATCGTTTACAAACACCGTTCAACGTTTATCGATTAGTTAATAGTCTCTCTCTCTCTCTCTCTGCATGTATATGCGTATGTGTACTGTATTTTTGATATTACGAAAGAGTACGCATATAAACACGTTTGTACGTTATCGTCGTTTACTTAATTATTACAAACAGAATTAATTTTCCTACTCACCACTTTTTCCAACCCCTGGCGCTCCGATAACGGCCACCTTTACTTCACACAGCGAACTCTTTTTCCTTCGAATACCTCTAATTGCATTTGACGTCATGCTCCGTGCACTCGTCACTGGGAACAAAAAACAAAAACAAACATATGAAGATAGAAACATAATAAAGTGTACGGAAGTATTTTGATATCTTCATTAAAAAAAAATGTTTATTTAAAATCTAGTCAAGCGGTTATTTAATTAACATAGAAATAACTTATATTATCAAAAACGAACGATTATTAACTATTTTCAATAGAAAATAATATTTAAATTAATAATTTCAAGATGAGGTGGGGGGAGGGGAGATAAATTTTATCTCTTGTTGAATGAAATTTTTGGCTACATTTTGTAGAACCGATTCATACGATTATTTATTTAGACTAGTGGGTATAATCAATTGAAATGGAAAATAAGTAAAAATAGTATTGTTAGTAAATGAAATTTGTATTGATTTTATCGTCACGTTCGTATATACAAAATCAAATTCGTTTTATCGACGTTTAGTTCGTATCTTCGAACAAGAACGAGAATGAAAATGAGAATGAGAATGAGAATGAGAGAGAGAATGAGAATGAGAGAGAGAATGAGAATGAGAGAGAGAGAGAGAGAATGAGAGAAATAGAGTGAGCGAAGAATAAGAAGAGGAAGATCGTATCGATGACATTTCATACGATGTACTAGATCCCATTTAACAGACTATCATCTCGTCCTTCTCTTGGTGGTATTCTGTATTTCGACCCATTTACAAGATGTTTCGTGTCTCTTTCCTTTCTTATTCGAAATCAAAACGGAAGCGAGCTCAAGAAGAGAATCATGCGAACGCATTTTCTTCTCTTTCTCTTTCCATTTCTCTTTCTTCCCTTTCTTATACACGATGGGTTTAAACACAGCAATTCTGTTCTCTCAGGGCGACGCTCTGCCGGCCATTTTAACGACGTAGGGTGAAACGAAAGAGAACGAGAAAAAGGAAAAGAAGAAGAAGAAGAAGAAGAAGAGGGGGAGAAGGAAGAAAAGGGAGTGATGTAGGAGAAAGCAATTGAAAAAAATAAGAGAGAGAGAGAGAGAGTATGAGAGATTCGATGCGTTACATTAATAGAACACTTTGCACATGTCTCGAGGAATCTTGAGAATTCGTTTGGTCGTTCAACAATGCGATGTCTCACGAGAATATCATTCCCCGGAAATTTATAAGGGATTCTCTCTTCTATATTTCATACAGGATCGCCAAATCGAAAAGTCAAAGACAATGAGAAAAGAAAATGAGAATAAAAAAAAACTTTATCAGTTGAAACTTGCGAAATATATGTGCAACACGAATATATCATACTAAATATATATATATATTTTTGTTTTTTTTTTCTTAATGAAAAGTAAATATGCGTTTAATAGAGACAAAATATATTAAACTAACATTTACTAATCAAATCTATGTTAAATAATATTATTAAGAGGGCTATCGAGTTTTGTACCAAACATAGAAATAATTTTTGGTCAAACTTACTTTTTAGTTTAAACTCAAAAAACTTGAGAGAACAAAATAATAGATTAGATATGTGTGTATAATAATAAGAAGGTATAGTAAATTAAAACCTTACCGATCAAATTAATAAAATATAATATAATACTAAAATATAACTGCGTATATGAAGGAGTATAAAAATCGATAACAGATAGAAAAGACAAATTTTAAATATACTTTTTAAAAGAAAAATGAGAAGAGAATTTATGAAAATTTGATAGAAGGAAAATGATCCACTTGTGCGAATTCTTATTTTTCTTTTTTTTTTTTTTTCTTCATACAACTATCCATTACAACCATAACGATAGGATCTTAACGTAGGATATAAGAACATTGTTATCTTTTCTCAAAATCTTCCTTCCATTATCGCTTTTATGTTCTCGAAAGAATAAAGTAGATTTTCCGGTGTTCGCGGGAAAAGTTAAGTTCACGCGAGCAGTCGCGTTTTCTCTTTCTTACAAGATGATATCGCACGTTCCCATTCTTTGGGTGCCCCAAGTGAGAATTCGCACGATCTTGGCAATGCGCCAACGGATCTAACGAAAATTTAGTATCGCTCGGTAGTCGATTCCGTGATTCATGCGCCGAAAATCTCTTAATATTTGGAACAACGACTTTTGACTCGATTTGATCATACGAGATAGATTAGTGCCGATAAACTCTACCAACGATTCCCATTTACGATCTCATCTAAGATCTCATCGATGATCGCAATTTTTCATTGATCGTTAAAACAATTTTATATTGGGATGATACTTTTATCCAAGTTCGAAAAATCGATCGTACGAATCTATTCGTCGTAGCTACGTCATTTTAATTTCAACTTACCGTACTTTGTATTATCCTTTGCTCGATCCTTTCACGCGTTTAATTAATGAGATATTGAATGAAATTTTCTCTCTCTCTCTCTCTCTCTCTCTCTCTCTCTTTCTCTATCTATCTATCTATCCTATCTCTTTCAGTTTAGAATTAAATTGTCGACGATTTCACAGTAAACGTTGACGCAAATGTGCAATTGAGATTTGAATGTAGAAGATATAGTACATCTTTCGATAGAAAATCGTGTAAGAACGCGCGTGCAATGTTACGATCAGCGAAAGCAGATCTATCTCTCTTTCTCTCTCTTTCTCTCTTTTGATCCAGATCTCTTTCACGAATCGTTTGCGTTTGGTCGCGAGATCCAGTAACGTGTCACGTGTTTCCTGACAATTCCACGAGGACGGTGTTCACGATCCGACGCGGTTCTTGGCCTCCGCACGACTGTCTCGGCCCGTTTTCTCTCTTCGTTCGCTCGTTGCTCGACAGACCGACGTCCTTTATTGCTCTTAAGCCACGAATACTAGCCGCGCGATAGCTCACTTCCGGTAACTCTAAAGAGAGAGAGAGAGAGAGAGAGAGAGAGAGAGAACTCGCGAGTAGATGAGCGAATCAACCCTCTCAACAATTCAAAGGCGTCAACAAATCGAACTTGTTTAAAACTCGCGCCAACATTTGTGTCTAAAATTACGTGTGGATTTTGAAATCGATAATTTTTAGGATATTTGTTTTCAATCTGATGAACGTATCGAATCTTTTCAATAATTTGAATGTATCAATTCGAACACGTTTTAAATCTGACTTAAATCTTAAATCGTTTTAAATCTTAACATTGATTTCAATCATAATAATGTATTTTTAATACGACGATTGATAAAAGTTACAAATTCTTTAGTAAACGCGTACAAAATATATGTTATTGTTTTTGATATACAAATTTGACGATCATAAGTAGAAATGAATTTGCTCAAAGTTCCTTCGGAGTTTCGGTTTTAATTTCTCGCGCCTGTGTATTCAGAATGTTCGTTGGTAAAGAAAGATTTCACATTTACCGGCAGCAACTAGTTCAGCTTCGTGTTTCTTGCTCTAAGCAGAGCCATTCGTTCACGAAATCATTCAATTTTTCACCAATCTCTTCCTTTTCGACCATTTTTTTTCCTTCTTCTCCTCTTTCTTCTTCCTCTTCCTTCTCTGATTTTGAGATATGTCGACACGTTCCAGGACATCCTCCAAAAATCCACTTTACTGCACGCGATAATGAGTTTCCCGAGGGATCTGAATAATCGACAATCCGATTCGTTAATCTCTTCGTTTTCTTTTTCTTTTAAAAAAATATAATTACTTTAGGTACTTTACTCAGCTCGTTTTATTCAAGAGACTCGTCTTTTTCGTATCATAAAAATATAAATCGTCAAAAAATAAAAGTAACATTTTTATCGTTCGAGGCAACGTTTTAGAAAACAAGCTTACAATACGAGTACATTGAATCAATTTTTAAATTTCTTCTCAGCTATTGACATTTTTCTTACGGTTATGTTTTCGTATTCATTATCCTCAGCAATGTTTACATTTTCTTTTTGACCGTACGACTCGTTTCTCCTAATATACATACATGTATGTGTGTTTATATGTTTAGTTGGTTTCTGACAGTCGACCATAGACGATGACGCTTCAGAGGTAATTATTAACAACAATTTCCAAAAACGAGTAGAGGATTTCTTTTTACATAATTATTAAAATTTAATAATACGGATTTAGAATTTCAAATTTTTATACTCGAGTTTCTCGAAGAAAACAGGACCTAAAGTTAAAATTATTATTTCTTTCTTCGAATAATTTTTACAGGTTGAATTATCCTCCCCTCACCCGTTTGTACCACTTATTTCGGTTTATCTTTAATATTCTTTTCTTTTTTATATTTTAACACATTGTACGCAGGTTCTACATAATTGCGAGATTCTTAGTCAATTGTTTGTCCATTAGTGACGGTTGTCTAATTTTTTTTTTCATCTGTTTGCTATTTAAATATACATGAACTGGAATTTGTTTAATTTACGATTATCGTTATAATCTACCGGCGTACAATGTATGATCAAAATCTTTACAAATAGTTTATTAAAAAATAAGAATAATCGTAATAGATCATTCATACATTAAAAAAGAAAAGAAATATTAAAATCTTATACTAATGATCGTCTTTTGCGTCGTATTCTCGAAGGAAATAAAATTTCACTTGAAGACGTGCTATGATATCCTCCCATCGACGTACTCATCGTCATCGTGTCCTCGACGTTTCTTCTTTTAGAAAATTTCATTCCCTTTTCTATTTCGTTTCCACATTGCGAATTTTCGTCATCCGCTTCCGCTTCCAAACTCGTATAAGAACTTTCGTTGTAGGACTTTTCTGGTATCGTATCACCGTGCATTTGTCGTATTCCTATGATTTTTCTTTTATGAATGGTATCTCCTTTAAAATCTTCCATCGATCTTTTATTCTTATCCGTGAAAAATTGATTATCTCCAACTATTTCTCCCCGATAGGTCGATATTTCAGGAACATTTTGATTGAACCTAAAACAATAAAGTTAATTATTGTTTCGAAGTACTGATAATATATTTGTTTATGGATTATTTTCATTTACCTGTCGTTCGATGATTCGTAATAATTTATCGATAAATTCTGTAATAGAAGCAAAACAAAAAAATCATTATAATTCGTATTGTTATTTAATCACGTATATATGAAAATATTTGAAAAAATTATCTTCCAAAAGAAGAAGAATAAAATAATAATAATATTAACCGAATCATTTGGTTCACAATCTTCTTCTGCGTATCCGACAAGAAATTTTGGTTTCGAGTAAGGAACATCATCTCGATGATTAAACGCATGATCAGTCATCTGATGATCGTGTTCCTTTTTTAAACGAACAGAATACATGTCACGTTTTTGTTGATATTGTTTTTGTAAGAAAGGTGCTAACTGGAGACAAGTTTTCAACGTAACATCGTTTGCTATCATTTCACGATAACGCTTATAATCACGACGATGATTTAAATATTTTTTTTCTAAACCACGAATATAACCTCTCGAGCGTGTTTTCATATTCTCTTGACACCTGAAAAACATACGATGTATTTTTTAAATTATTATTATTATTATTATTATTATTATTATTATTATTATAAAAGTAATTTGAAAATATTAACGTGTGCAAAATTCACCTAGACAATCTTTCATTCGTTTTATTATTTTCCGAGTCACGTCTTCTTGAATGATTTTGTTGTTCATTTAATAATATACGTCTCTTAAATTTCATCTTCTTACCATAATCACTTTCGGTAGCACGTAGGGTAAATTTTAATCCATCAGCAACGAGATCGATCAAAAAACAGCAAGCCTTTCTTACGTCTAATACGAGAATATATTTATAGAATAAACATTAAAGTTATTAATTATTAATCTTCTTTTCTATAATCATTATTCGTTATTAATTTATCACAGATTTATCTTTTTTATTCATTTGTATTTTGTATTTATTTGTTACTCACGAGAACGAGATTCAGGTATGTAATAAAGTAAGACGCTGAGAAGCATGAAAGCAATTAAGGAAAGACGTTTGATACGAGCTATCCAAAGGAAGATACGAAAAGTCTCATTCGAATGATCTGGAAGGTATAAATGAGGAAGTCGAAATCGATTATCCGTCACTTTCACTTACTGTCACCGTCGTCATTCCACATTTTTGCGTCGGCGCACTCCAACGTGACCGCGCCGAAAATGAAAGGTAAAAGTTTCATCATAATCGTTGACGTTGATGTACCGTTATTTTCTTAATATTTTTCTCTTTTTCTCTTTCTTTCCTTCTCTCTTTCCCTTTTTTTTTATCTTTCCATTAACGTGGCAATGCACCGCGGCTCTTTCCAAACCACATCATTGTGCTCTTGAAGATACAAACGTGTGTATGCAAACAAATTGATTTAACGTTTCGTTCATATTTTCTTTCGATTATATTATCTTCGATTTATGATTAATCGATAGGTACGACGTCATAGTAAACTAGATTTTTGACTAATAATTTCAAATGAAATAATAGCGATATAATTTTATTGCAATTCAATTGATAAGTATTTAATTAAAATTGCTTTTTTTTTTCTTTTCGATGAAATTAATAGTACGATCATAATTTAACAGGCTAAGCATAAGATACACATCTTATATTTTTATTATGCTCCAAGTACTTTACAGTATAATACAAATAAAATGTTTTAGATAGTTCGACCATTAGCTAGAACTTTAACAAGTACATAATACACGTAAGTACATACATACGAGGAGGTATTTGGTACGAGTTAGTAAGAACATAAAAAGAAAAATAATGGTTGGTCGATATGCAGGTTATGCTAACAATAAGCAAAGATACACGCCACTATCTAACTAATTAACTAATTAACCTAACTACACGCTAAATAGGGTTGTGCTAGATTATTTTATCTAATGTAACGTCGATTATTTCAATATCGGTGGATCGAAAGCTTACTTGTCTTTCTTCCTTTGTTTTCTTTTATTTTTTATCATAATCGTTAAATCACATCTATGAATAATAATATTATACCTCGTGTTATTAAATGAAAAAAAAAATAGGCAAAGTAATACTTTCACTACATGATCAATGCGAATGATTATTCATTGCATTTTATACTAAAATTACATTTATACATTTATATAATAAAAAAAAGAGTGAAATTAATTGAAGATATTAAACATTTACAAAAATTTGTAATTATTGTGTAAAGAAAACAAAGAAAGAAGTATTTCTAACATAACAAATACAATATTGTACAATATACTAAAATAGTAATACAATTATACAATAAAATATAATAATAATAATAATAATAATAATATAATAATGAGAACGGAAATTATAGACGCGTGTGAGAATATGTGCGAGTTTTAAACAAAACAAAACAAATTCATTCAATAATTTTTCCAAAAGCATTCGACGAAGTTCGACTACTTACAATATTTCACACTTTACACGTATGTAAATCGTGAACAAAGTCAGATAAAACGTGATTCCTAATGATCAACAGTGATCCCGCCAATGAAAACAGGAGGGAGGTCTTGCTTGATCGCAACTTTTACCAATGACGTGGAAAATTAGATTGGCATAATCGACCTTCGTTCCGCAAGTAACCTAACTACTATTCACACTCACTTTCGTTCTTAATATCCGTATCATAAGGACATTAATGTCCTAATTCATTTTCTTTTTCTTTTTTCTTTTTTTCTTATCTTTTTTTCCTCATTTTTTTTTCTTTTCTTCTTATTTTTTGCTTTTTTTTTTTTTTACTTTTCAATAAATTTCCGTCAAGTACGCGCCTATGACTCTACGATATTATATATATAATATAATATATATGAATCGAAATTATTTGACTTTATACAAGGATGAGGATAAAGCTCTATGCGCGTGGTATGGACAAGAATGATGAAGGAATAAAATAAAAAAAAATAATAATAAAAAATGAAAAAACAAAAAGAGGGCAATAGGACGCGAGAAAAAATGTTTCAATCGTACCCGTAAGAAAAATAAAAGGGTCGTTAAAATAATAGAAGAAGATACTTAGGAAAATCGCGGCGGGATTAACTTAAGGAACTAAATTAAAGAAAGTCCAAATTTTGGCTTTAGACCTTATCGTCAATGTTCTGTCTCTATTTTTCTCTCTCTTTTTCATTCTTAATAAAAAAAAAAAAAAAAAACCGATCCTGATTAATTTCCGAAAACTTTAACAGCTTTTGATCCCTTTCGTACGTTACTTTTATCTATTCTATGTAAAGAAAAATAAATTTAAAAAAAAGAAAAGGCAATAATCGATGGGTCGATAGATCAAAAATTAAAAAAAATTAATATAAAGTAGTAAAGAAAAAAATTGAAACAAATAAATGGAGCAATGAGAGAGTTAGGAACAATTTTCTCTCGACAAATGGTTTTTTGTTTAACAACGTCTACGAGACAAGAAGAGATAATTTGTTTTTGTCGTTTTCATATATATACTCTATAGGATTTAAAGATAAAATAAAGATTGATCGACAATAAACGCTAGAATCTACGACGCTAGAATTTAAGCAAGATAGTCAGTTTCTCAAAGAAGTTGTTTTAGATATTCTTTCTTTTTCTTCTTCTTTCTTTCGTTTACGCGGCAAAATTACGTTTGATTTTATTAATAGCGTTGGTAAGATGAGTTATATCGGTGTTAAGTTGAGAAAGTACTCCCTCCAACCTGTCGACCGTGTCGAGTACTTCGACACGTTGCGTGTGCGGATTAAACCTGACCTCGAACGGTCTGCTCATGGCTGACACCTGAAACGTTCAAACGGAATGCTGTTATGGTTCCGGCTTTTACGAAAGCGAAACATTAAGAAGCAAATAGACCGTGTCTTTTGATTGATTAAAAATCATTAAAAATTGATTTTCAAGAAATATTTCATCGTACGATGTTTTGACACTAATGTCTTCTGTAAAACTTACCCAACGACGGAATTTTTCTTTAGCATCCTCGAAACTTTCAGCGACGAAATAAATCGGTTGATATTCTTGATCTTGATATTTCTGAACAGCTGTAGTCATTGGTTCAAAAGGTCGGTGCTCGCACTTGTCGCTCAGAGCATGAAGCAATTCACCATAAGCAGATAAGAGACCTGCACCATAAGCTTTTACTTCTCCCCCCTCCAAACAGAGTCCAAATTCAACGGTGAACCAATAAATGGTAGAGAGTTTTTCGATTTCTTCGTCCGAGGCTCCTAATGAGGCCAAGCCAATTTCTTGAGAAAATTGAGCGAAACTTGGATCGGCAAGAAGTGGCATATGTCCCAGCAATTCGTGAATGCAATCTCTGTTAAAATATGAAAATAATGATATTAATAAAACAAATTAAAGATTATTCTTAGTTTGAATTTTTATCTATTTATCTTAAAGTTTTTTCATTTTTCTTGTGTAAAGCTTCGAACGACGATAGAAGCTACAAGTATAACAACCTTTTCAAAATCAAGGGACGAACTATGAAAGAGAGTTCGTAACCATGTACAAGTTGGTTATCAACGACATCGTGTCGTTAAAAGCCAATTAGAGTTCCATTAGGAGCTTAGAGAAGCGTAGTAATTACGTTACGAGCTCTCCCCTTTCCCCCGTACTCGCCCCTGTCTCATTCTCTTTGTCTCTATATACACGGTATATATCGATTGAAACTACAACGGTGTTAATAATAGCAACTTTTATCCAAAAATATATATATATTTTTTGAATCATCTTATCTGTACTTATTATGAAAAGGAAAGATAAAAAATTCTACTCACGGTTCAGGTGTATGATAAGGGCTGTTGATATGACGAACGTATTGCGTGCTTTGGAAAACTCTGAAAGCAAGACTCGAAAGGAAATCTCTGGCGGTAAGCAATCCAGCTGCAGGTCTTAAAGTGAATCCAGTATTCTTTTGAAGGAAATTGCTGACATCTTGTAATTGGGGTATGCGATGAGACTCAAAGATCTTTTCTTCTTGGAGTTTCTTGAAAACTCTTTGATACTCGACGCAAGCATGTTTAGGTACGAGATCAATAACGGTATTGAAAACGCGAGACCAAGTCTCGTTTTCCACCTCGGTGTATGGGATGCTGGGAATGGGATCACCGTACTTGTAAGCGAATGCTATCTCAGCGATGACCTTTCTACGAGCACGATATTCCTTATCCGCAAAGCCAGGATGGTTCATATCTAGATCCGGTTCGTATTTCGTCATCAAATGATTACAGTTGTCAAGATCTGACGCGTGACGAGGGAACCAGGGATCCTTGACGCTGACAGAATTGTCCGTGAGCAAAGTAACGCCGTCCAACGAGGAACTTTGTCGGAGATTTCGAATCAATTGGAGTAGACATTGTTTCGTTATGTCGACCTTCACCAGAACATCGAACTGAAGACCTTCCCTTTTCGAAGGTCTCGATTCAACGTGAGTTACCATACCCTTGAAATTTTCTACGGTTTTTAAGATTCTAGCGAGTGAGCTTATACCCTCGCGCAAACGTAATACAATTGCAGCTTTTTGAATAACGTTTTCGTTCTCCGGACTTTCAGCTATTGCTTTGGCCAAAACAATTTCTTCCTCCGTCAATCCAACATCTGTTACAAACACAATATTCATCTCTTACAAAATCAAACTATTGTTTCAATTTATATAATCAATATTACACACATACAAGAATATATTCAAAGAAAGAGAATAGAGATTATTTGAAATATTTTATCGAAAATTTCAACGATAAATTTTCTATTAATCAAAGGACTCAACGAAGCTTAATAATAAAAATCTTCTCTTTCATCAGCATTCTCGGCATCATCCAAGTGACAAAGCGGCAAGCTATAATAATCGTGCGAATTCATAGTCCATTTCCGTCAGAGCACTCTGTCGTCAGTTGCAGTGGTAGTGCTACTGATGATAGAGAGTGGGGGAGAGGGGAGGAGGGAGCGGGGACTGAGTGGTTGGAAAAGAAGTAAAGTGGTTCTCGTTGTCGGGCTTGGACGTGCTCGACTTCGCGAACAAAGATGAAAATACGAGAAGGAATAACCATATTATACTTTTATAGTAGTTCTCGAATGTTGAGTTACTTCGTAAGAACGTCATCTTATATACAAAAAAAAAAGGAAAAAAAAAAAGAAGAAATTTCTATAAAAGGATCTCTCTGTCTCACTCTCTTTCTCTTTTTCTTTCTTTGAACGGTAATACGATTCTAAATGCACGAAGGAACTTGGGTAGAGTGGCACGTTCAAAGTAATTCACACGCGAGTGAGTGTCGTGCCAGCACTTGACTCGACTCACTTTGGTCCGGTAAATACCCTCGACAATGACCCTCGCGTTTCACCCTCCATTTACTCCAACATCCTCTTTTCCACTCTTCCTTCACTTCTAACACTACTATCAGCTCCATTCTATCGAAACCCATTTCGTGTCAATTTTGCGCAAGAAAATTTGTACAATTTGTTTCTATTCTTTTTTTTTGTCGGCATATTTTTACATTTGTCAAAATATAAATATTACACTTACCGTCGTCATAATCGTCGTCGGGCTTTCCTTCGCTATCCGAGGAGACTTCCGCTTTAGCTTCTGAAAGTTAGAAAACGTAACGTGCTCATGCCAACGTGCTACAGACATTTTTTTCTTTTAACAAATATTTATTTAAGGTAAATTTACCTCCTTCTTTGCTTTCACAAATCAAAGTTTCCCCCTGTTCCCCCTCAATGTAAATTTCAGAGTGTCCTTCTTGTTTGTCTTGAGGATCGGCATTCGGGTCTGTTTAATTTTAAACGTTTAAAACGTCATGCAACATCGATACTATTTTATTCTAATTTAAACTAACATTACACGAAAGTAAAAACATTGAAACACTACATTTATAGAAGCATGCATTATTAAATAAAATATTAGATAATATGTTGCAATTTTGATTTACCATTCGCTCGTTGACGAGCCTCTTCTAGTACGCTTTGTTTAGTCTGTTTGACGACTAATGTTTCGAAACGAGCATCGTCCACCAATGAACGGCGTCGTGCCGGATAACCATTCTGTAAAAATTAAGAAATAAAATAATTCGTAACATATATGTCTTTTCTATCTCGTTGAAATGTTTCATTCTAATCGATCGACGAAGAAGTTCGAAAAAACTTTTAAGGATGAATTTAACTCGGACACTTGGAAGACACCTGACCTTTGACAGATAGAACTTTGTTCGTCAAAAGATAATAGTCCTTACGAAAAGTCGATCTCAAAGAAACGACCGGTAACGAAGAGAAGTATAAAAGTAAAGGAAATGAATTGTCCGAACATCTTTCCTGCCGTTGCTGAAGGATCGGAAATGAATTAATCTTGACCATTGTAAGTAAGAAGCTCAAAGAGAATTTAGGTGAGTCTACGGGTGTCCCTTGCGGCAAGTGATCCGCTTTTATCTTGGATTTTAAATGTCTTTGCTTTTTATTTAATCAATGCATCGAACGATTAAATTTTCACATCTATCGAATAAATATGATTTCTAGCGAAATTTACTCTTCCGTATGTTAATTTTTGTTTAGTTTTGCATTCGAAATTTTAAATAATAAATAAAATAAAATCTATCAAACAATGTTTTCTAGAGACCTTAAAGAGTATTAGTGAGTTATGTCAGATTTTTTTAAATAAGAATAAAATTGAAGAAAAAAATACACGCACAGCGGCGTTGTAAAAAATAAATTTTGCCGACGAAAGATTAAAGCGTATCAACAAGTACATCGATTAAAGTTACATTTAGCAATATGATAAATTTGTTTGTTGCTTTGGCACGATTTAAAAAAGAAAACGTTTAGTAATCGATCGGTAAATTACTGTTCGTCTCAAACTGGGCCAAGTATATACTTTGCCGACTTACGCCAGACTGTTGCATCGTTAGACCAGGGTCATCAAAGAAGACTATATACCGTTGAACATAATTCTCTCTTCGCATTTATTTATTTATTTCTGTCGCGTCTATTACGGACTCTTAAGTTTATCCCACGTTCTCCCTTTCGTTGGAGAAAAAAGATAAACGAGATCGCGGAATGTCGCGTATGACCTTAAAGCAATTCTACGAGCCCCGTGTTCGAGGAGGCAGAAGAAACGGCCTCGAATCGAACAAGTCGAATAGTCATCATCGAGACATAATGTCTAAGAAAATTAGCTGATTCTCTGGAAACATTTCGTATACCATTATACTAATTGCTTAGAACTCGATACAGATACTCTCGGTAATTATGATGATGGAATGAATGAATGAATGAATAAATAAAATAAAATAAAAAATAGAAATAATATATATATATATATATATAAAATTAATATTAATTAAAATATATATTAAATAAATCATAAAGAATGTATTTGAAAAGTGTATTAAAACTCTCGATCGAATTATAATCAACGAAATATATGACGATTTCGATGACATTCTCGTGATCTCAATCAAGCACAAAATTGGAATGATACGTTAGGCTAATGTAGATAATAATAAGTATCTTACGCTACGAAATGAAAAAAAAAAGAAAATAAAACTTGTCAGCTCAAGGTAAGGTGAGATCGAGAAGCGCGAAAAAAGAGTAAAATCGAACGAGCTAGATCGCGGTGACAAGTTGCGCGATCGATATGCTAATGTATCTCGAACGAATGTGGCGATTGACTCTACTCAATCACGTCGCCATTCGCGGGAGATGAAATTTTTCTTCTATATTTCTCAAAGGTAATATTCCTCTCTCCTCTCCTCCCTACCCCGCCCCCATAACTTTTTTACTTAAGAACGAGAGAAAACACGGAGGAGATTAACAAATGGAATCCGATCGCGTTAGCAAGAACCGCTATTTAAATACGGCCAATTAACAGTCTTGAGTAATTAACGTGCCAATGGAGGTGTATATACGCGAATGCTCGTAACATGTAAATGTCCGCATTCGATGTATAATACTTTAATTTATTTTTTACTATTATTTCTTGTTTTACCTTTTTATTTTTTATTTTTTATTTTTTCTTAACCGCGAAACTATTATTTCTTTCAATTTCACTTTTGCAAAGAAAAATAAAAAAGAAAACGGATAAATCGGACCTCTAAGACAATGCAAAACGTTTAACCTATCATTATCATTAGTCTTAGATATTATTTCTCATATCTGTAATACGTTCTAATTTATCACAAGTCCAAACTAGACCGATTTTGCAACGAGAGTTATACCGAATGTTCGCTGAATCGTGAAAAAAAAATTCAACCACTGGATATCTCCTGTCCACCTGAGTACAATTACGATGCTTCGATGGCTAAGATACATCGAGATCTCTCTCGAATGTAACGAACCAAGGTCATATATCTTAGAGCACCCTAGCAACCTGGCTAACTTCTACCGGACACGATTCGATCGTAGCCCGATTTTACTCGATCCGATCGGGTGGCCAGATATGGGTGCGAACAAGTTCCGTTTGAATGAGTCACAGGTTCACCATCATTCTTGTCTCGTTATTGGTGGTGGTTCTAGTACACATTACTGTTGGCTGATATGCTAGAAACTGATTCGAAATCTCGAAAAATTAATCGAGTTACTCGAGTTTCATTCTAGCGATCGCGAGAACGTCTAATCGTTCGTAACGTTTTTCAAACCACACGTTGTAAGATTGCATATATTATAATATTCGTATATACACACGTTGATGTTTGATTGTATTCTCTCATTTATACACGTATTTATCTATCACTCAAGGTCCGTGACATGACTAAATACACGGAGTAAGGGTATTAAAGAGAACGCATGATCAAACGTGAGACATCAAGTCGCATCCGCCAAAGCGATGTTACAATCGTGTTTACAATCACGTTTACAATCGTTAATCGTTCTTTTCCTTTCGCAATAAATGTTTCTTTTATTCTTTTATTTTATTTATTTTTTTTTATTTTTTTATTTTTTTTAATCATCTTCAAAGTAACGTTAGAATTTTCGATTGACTCCCATGCGATTAAACTGTCTTCATTGTTCACGAGGAAACGTTCTATCTCTCGAGTTAGCCAACATTTTTTTAATTAATGCTAATATATTCGACAGCGGAACTGGTCGTCGAACCATAAAGTCGATAGAATCTATTTGCGGAAATTTCAAGAAAATATTTATCAAATTTTGTTTCCCTTTACCGTTCGTTATTAATATTTTCTTGATTTCCTCAATTGACGAATTGTACAGTTACATCGATAATAATTGATAAGAGAGAAAGATAGAACCTGGGTAAATAATTGATATCTCGCGTTGTTAGTATAAAATCATATACAAATGTTGTATATCGACGTTTCCTCGTAAGCTAAGTACTTATAATCTTACGTAATTCATCTATAGGTATGGATTAGTTTGATTATCGTGTATCTTTGTATCTTTTTGTAAAATCGATAAAATTCAATAACAGAGATCGAATGAACTTGGAATTTAATTGGACAGAAGTATATTAGCAATTAAAGTTTAATTATGGTATGATTAATCATCGGTTTATACTGTTCCTCATTAGAAATACGATTTTAAATAGAAATAATTTAGTAAGATAGAGAGAAAGAGAGAGAGAGAGTGGAAGATAATCATTTCATAAGAGAAATAAAGAAAAGAAACATTGAATACATTTAAACATATATTCTTTTATCTTTAATAGCTTATCGGACTCATCAATGGTCATTACGCGACTTTGACAAACATTAACGGACGATTTGCTTGCGTCAATGACAAAACCTTTGCAAAGATAATATTAAAAATATGCTAAAAGAGGAAATAATTTAGAAATTATATTATTTCCTTTTGCCATAGTCCACGTAGTGACATGTTAGACGTATACTTGTTTTTACGATACGATTATGTAAATTATATATAAATTAGAAAAGATTATATTTTTTATGATATGACGATGTGTAACGAATGTTTTATAACAAACCTAAAACCTTCGATTGAAGGTTTTTTTTTTTTTCTATGGATGGAATTATTCGAAGAGAATAATTCACGAGGATTTATACAAATTCCAATCATTAGAATCGTAGACGCGCTCATATACTTTCTCTACTCGACACTCTTCATTTTTTTCTTCTTATTCTTCTTCTCTTTTTATTTTCATAAAGAATTTATGTTAGAAGATTTCACTTAAGTTAACGACAACGACTCACAAATCGAGACGTTTAACATAAGAAAAAACAGGATATGTAAATAAAAAGTTCTATGGGTCATCTCGCGCGCTAGTTTATTTTTGTTTTACTTTTTCTTGTCTACCTTCTTGCGAAACTTTATTCGAAAAAATTTGAACAAAAAAAGAAAAAAGAAAATCGTTAAAAGTAGCCTAAACGGAGAAAAATTACAGTTACTTCCGAGTCTATCATTCCCGATGAGAATGCAACGCCCGAGCGAATTTGCACGCATTGAAATCTCCAAACTATCCGTTTCGAAATCCCATTTTAAAATAACTGCAACTCTCTTTTCTAATATTTCCCTAAGTAGATTTTCTTCATTTAATTTTTTAAAATTCATACGATATCGATCTCATAAACACAGATATTTTTAAACGTTATTACTAAGAAAAAAAAAACCAAATTCTAAATAATATAATAAGAAAACTCACCTCGATGCTGTAAGACTTCTTAATAGCGAACATTTCGCGATTCTTCTGAGCTGCTGCTACTGCCATTGCGTTCTTCAAACTCTCTCCTAATTATTCTATCCGGAAAGCTTTGAAAACGAATCTCTCCTTTCGTATTATTGTCTCTTCTCTTCGTCCTTTATCTATCGTCGAATACGTCTGGCCTGATACAATAATATATAAGCCCTTGCGAAGCAAAATGACAAACTACAAAATAAGTAGTCTTAAACTTTGCTTTTGTTGTATTTTTTTTTTTTATGTAATCAAGAGCGTTTCTATTTTCTTCACTGCCTACAAGAGTTGGCCAAAAATAATAATTAGGAAATCTTTACGAATGAGGAATTGTTTCCCAAATTCGATTGATACGTTATCGAGCTAATGTGTTTACTCTCGAAACGAACGAAAGAATGAAATTATTGATGTTGAAGGTATTGCTGTTGTCCGTGTTGATCTTCCTTCTTCAATTTCGATTTCCCGTTAATTGTTCCTTGTATTTTAAGACGAATACGACGGATTAGACACGAGAAAGACAAGAGGAGACGACGTATGTCTCTCTTTCTTTCGTACAAGCCCTCTTTGGACGAAGCGTACAAGCGAATGCGTCTACAGGGCGGATTGCCGCGGCATATAAACGTTACCTCCCTTCACCGCGCCAGCTAATGCCGGGGTCAGGGGTGCCCCCACCCCACCCCACCACGGGGTTTCGGGTGGTCCATCGACTGCAATCTCGCAACTACCGTAGCCACCACCAACTTCTACGCTCCGGCGCATCGCGTTCCTCCTCCCAAACCACTCTCTCTCTCCCTCTCTGTCTCTCTCTTTCTCTTTTCTCTCTCGTCCTTCTAATACGCGTCCTTTCCGTCACCCTTTCCCCCACAAACCTATGGGACTCCCAACAACAATCGTCTGTTTTTTCATTCATTTTATTTTTTTTTCCAAGAATATAAGTGAGTTGATTCCAATATCGATACGTTTTTGATCGTAAGATCGTTCTGTTTCTATCATTTCCAAAATATCTTTCTTCTTCTTCTTTTTCTTGCTAATATCTATCGTTTTATCGCGTTTAACGTGTTTCAAGTATTATACATATATTAAGTATATATACGTACGAGATAAATAATGATTTATATAATGATTTATTGATGGGTAGATAAGATCGTATTTCGGCATTTTCCATTATTCTATAATTGTTAGATATCTCTTTGAATATTTAAATCTCTTGAATATTAATATTAATTCTCGAGTTTAACATCGGTTCCGTGTTGGAAAAATCGTGCTCCTTCTATCGTTACATCTGATTTACGATCGGATGATTGATAAAATGTACTACTTATGAAAGAAAAGCGCAAATACGAATATACTTTAGGTATCTGCGTACGTTATACCCTTTGATTTCACGCTTTTTCCCTACTTTTAAAAGATAAATAAATACAGGATTATCATTATTATATATATATATATTGTTATAAAAATTAATAAAATATTCTTATTTTCCTATTTCAACATATTTTTATTATTCTTACATTTTTATATCTAATAAGGGAAATCTTGTTAATTCGTTGCAACGCCCTTCTTTATTTTTCTATTCCTATTACGATGGTGCTTTTTTCATCTATCGAAACGTTAATTTGCATAATTTGCAATATCTCGCAAGATTGGTTGTCATCTTCGAAAAAAATAAAGTATTTGTAGTAAAATTTTTGAACGAATGTATCTAACAGGGAAAAAATTAAAAAAAAAAGTAATAAATCTAAAAAGAAATAGACGAGACGAAAATGAAGAGACATAAAATGTATTTAATACAAAATTTTCCTCAATCGTTAAGAGGCACGATACTTTACCGCTCGCACGTGTGCTTATCTACGTCACTTTCTACGTCACTAGTTGCGCCTGGAGGCGTGTAACGCGTCTTGGGAACTCCCAAGAGCCTCCAGATGAAATTCCATTTATTCGACCAATCCGATAGTACCAAGGATTCCCGAGGACGTTAAGTACTTTCCTCGAGCAATCAGATTGCATCGAAAGAAACTGAAATATATTAAATCCAACTTTTTTTTTTATATATATTGTCCCACAATGAATGACGATTTTCACGTGAAATTCAACATTTTCTTTTTTTTCAAACTAAATCATTTCTAACGAAACGTTACATCTCTTTCATCAATAATTAATCGTATATCGAATATAATCGATTCTTTTACGAATTAATGAGTATGTTATATTACATTCGAAGAATCCGCGAAGCGTTTATTCTTATTAGAACAATCGATTAATTTAATTGAACAATTTTAGAAAGCTTTGAAATATCGTCATGCTATAGTATAGTAATTACGTCATGTTTTTCTTATGGAAAAAAGGTAATGTCATGTAAGGTATGCATTTGATCTATACGATTAACGAGATGATTCTTCATAGTTTTTTTATATGTAATAACAGATAGTTACAATGTACGTATCATCTTACGTTGTACTATTTTCATCCTAAGGATTCCTTATTGAAAATAAATAGGTACTTAAATCTTTACTTAAGACGGAAATGATTTGCCTTCAATTTCTTCTACGGGAAATTCAAATTTTATGGGATTATCCCGGAAGACATAATGAAAGATACTCGTCCATATTTTTTTCATCTACTGTGTAAAAGGAAAGTAGTCACGTTACTGGGTGATGAAAAAATAAATATGAGGAAAAAAAATATAAAAATGTATATAATTGTTGTATATTTCGTTAAAGCAGATTCATATTTCTAACAATCGCATATATCGATGTTGGTAAGTGCAAGAAACGTGACTACTCTGATGGCTATCACGCTTTCGTGTATCAAGGACAATAGAAACGTTACGAGACTCTAACAAAGTTCGTTGTGTGCACATACGAGCACACGCACATATGCACTTGTAAAATACATGCGTAAGGTATATTACAACAATAACATTTTCTGAAACGAATTAAATTAGTGTGCCAATTGTAATTTAAGTAGATTTGAAAATATTTGACTAACGATACTTCGTACGTTCATTTAATAAAAATAAAAGTACTTATAATAGTCTAAGCAATTATATGTGACTAATGTAATTGTATGTGACCATTTAAAAAAGTTGAATTTTCTTTAAACTTTTGTGCGAAAATCTTTGTTTAACGTCATCATAGTTTTGGTATCGTCGATTTCTAAGAAATTTGTATGAGTCTGCTACAATTGTAGAAGATTAGAAAAAAAGATAAAGGATCTAGTTGATTAATGCGAATCATAAGAGTACATACGCATAAAGTCGTACAAAGTACGTTACGTCGTTGGATAGTTGGATCGTAATGTTAATTACTAGGTAAGATCGCGGAAACGTTTTAAAGGTCGGACTACATGTACGAGTAAAATAAGCTTTTGTGCGCGTACGTTTTATACGGTACTCTACTCTAAGTGAGTGATGTGATCAACGTGTGATCGGTGTGTGATCGGCATGTGTCTTTAACGATAAAAGAAGCTTCTAAAAAAGAACAAGAAAAACACACACATACATTAAATATTATTAACATTCATTGATTTTAACATCATCCTCGATTATAGCAACACCGTCAACATAGTGCGAATAACAGGAATATTCGTACCTCTGTTTTCATTGTAAATTTAAAATATTTACATTGTTTAAAAAAATATGACATAATTTAATAAGATATTTGTTTGCAATCCAAAGCCTCAAAATTATATAACACAAAAGTTTATTTTAGGATTATTCAAGTTTTCAATTGATATTGATTTTATTGCAAAATAATTATTTCATAGTTAGGAAAATATAATTTTAGTTAAGTGATAAAAAATAGATGTCATTGAAGTATTTTCTACTTAAGATATATTAAAAATGCAATTAATATTTTTGTAAATAATACATGAATGGTCTTCTGTATTTTATATTGTCTTTGAGACGATTGGGCATAACTTGTTATATCAATATTTTTATCATATATTATTTTATTTCTCTTATAATAAAATGTTCTCTTGTAATGAAATATATTATATATCAATTTAAAAGATATAGTTAAATGAAAAATAAAATTTATAATATAAAATATAATTGAATAAATTTTATATTGAATTAAAAGATCAATATATAATCTTCAAAAATATGTTTTTATGTATACGAATTTGGAAATATTCTATTACAAGAAAATATTTATTGTTTTCAATTGACAGTTAGGAGGGGTACGAATATTCCTTCTTCCTGGGACTGATTGTATGTTAGTTAAATAATTGATCTTCGATAAGAAAAGAACGATAGTGGCAATAATGCTAACAACTATACAACACTTTCAGCGTAGATCCACCAGATCGAAACGATAATGCACGTAGGATAACTCGCGCACAATAGTACTTATTAGCAGATATTTCTTTATTGCAAAAAATCTCGATATCTTAAAAGATCCTTGAGAAACGATTTGAAATCATTAAGAACAATCGCACCGGACACATTAATTATGCTAATTCTCAATAATCAAATCGTTTGATTTTTATCTCGTCATTTTTTTTTGTTCTCTCATATACGTATGCATACTTGACATAGTCAAAATTTAAACGAAGAAATTGATGTAATTTCATACTAATTGTCTTCTTTTTAAACTCTCCTTAACGATTATTCTTCTTCTTCTTACAAAACAGATAAGCACGTGTCGAGAACGTGTTATATATAAATAAATAGAACATACGTACTTCTCTCTTTATGATATAGGTGTGTCGAACGAAGTGTTGGATGAATATTCATTGGTAGGAGTGTGTTGTTCGTTCGATAACGTTCTTGCTTCGTCCTTTGAACATTGACGCATTCAAAGGAGCGTCTAACATAGGACGAAACAATTTTTCCACGCCCTCCTGCAAATAAATCAATCTCCTAGATCTTAATCGATCGATTTTATAAGGAAATTATAAAATCTTGCGAGCGTGAGCGTATCTTTGCTGATCACGCGTTTTAAAAAAAAAAAAAAAGAAGAAAAAAGTATTGGATCAAACGATGACTTAGATTTTTTAAAATTTTCATTAAGTTTCTTTTGAAAGAAAATATATTCGATAATATTTAATCAGTCCTATTTAAATGACGTAAAGAGTTCGTGGGTAGGATCGTTCAATTGATCATTATTTAATTCAAAGCTCGTTCATGACAAATGCAACTGATTCTGAGTTATTATCTGATATCTATGATTTATATATGATACTATAAGCAATATATAAATATATATAATATACAAATAAAGAAGAAAAGAGAAAAAGAGATAAAATGATACAGTTATATTATAAGAGACAATATTTAAACGTCAATGTTAATTAATGTTCATCGTAAGGGGTGTGCGAGTGACGAAGTGGTCAAACAAGTGTGACTAAATGACACATATATATATACATACATACATGCATACATAACTTAGTACAAGAATGAGTATTTCATTGTAATAAACGATAAATATCAATGAAAACGTAAGACGTAGTAAAGTTCATTTAAAGGACTGAGAAAGAATGTGAATATTAAGATGGATGAAATTGTAATAGAAAAGAAAAAAAGAAATCGATGAATAGACTAAAAAGTATCGTTCACTATTACATTTATCATTAGACAAGCTTTCTGAAATGCGGACGTTAAGTTGAAAAACAGAAAATTACATTCTTCGTGGCAAGTTTTCCACGAAAGAAAGTATGTTTTCTTTTTCTTTTTTGTAAGAGTATCTGCGTTAGAGATACCTAATCAGGTAAAACGGCAAGTTTAATACCTATTTCATTCTCTTTCACTTTTTAAAATTGTTAATTAAAGTCAACGTGTAAAAGAAATTAAATGTAATTGTAAGAATTGTGAATAAGATGCTCGATGGTGAGTTCATCGTGACGATCGAACACAGACACCGATTCGACCTCGAACAGAAATCGAAATCTTCTTGCTTTCAAAGATATTATCGTCGATTATGTACGGTTTAATTTTTTTGTTTCTTTTTGGGATGAAACACTTAATGCTAATTAGTTCGGCTGGATTTTTTTTTATCTTATTATTATTCTTGATGTTTGTTATCGATCGTTATTTGACCCTCTGAACATTTCGGAAGATAGACTTATTGAAATAAGAATCAGTTTTAGATTATTTTTAAAACCCGTTTCTATTTTATTTTATTTCTTTGCATTAAATTAAAATTGTTCGATTATATCCTGTGTGAATTTCATTGAGGATTATCCTTGATGACTAGTCGACGATTAGTCTAAGAATACAGTATATTTGTAAAGAAATAAATAAGAGAACAAATTGTTTGACCGATCGAATTGATATTGTCGATATCGTTTGTGAATGTCTTTGGAAAACTTTTGACGGTGAACAATCAAAACCAAAGTGGGTTGGTTTCCATAAGCTTGGAACTCCTCGGGCTGAGTTTGACGGGACAACAATGAACGTGCCACTGACAGAAGGAACACTCTGTCATCCTACCTCGAAGAGGATTTTAATTATTACGAGAGCTCGCCATCGGCCAAACCTGCGTAATACATGAACGACGATATGAGGAATGCAAGGGTATTTTGTAGTTGCGTGAATTTCGCGTTTAAGTTTGAATTATTTTCAGAATTTCATTGAGAGTTTCATCAGAAAGCCCTAATTCAAATGCTGAAAATACAAAAGCCCTTTTCTACGTATTGAAATTTGTTACAATGTATAAATACATTTCTAAAGTTTATAAAATATAAATTAGGTCGAATTACTTATCTTCACATTACCGATTCTTTTATTTGTCGTAAGATATCGATGTTTAAATAAATACTTTTCGTTTTGCAACGTTGCAACTTGTTATTAAAATATATAAATTGCAATATCCGTGCATTGTGGTTTCAAAGTTTGACAAAATCTCCATCAAGTTTAATTACCAATTTTTCTTCGTTTCCTGTGTGATACCAATGTTGAAATAATAACGTGCTTGATTTTCTACATCGATGCAAGTTTTTTCTGATACCGAATTGAATAAATTGTCACATGCATGAACTCCTAAGTGCAATTCTAAGTTTAATAGAACATGCATTAGATTTTGTCTTCTTATCATAGATTTTTCAATATTTATTCTACGATCGGACGTTGAAATATGTAACTTTTATTTCCTTGAAACAGTACTAGTTGTTTCTGGTATTTCGAATAAGATAAATTAAAAAAACATGTATAATAAAATAAATCGGTATGTAAATTACAGCATGTTTGAACGCGTATAAGATGCTAATCTGATTAACACAAACAAGCCGCAAAAAGATTAATTTCACTTCTAAGGAAGCTTCCGATCACTTTTGACCTTGATCATTTAATTAATGTTAAATAGACATTAAAGAACACCGGATCTTTAAGAGGTTCCCTTTTTCTCTAGTTTTTGCTTTCGTTTATTTGCTTCCGGCACAAATGTCAATTACGCGCTGTCAATTTTTCTCTATTTATTCTTTCACGTATCCCTCCCCCCTACACATACACATACACATACATTTCCATATGAATTTCTTCCTTAAGATTTTTCCTTCCTCTTTAGATAATACTATACAATTTTCAATTGTGCATATCCATAATTTCTTAATCGGGTCATTGTCAAACACCGTTCTCTTCTCTCTCATCGGATATACACGTATCAAGTTTCGTTGAACAATTTATAAGGAAAATAAATCAAGATAAGTAACATTTTCAATACTTTTATAGAATTTGAAAGAATTTAGTACGAGTTCACCTGCGTGTGAAATTGTTTCTACCAATATATGGCGATTTAAACACTTTTATTACAATCGAATCAACTATGATTACCAATAATCGAATAATCAAGATGATAATTAATACTAAATTAATTTACAGTATTATAATGAAATTCTTATTATTGCAATATAGATAATTGTAGGACGTATTTAAAAGGAAATAAAAATGCAATTATCCATGACACAGAGAATCGTTAATAGCATTGCTATAAGACGGCAATTGACTCTCAATGAGTTCAAGGATAGTTCATTTATCCCATTCTGTTCTTTCTTTGTTTCATGCCTAATCAGTAATCGGTTAAAATTCATCGGAGCGTGTTAATTTTGTCGTTAGTCGAGTAATAAAAATGAAACTTTTGCTAGTTTCGAATGTTTCGAAGGAACTTTAAAGTAGCCTACAATCGGAAACAGGGATATATTTTCTCCAAAAGGGTATAATACTCTTTAAAGATGATTTATGGGTAGATATAATAGTTGGTTGCATTGCCATAGCACAAGTGTAATTGAGATTAGAAAAAAATATGTCGAAATATTATTCCTTCCTATTTTTATTGTACCCCAATCTTTATTTATGAAAATCCGAAACATTGGTCCAGAAATTTTCTGAGATTCGACGGTAATGTCGTTCACTTTTGGGGGATAATACCTCCAAAGTGTATTGCATTTTTCGTGAAAATCCGCTCCCCCATATGAGCTCGCTCGCATTTATCACTCTCCTCGAGTTTTATGAGCTCGAATAGCTGCGCTGGGAAAAATGTTACCAGACTTATCCAGCTCCAATTTTATATTTTATAACTATGTAAAGAGAACTATACGGTCTTTTTACTTTAACATAAAAAATCAATCAGCTAATACATAAAAGAAAAACTAATAAAAAAAAACAAAACAAAAAGAAGAAAAAAATACTTTTATATCGTTTGTGAAATGTAACATAATTCATTATTTCTAAATAGAAAATTTGCTGACGCACGTCGATTAGAAAATCCATTATGTCGAAACAATCTAGGTATATCCGTTATTATGCATTAGTTTTCGAGTTTCCTTTGTTGAGAGCATGAACTATATTATGGATTTATCTATTCCCGTTCTAATGGAATTCATTTGGATCGAATTAATGTGGCGCAAATTAGCGTGTTGAGATAATTCGATGCACGAAAAGCTTTTATAACATACACATATATATTAGGATGATCCTTGTTTTGGATATTTTTGAATTAGTATGCTCCCAGAGGGTCAAATAGTTTAAAATAAATAAAAAAAATATATCCCCTTCCCCCCAGTTTCAAGTCGTGTATAAGACGTAAGAAATAATTTTTCATTTGCAAGTAAGAAAAAATTTATCTAATTTCGTCCAATCGATAAACAATACTTTTCCAATTACTTTGTCTAACTCATCTTATTAGGTTTTATAAAATATACTACTTTATAAATCCATTATATTATCTTATTTATCATATTTATTTATTTATATTAATATATTAATTCTTATAAACTTATGGTCACGTAACGTTTAAAATAAAAGACTGTAATTACTCAGCCAATCAGTGTTCTTTCTTCAGCACGGACGTGAAGAGAGAGAGAGAGAGAGAGAGAGAGAGAATAAGAATAAAAATATAAACATTGGACGGTTACATTATGAACGTATATGTTTATTTCTAAGAAATTCTCGAGCTCAAACAAAACAAAAACGGCCGAGCGAACATTCGACACTTTCAAGGATAAGCACTGATAGATTTTCATTTCCTTTCCGTCCTTGGACAAGTTAAGATGTATTAACGTGCGTGACGTATTAAATTATTGATTTATATCATTTCTAACGTTTATTGTCGTAGATTTAATATTATAGGAAGTTTTTTCTAACTAAGGAGAGTATAAAAATTGGTTTATTTTTTAGATCACTCTTCATTGAGTTTGTTGTTATAGTTATTGTGTGATTTTGATAACTTCAATGATTTTTATTAACAATTTTTACTAACATTATATACTTTGAATGTAATTTTATACAAGTAATGAGAGCAAGGCAAATAATATTGCTTGAATTTATATATTAAAATACAAGGCAAGCATTATCAAACAAATAGTTGCATATTTTGGTACATTTCGCAAATATTTAATAACTTTTACTTTTAATTATGTCAATTTTCATAAATTATTACATTTTCTTTTTATATTTAACATTAAATCTTTATGATAAAATGTTTTTTAATGTGTATACTGTCTTCAGAAATAATTTACAGGAAATATAGTTTTATAATCTTTAGGATGTTTCAGCTTTTTAGGCATTATTTTTACAATTTTTGTATTCATCGTCATCCTAATGGTAGGATACCCATCCTGCATTCATCAATGGAGAGTAAATGTAAGTCAATTTTTATATTTAATATTTTCTCAATAATTATAGTAGTGTTTTCTTATAACAATGATATTAATAGTTTTGTTTTTATTTTTGTTTCAGATCATCGTTGAAACAGTGTAGAATGAAAAATAGTGCTTGTGTGTTTTATTGATGAAATTTATTTAAAAAATAGTATTCTTATTTAATTGACTGCGTGCAATGCAGTTTTAGAGTCAGTGTTAGTGCATTGTCATCGTCATCCTAAAGATAGGATACCCATCGTGCAGTCATCAGTAAAAACTTAAAGTAAGTGTATTTTAATAATTGTCAAATGCAATATACATCTTTGAATTATTGTATAGTAGAACAATCAGGAAAGAAAAATAAGACACGACAATTATACAATTGTCGATAATGTAATTTTGTTTTGTACGGTCGTACGATTGTAAAACTATCGTGGACTTTCGTACAATGCACATTAAATTCTTCGTGCATTAGTTTTCTCATGTGTTTATTAAAAGATCGCAATCTGCCAATACTTCCACGTTGTAAGGACGGAAAGAGGTAATAGAGAAAAGTCACTTCTTAATTACTTACAATTAACGTGTATCGTTAAGTTACTGAGTTACAACGGTGAACAACGTGATGCTTGATTCTGGATATATGTTTAGTTGTTGCTCCTACGGTCTTTCATATTACACTGGCCTTCATTCTCGATGCGTTTACCTATCTTGTCTTGCTTTATTTCTTAAGAATTCCATTACCTGAGTTTTTAAATCTAGTCTGGAAGATATGCACAAAACATGTAGACTTACGATATCGGTTCTGAACACCCCTGCGTGGTGGGCTATAAACGAATAATCTGATCAAGATAGTATTAATGTGGTATCTATAAGCAAATACGTGGCCTGGCCTTCTAACAAAGGCGACGAATACTCCGGAATGTCTCCCTACTTCCTTTCTCTAAATTCCTGACGTAACAAATTTTTCATTGAGAAACATTTAGTTAGAAAACAGTTAATAATCATTTAGTATATTTCTCTCTCTTTCTTTCTTTCTCTCTTTCTTTTCCTCTTCCTCTGTTTATCTTCCGTCTCGTTGATCGAGATCCAAGCGAGGACGGCAAACACACTTGAGACACATGGCACGTTACATAATTGTATCCATCGTGGCTACGCATGTACCTTTCTTGGAAATTAATTCATTTGTTATTACCTTGCTTAACAGTTAATGCATTTCTATTTATAAAGCAATCGGTCAGATAAAAGGTTTTAAAAAAAATGTATATTAAAATTCAATAGAAAAAATTATTAATAATGTAGTTGCTTAAATAATATTAAAATCATTTCTAAATAATAAAATACAATTGTTTTCGTAAAATAAAAAAGCAAAAAATATTGAATGGAATTTTATTTAAAAAATTGGTAATTTTTCACTGGTATAAGTAATAATTGCAAATATTTCTAAATAATAAAATGAAATATTTACATTTAATTGCAATCGTAATGTAAAACAAAATGAAAAGGAATTTCAAATCGATCAATAACAAGTTTACGATATAAATAGTATTAATTGTTAATAAATTTAATGTTAATTATTCGGTTCTTTATTATTGGAAACTGTAGGAAATTAAATCCGATAGATAATGTGTTTGTTTTCCTGTTGTTTCTTAGAAGTACATTCATTGAAGAATTAATCGCATAATAACATATATCCATTTACTATAAATATCTCACGTGCATATAAATTTCGTGCATATAAATTCAAATTCAAATCATTCCCATATTATTTTTCTTTCTTTTTTTTTTTTTTGATAGAAAAAAATCTTAGCTTATATTCTCCAAAATATAATTCAATCAAAATGCTATGAAAAAATGCGTTAAATATATTCGTAAGATTATTTTTTATCTCTCCCACATGCAAATGGGGGGCAAATATTTTTATTCATATATGCAATGTAATATTTTTATCATAAAAAGAAAAAAGCAATCTTTTCCTCGATTAATATTCGATAGTCAAGCGAAAATACATTCGATGAATGTAGACAAGCAAATACGTTTAGCACGATACATAAAAAAAAAATAAATCAAAATCGATAGATGGATATTATTAAAGTGTTGTTACTTGACGTCATAGTGTGACGTAGGATAATTTTTCATGAAAATAAATAGTTTCTAATTCGCGAGTATATTATTAGATATATTTTCTTGCCTAAACGAGTCGTCTCGAAAATGTCATGTTGATGGATTAGAGGAGAACGTACGTAAATGTATGGTTAACGTCATACGAAGATACGTCATTGAACTCGCGAGGTGTTTGACCGTAAATGATGCGTGAGTTCTTGTATATACATGAAAGAAAAAAAGAAAGAAAGAAAGAACGAAAGAAAAAGAAAGAAAGAGGGAGAGAAAGAGAGAGAGAGAGAGAAAGAGAGAGAGAGAGAGAAAGGTAGTAATGTAAGAGAGGTAAAAGAAACTGGAATTTCCCGCGAGTAAAGTAATTCGAACCTTATTCAAAGTGATTGCAACCGACCGATACGGGTCGGTCAGGTTTCTCTAATTAGACTTTATTAGGAAAATATTAATATACTCGTTCTTCCATGGAAAAACAATGGGAAAACCCGCCACTATCATAATCATTTTAGAAAAATAAACTAAAAATAACTGTATTGCAAGAACAAATTTAGAAATGTTTAAATCACAGGGATATATAACTATTTTCCTTTACGAACCGCATACGGCTATTTCCTATTTCCACGATTATGTTCGTCGTTATTTCACTGCCCACGCGTATAAATGCACTGATATGGTGTTAAGAAAAAAACAATAAATAAATGCACGATGACAAAAAAAGGAGGAAGGCAAATAAAAAACGAGCTTCTAGAGTTAACTGGAAAATGACACTGGATCTTTCCGTTTAATCCTTATCCTAGTTATGAAAAATCCAAAGAAATAATCGAGCGATTGTGTAACGTCATGGAATAGGATACCTTCGATTTAAAATATCAATTCACGTTACTTTGTTGACTAATGATTTATTATTAATACTATCATTATATATATTTGGTTTATTACAATAAAATTATATTAGATACAATGAAATTATCGTCGCGCGGTGAACGGAAGATTATCATTTTGAAAAGATATTCATTAGAAATTATATAAGTATAATGATATTGTGAAAATTTCGAAATTAATTTTTTTATTATATTTCACGTTTCAAAGAGATTTGTAATACCTTTCATTTCTCTTTCCTTTGTGTCTTTTGCAATGAGATTGGTCTTTTTTTATTTTGTTCTATCTCTTTTTCAATATCAATTTCTAAAGAATCAATCCTACTTCAACTATGGAATAATACGACACTCGATCTTTAACGATTTCGCATTAAATTATTTTTTCTTTCGTCAATTATTTTCATTAACACGCGTGGTTTCAGCTTGTAACTCGATTTTCTTTGAATATCGTTGAAATACCATCGAGGAAACGGTAGAAGAATTTCTACTATACGTTACAGTCAGCAATGACGATGATTCATCATTAATAGTAGGAGAAGTTTCTAATTTTTTTTTAATTTCTTTATTTTTTTGTTTACCGATATCCAACGGAATAGACGAGCCGCATCGGTGATAATTATCACCGCATATCGGTGATAATTAACCAAGATTTCATCCACTTCCCTTCCTTCTTCTTCTTCTTCTACTTCTTCTTTTCCGTCATATTTCTTATTCGCGTATTTGCGCTTGCTGATGACATTATAATCGTTGTAATAAACGTTAGAACGATTAACGAGTTAATAACGCAGTAAAGAATGTGCTAGAACTCGTAACAAAAGTTCGAACAAGAAAAGTTTATAAGAAACGAAATATAACCTTGAATAATTATTTACAAAATAAGAAGAAGAAGAAAAAAAAGAAAATCTTCCGAGTATTCGCATACCTGCGCGAATTCTTCGGGAAATAAAACGCTCCGTTGTTTTTTCAATAATATTCTTCGGGAAAACCGATGATAACCGAATTTCCAGATTTTTCAATCGATACTTTTGTCTCGTCGTTTCCAGAGTCGTTATCTTTTCTTATTGTTATTATATCTTGTTATAAAGAATAACATGAAAAGGTTTTTAATATTTTTCTAGATCTTTTTATACTGCTTGTTTTCAAGTTCAACTTTTTTTTCGTATAAAACGAATTCGACCTTACTAACGAACTCGAATTTTCATTATTTTTATTACAACTTGTGTTGGTATCATTTTTTATTTTTATAGTCAGTATCTTTTCTTCATTAAGTTTTACAATAAGTGTTTTAGAATTATATGAATCATTTATATGATTAATTTGAGTAGATGTTAATAGCGAATTATTTTCGTAAATGCCTAAGTTACTTGGCAGATTCATATAAACTGTTTCTGATTTGTTCTTTAATTCTTTTCTTGTCACGTTCCACCTAAAAGACAATTAATTATTAATAAATACAATCATAAATAATACAAATGTCAAATAAAAAAAAAAGTTCAATTCATTTTGCAAATAAAAATTTGTTAAAAGTAATATATTATTTGTCAACCCACTCACGTATTATCTACGTTATATTAAAGAAACTGTTTCAAGAAAACGATCGGTCATTTTCTTTTGTTGTATAAAATTTACATAGAATACAACACGTGTATATTATTTCTTTATAAAAACGATTATGTTAAAGATTGAAGAATAAATGGGTAAACTGAAAATAAGTCGTTTGTATGTACGTACGATTCCCTTATTTCAGACATTTCCACGTTATCGTTCATGTTGTCAAACAACCTCACTGTTTCTTGGTATAACGGCCGTAATTTTGATTCGTCGTCGTTTGAAACTAAATCAACTTCAATCTTAGGTATTGTCGGTTTCAACGATTCATTAGGAATCTTTTTCAATTGATCCCCAATTAGTTTTGCATTGCAACTGCAAAGTTATCGAACACAACTCGTAAAAAAGCAATAAACAATTACAAGAATAATAATAATAAAAATAATATTTAATAATAGTAATATTCATTAATATTTATTTCTTTGTTTGGCTAACCTTTCTCTGTTCACAATCTTTTGACTTTCATCCAATTTTGAATTTTTTTTATATTTTCTGGGCGGTCTTGTCGGAGGTGACAGAGTTTCTTCTTTAAAAGTTGCATTTTCATCTACTGAAACAAAATAAATCGATATTTTTTTTTTATTTTTCATTTTGAATTTTGTAATATAAAATTATTCTTATTTTCATAATTGCATATAAAAGAGAAAAATAATTTAATTATAAGGACGAAGGATTGAAAAGTTTTCTGCCATTTATTTTGTAAATGTTTTAAAATATTGTCATAAAAACGATTGTTTCTATGCTAAGCTCAAAACTTTCCAGTCTATCAACGTATATATATGTTAGACACTCGTATTGATAATTATTTGAATGAATTATTATACAAATTACAAAAATATAATTCGCTTTTTTCGAACATCATTGGTTGGTTAATGGTCAACTAAAATGATTTACGTGCAAGTATCGTTTAGTTTTGTTTAAATTGATTCTAAAATTATTTACTATTTTTATCTTCGTTTGTTTCATTAACGAAAAAATAAAATGCTTTAGTTATAGCGCATAATAATTTTTTTCCTATACTTATTATACACATTATTATTTTATCTATTTTATAGATATTAACGTATTATTTATGTTATTTATCAACGAATTATTATGAACGTTAAACTTAAAACACGTCTTAGTCTGCAAGAATCGTTAAAAGGTTACTGATCGTTTTCAAGATTTTCCATAAATATTTATGTATTTATTTTATTTATAATTTGTAGAGGATTAGGGAACTAATTGAAATTTGACAAATACTTTAACGATATTTTTCTTCTTTCGTGTATCTATTTGTATACAAATGAGTTCGATTTAAATATCTTATTAATCGTTTAAGATCTATAATGTTTCAAGGCCAACAACGTGCAAACGCAAACAGACATAAACTTGTCTATATAATATATATATAAGCTGTTTTATTTTAATTGCTAGATATCTAATCTAAAAATAAAAAACATTTGTTAAAGCTAGTTTCATTCAAGCACGAATTACCTCTTTTCGTCAACACTTTGACTGCCACTTTGGTCTTTTTTTCCTTTTGAAATAAAAAGTGTCCCATTGAAGAATTAAAAATTTTTATTCGAACATTGAAGATAAAAGATTAGTTATTATGAAATCTTACATTATAAAATACTACCTTGACGTTCTAAACGAAACATGTGATTTCAGTGTGGCAGTCAAAGTGTAAAAATAAAAGTTTATGCTATAAAATTTTATTGCCTTCGTATTTTTCTGTTGTTCAAGTGATATATGTTCCATTTGAAAAATAGGGTTGAGACCAGTTTCAATTAAACTAGAATGAGTTTCTTTTTTACATTGTGAATAGCAAAAGCAATATAGTAAAATATCCTTATGAATTTATCAAACATGGTTTGACTATTATATTTTAATGCAAAAATATTTTTCTTTTTTTAAAGTAATATAAAAGTCCATTAGTAGCACAAGAAAAAACACATTTCTTTAAAAGTTTTATTAATTGTTTTCAAAAAATAATATTGAATATTTTGATATGTTAAACTAATTATTCGAATAAATTAACATTTAACAATATTTCAATAAGAAAATAAACCGATTTAAATTATTTAAAAAATAAGAATAGCTCACGCGTAGACAACTTTTGCCCCATTACTATATTAATTTTAATATAAATTATTTTAATAAAATGGGATAAAAAACGCGGGCAAAATAATTATAATTAAATAAGATATCATATGATCGCATACGTAATAAATAATAATTATCAATAAAATATCAAGAGCACAATAGAAGAATTAATAGCAATGCAAAGAAACAGATATTATTGATGTTAAGAATAAAAGCGAAGGAAGGAGGAAATGACTAATGGCATACTATTATGATTTTTTGTTCATTAAAGCAACCGCGTTACGAATGATTAATTGTTAGAGAAAAAGAAACAAAAAAGGAAAGGACTTGACAAAGTTATTGAATATAAAAGAGAAAAGAAAAGGAAAGAGAAAGGTTGCAAAATATTTCCAATACTTCGGAACATTTTTGAACGTTTAGTATTATTCTAAGATTGATTTTAAAAAAACCATAAACGCACATTTTTTAAGATGCTTCGTGTAGGTTGCTTTTAATATCCGTCGATTAAAAGATGCATATGCATGTAAACGTAGGAGGAAACTTAGACGAGAAGAAATAGTTACGTAACTCTCCACACCTTTCGAGATGAAAAAAAATGTACCGTTTGCGACTAGTTGATAGATTTTATAATATTTAGAATAAAAGAATACATAATATAAATGATAGAGAGTAGTATAAAAAATTTCTAATTTAATCCTCCCTCCCCGAAAATGAACAGAAAATAATATAAATAAATTTAATAATAAATAATTTATGTGTATATATATATAGAAATATTATATATTTATATTGTATATTATTATATTTATATTTTAATATTTTAATATTTTAATATGTATAATATTTAAAATTATATTAATTTTATTTTATTATTTTAACATGCATTATAATTTCAAATCAAATCGAATGGTAATAAAATAATATTAATTCTAATTAATCTGTCAGATCACTAAAGTAAAACAGTGCGGGTACGATTAGTAACTTGGATGGGTGACCCGGAAAAACAACACACAGGAATAAATAATAATAATAATAATAATAATAATAATAATGATTCCCCAGCATGTCTGGGGAAAAGAATAAGATTGTAGTAATCCATGCTTGTCATAAAATCCGACTAATAGGAAAGACCTTTGCTAGTAAGGCTACTCCTCCTCCTCCTTCCCCCTTCTCAATAACGATTGAAAGCGATAAGGAAATAGAAAGAATAAGATTGACGTTTGACATAAGATTTGAGATTAATAAATTTCGTAAAACCCTTAGCCTTGAAAGTTTCTAAGCAATAGTTTGCGTTTGCTTCCTATATTAGAGTACAACCTTGACGATTAAATAATTCTACGATAGAACAGGTGTGTATCGGGTAATTTTATTTCAGCAGGAAAATAAACGAACCGAAACTAATAGAAACAGGAGGAAAAATTATATTTTATATTTAATGATTAAAGTTTCGATTCAAGGAGAGTCCTTCAAAGTGAGAAAAAATTGTCTTATATAAATAAATAAAAAAAAAACAAGAAGAAAAGCAATTTTTATCGGTTTAACGTAGAACATTTGTTAATATAAAAATTATGATCGACTTTATTTTCTAATTATATTATTATTATATATTAAATATTGAAACTAAAGTTATATATCTCAGGAGATAGATTTCTTTTAAAAGTCATTGAAAATATTTAAAATAAAAAAGAAAAGATGACGCATTTAGGATTGTAATATTTAATTAAACGTCACTCCGTTTCTAGTAATCATAAAATTGTCTTCGCAAATGATATTTAAGTACTTAATTAAATTGAAACGCAATAAGACGGAAACGGACGAAGAATAAAACGGGATTCGAAGAAAGAACGTTCGCGTGTGAGTAAAACGTCAACTAGAAAATAATAATTCGATTGAAGAATAGACAAATCTAGGATAGATTTCACCCTGTGATGTAATACGCAAAAGTTTTCAAAGCTGTTGGTCATGAAATGTAGTATAAAAGTATTCAAACGAGGTCAAGTTATTTAATTCTTTCGTTACCATTAATTAGAAAAGAATTATTATTATTATTATTATTATAATATTTGTACCTTGATAATCTTAACGAATGAAAAAATAATACAAGTCCTAGTATTATATGTGCAAAGTAAAACGAAATAAGTTGAAGTGATCAAGGATCGATGACAAGCTATGATTAAAGAAATATTTGCTATCCGGTCCGATATTGCTACTATTACTATTATAAATACGATCTGAGAAATCGAAGATTGGAATATTGTATATCTTGTTATTATCGATTTATCCACGGTATGAAAACAAGTACCCTAAAGAAATAATCATTCGTAGTAATTTAATTTGTGTAAAGCAAACATATAATGAGAACACCGATATAAAAAATAAATAATTAAAATATACAGATGCACCCATTGAAGATTTTATCTGTTAATGACACAACTATTAATGTAATATAACTGCTTATTATACTTTAATATTACAAATAAATATGATCTAAGAATGTAATATATATTATTTATTGAAATAATTATTAGACCTGTCTTTACTATTTTTTATCCAACACATAAAGCACAAAGAAAATTTTATATTCATGATCATTTGAAAATTGGATTATTTTCTATTAAAAATTCTTAATAAATGATTTTATTGTTAGCAAAGAGACGAATGGTAAATGTAAAACGAATAATAATAAAAGATAAAGTGTAAAACGACGACAACGTTGGCGACGACGTCTTAGTAGCGAACATAAAAGCCTTCATGCAATTATGGTAAAATGGGCAAAAAATATAATAAATCGTATAGCATGAAATGTTAATCTATTCGCAATATCTTAACATTTATTCGTCTCGCATTCTAAGCACACATGATCTCTTCATTCGTTTGGCACCTATTTCCACATTCTAAGAACATAAATGACGCAATTTTCACGATACCTCTTTCTCAAGTTAGATTATTTAAATATACTTATTATAGATTATTCATATATATATATAATATAAAATATATATATATATATATATTCTTAATAGTCTTTACATCTTTTTACATTAGCATGTTACACGACATTACCATACAATAAAATGTATCTATTATTAGGATCTTGAATAAGTTCTCACTGTTTTTTTTTCTCAGAATAAAAGCTTTATTTAAAATATAAAGAAAGATAAGATTCAAGATTAAGGTGTAAGGTTAAATATAAGAATCTAATTGTTCGTCTTGAAACTTTGTCGGTGCGCCAGAACGTTCCTTATCCTCAAGTTGAACATCATTATTTTTGAAGCTTTGAAAGCAGTCTTTGCATGTCGTATCCGACAGAGCATTGTCGCTGTAAGTCTCAACAAGAATTCTGCGTGCTTCAGCTGCAAATTTCTTTTGAATAAAGTATTGCAATAAAATTCCCCGCAAAAACACTTTATTTGGCACAAAAATATACATTTTCAGAAACAATAAACAAACACGTTGTTGACACTATAGTAAAATATTATAGATTGAAATTGAAGGTTACATACAGTACTTCCTTGCCGATGTATTACCATTCGAGAATTCCATGCACGGAGTACTGCTACTGCCATTTTTTCATAAACGGCGAGAACTTATTCAAGGTCATAATATAATAAAATGCATTATATTGTACTAACTACATTATACTGTATTAACTTTGAATACCACACTTACAATTAGTTTTGTAAATTTAAGTGGAAAGATCTACAACGAGTGTGTGCTAGATATTAAAAATCATAAATTAAATCTGAAAGTAAAAAACAACGAAAGTATAATACTAAATATTTCATCGTACAATTGCATTATAATAATTAACAGAGAAACAGAACGGAATAGCGATTAGGTATTTCAAATATCAAAGTATAATAAGCAAGTATTATGCGCTAACATGTAATGATCGTTTACTTGTTGATCTCTCTATCAACGTACTTCCAACGGAAATTTCTCTGATCGGTTGATCAAATCCAATCGAACTGAGTGGTATGAATATTTTTATTAAAGTTCGAATATTTTATCAAGTATCCACATGTTTATCCATTTCATTTCTAGACGGATCATTTGATTTATTTTTATATTTTATGTTAAGGCGTTTAACTATTTTAATTAATTACATTACATTCGATAGGTTCCATTTTTCACATGGATAGATCTCAGAAGGCAGTTGTTGATCAATTAATTAATATTAGATATTGGAAATATACGCGGGGAATGCAACTTTTGCCTCGTTTCACTTTTTTTTCCTCTTGAAATTCCCATTCGACGAACGATATATAGTTAATTCGATTTAATAATTTAGAGCAAGGGCAGTATTTTATACTTTCTTTTTGTTAAATATCCTATACCGTTAGTTTATTCTATAGTATTAACAAGCGAGTCGAGTTAAACAATGAAGCAAGCGATGGTTTAACACCAAGGTTAAACTTAACGATTTAACTTAAGGTCAGTTTCGTCCTTTCCGCCTCATATAATGCACAAAAAAATCTATGCGAATTTTATCCAATTATCCTATAAAATTTTTTGTTTCTTTTTAATATCTTGTTTATAGATCGTAATGAATTTTTATCATTAGAAATCGATTTGATTTTTCGCGGAAATATATTATAAAAATATATATAAATATCACATTAATAAATCATATTGCTAAGCTAAGCAATGACGACGAAGTACGTAGCAGAGACCACACCTGCGACGCAAGGCTAGATTTTTATCTTTCTTTCTCCATAACGTTGGCACGTTGGCTTGCTAGCAAGCAGTTCTTGGATATCTCTCTGTTATCGCTCTTTCTTAGATGATTTTTTAATTCTAAGATAATTATTTTATTTACAATTAGTTTCGACTTTCTTTAAATTTGACCCAACTGTTTTAACAACTGTTATCATATATACCCAGACTTTGTATCTTTGACAATCACACACAATCATACAAGATCTGATTATATTTATTAAAATTCATTAATAAAAATAACCCAATTGAAAACTATAATCCAATTAAATTCTAATCAAATTATCTAATAAGTATCAATTAATATTTTCAATAAAAGTAATTTTTCAAATTTATCGAATAGTTTTCAAAAAGGTCAATAGCGTACAATGAAAGTTATCCTAAACCCGTCAACACAATATTTTAATAATTAACGATATAATTTATTAACTCTGATATCCACAGGTAGATACATTAAACGATTAATTTATTGTCGAGTCTGGCAGCAATGACCTAATGAAAATCTTACTCAAGGACGATAGTCGAGCGTGTATTATCCCGTATGAATCCTGTTGAATGACTTATCCTTCTCCCTCTCTTTATATATATATATATATATCTTCCTCCTATATCACGTATAACATATATACACTTTATTCCCACGTATGACAAGGATATGGTTTTAACGACATCGATCATAAAGTCGTCATTAGCCGTCATACTACCGCGATTCTTGCACGTGCTAGTAATTTATTACCTTTTGATACGTTTCGGTAATAAAGAATATCTATTTTATCCGACCACCACTAGAGAATGTAACTCACGTCATTGCTCTGTTAGAATATTCTAACAAAATCCCTCTCCCTCTTTACCCCTTTGATATATTTTTATTATTTTAATGCATATCTCATGCTTGGTCGATTCGTTGCAAGTTATATCGTATTAACAAATAGTGGAATGCTATGTTTATTAATCTAATTAATTAAAGATTTATACGAAAATCTGCAGGAACTAGTAATCAGGAAGGGAAGTTCAATTGTCTATTGCATATAATTATTTTTATTATTTATTATTTTTCGAAAAAAAATCATATGTTTTCCTTTCTTTTTCTTTACAAAGATATTTCTATTGTTTTATTTTCAATATGATTAATTATCTCTTTGTCTGCAAAATTTTTGTTTCTAAACAACTTCGTTCATTAGAGAAAATTTATTTTCATTATTATTATTATTATTATTATAAGTTAAATTAATAGTATTTTTTGTTCTTCTTTTATTAGAGTTTTATATATTATTAAATCTTTTGTACGGAACAACTTTGAATAAAAATATCCGATGAGGTATGATGACAAGAATGTTTATGAAACAAACAAAAATAATTTAAATATTAATTTGCTTAGGTTTATTTTTCCTTAATATATGGTTCAAAAATCGTTTCGTATTTTTCCACGTGAATGAAAAACAAAAGGAACGGATTAATTAACGAATGAATTATTATGAGCGTTATAGTACACACCTTTTGTCCGTTAGACTGCTTTTTTTTTTCCTTAAGCAGACTCGTAATTAACAATTTAAATAGGATTGCAACAATATCACGTTCCGGAGGCCTGCCTTTACAACAACCAATGAGAAGACGAACGTAGGAGGAAAATCATTTATTGAGAACGTGCTAAACCTGCTGAGATTCAACTATGCTAAAATCCTATTTTTAATTATGCGGAATAGTATTATAATTATCCTCACTGTTAGTATTTTTTAGTTTAAGATAAATTTGCATGGAGTTTTTCTTTTTTATTTTATTTTTCATTTTTTTTTATTTTTTTTTTTTATTATATTCCGTTCCTATTAATTTACATTATTTTCTCACTAAGAGATTACGTTAATGGAATTGTTTTACGTACTAATCGTTGCAAAAGGAATAAAAAAATGAATGAAAATAAATTCAGAAGGAAGACTGGAATATGCGCAGTTATCAAGAAAGTTAAGCGGATTTTATCGTAAATCTTTTCTACCCTTCGTAAGCCCATACTTATGAGAGCATATCGACATAATTGAATTTTTCGTCGAATATTTTCACGTATCATTCTGTTCTTAGAAATTATTTACTATTTCAATGATATTTAAAAAATAGTATTTCTTTCATATAAAAATTCATTTCAAGTCGAATTTATTTTACCGAATAAAAATTTATTTAAGTGAATGAGTTTCTTAAATGTTATATGTCATATAATAATAAGGGAATTTAATAATCAATAAATATTAGGTTAACGTCATTTAATTAATCGATTTCTGAAAAAAGAATAGAAATAATTTAATATATTTTTTAAATATCGAATATATCTCTCTTTTTCGACAGGATCATCGATGTTGTTATCATCTGAAATACATATCCTTCCTTCGAAATAGAACAGTGAGTGCCATCTTTCGATCTCCATTACAATTAATAATAGTTCTATTACTACTTACCATATTAGAAATCTATTAAATTAATACTAAATGTAAAATATCGATCATTCGAAAATAACCGATTTTTAATTAATTACAATTCTGGATGTTCATTTAACCAATTACGTGACCAATGAAATATATTTTAATTAAAAACTCCTTGATCAGAGTTTACTATTAGAAAGGTAGTTTATCTTAACAGGACCAAAAGAAAAAATGGATAAACATTTTCTTGTTAATATTTATAAAAAAAAAAAACAAATATTTTAATATACCAATAATAAAAAATTGTCCATCTGAAAATAGAAAAAGAAAAAAAAACAAGGAAAAAGTAAGAAGATAAAAATATTGAAAAAGAAACGTTTAATCCGACAATAAAAAATTCTTCGTCTTTCAATTAGAAAAATTAACAAACGAAAATTCAAAATAATTAAAACACTAGACAAAATAATTCTCTTCGTTAATCTCATTTATCGTTATATTCACCGACATACAGTATATTTTTACAAATATGTTTTTGTTTTTCTTTTCTGTTATTTTTTTTTTTCGCTTGTACACAGACTTGTTTGTCGTCTTGGGGCAAATTATTTTATTAAATTTTTCTTTTGCTTCTCACACCTTTAAATTCTATTATCAACTCTCGTTCACACACATTTCCTACATTTTAATCTCTTTTTAAACGATAACACACAATTTTTCTTTTCACTCTCTTTTTCTTTCTTTCTTTCTTTCACTAACGATTGTAATCATCGCGATAAAAACCATAATCCCGTTCGTGCAAAAAATCCATCCCTTTTTCTCTCTCTCTTTCCCATTTTCTTTCGAAAAATTGTTCGAGTTGTTACGACGGAGTTTCACGCGAAAAATTCTTTCTGGCGTATAACTAGTATTAATTCCATAAACTTAATGTTTTTTTTTGTCTTTCTTTTTTGCTCTTTTTTTTTTTCTTTTTTAATTACTTTTGCATTTAAATTGGGTCACACACATTAATCGACTTACGTCGAAACGCGGAGGTATTCACAATAGGCAACATCAAAAGCAATCGTTCTTACTTTCTTCCATTCTTCCCTTTCTTTTTTTACCATTTTGTTTGTTTTTTTCTCCCCTCTTATTATCGCTTTAACTTTCTCCGTTAATCGTTTTTCTACGTGTCACAAAAACAAATAGCTACTTGTATAAATTATTATTATCCGTATTCAACATTAAAACCATGTATGCCTGTACTGTATTGTGTATAATATACGTAATTGAAATTAATGAAATATCTAAGAAATATATTTCTCTATAGATACGAGAGAACGACACTTTCGCGCGAGCGCATCATACATTTCACTTTTATATTTGTTCTTTTTTTTTTCTTACTTTTCAACCCTTCCAATACTAGCGACCCGTATAAGGGTCGTCCACGCAAACGCCCCGTATAGTATGAACGACTCATATAAGGGCCGTAACACGCGACGATACTTACGTACAAGAGAATTTATGCGGATTGATATTCGCGTCAAAGTATGCCGTAAATAAATGGTTTAATCTGTTTTTATATATTTTATACCATATAGGGATACTTATCTCTTTTTTTTTTGCGATGGAAAATATTAATATTAGTATCGTATATCCGAGTAATTAGTGCGAAATAATTTCTTCATACGCCCTTTTCTCTCTCTCTCTCTTTATCTCTATCTCTTTCTTTGTCGTAATAATAAGATTCGAATAATGGAATAAAGTGGACGACAAATTTACATATCACATTTATTTTAACGTCCACTTATTAGTCATTCGTTCATATCGCATTTTTATTTTTATTTTTAACTCCACCCGTTTTTCTCTAACGCATATTATTTTATTCTACAACTCGTTTCGTTCTCTTAAAAATTTCTTCTTTTTTTTTTTTTGTTTTATACCCTTTTCTTTTCTTTTTTGTCTTTTTTTTTTTTGGTTGGTTTTTTACAAAATATAAGAAAAAACATTACCCGAATCGAGAAGGATCGATAAAAGGTATATTTATACGTAGATATAGACGAAATAAAATGATCGGTATTTTATGTTTGAGTAGGATCGTTTTAGAACGTCGAGATTCAAATAAAGGATTGACAAATTGGGTTGAAAAATTATTCTCGATTATTTGGATGACGAATGAAACGTATTAATCAACTAGCACGATTTATATCGTACATTACATAAATTGTACGCACGCACGCACGCACGCATGCACGCACGCATGCAGGCAAGCAGGCAGGCACGCAGACACTTACGATGCACTTACAAACACCTTTTCTTTTTAATTGTTTGAATATTTCTCGTTAACATTCAAGGAACGTTTCTCGTAGTTTCTCGTTCGATTTTTCGGAGTCGAATGAGATTTTCACGATGTCCTATGATTTACTCTTTCTTTCTTTCTTCTTCTTATTTATTTTTTCCCTTACCATACTACGGCTAAACTATAATCGTGTTTTGTTTTGTTTTTTCTATTTTTAAAGCACGTATTACTCTACAAGTTTTTTTTCTTCCTCTTCATCTTTTTCTTACGTATATATATATTTTTTTTTTACGTTATATCTTTATGTATCCCCTACAGTGTTTCTCTTTTTCTTAAAATTAATTAATTCATTTAATTTATATATACCTACTTATAATTATTATACACATTTACCGAGCTAGAAACATTCTAGGAATCAAAAAAATAAAATCACAAAGATTCAATCATCGATAATCCTTATTAATTAGATTTATTTCCAATTGACTTAACGTTTACGTTGGACTACGTAATTCTCGTTTAGTTCATCTAATTCAAACTCCGAATATCGATCTCGATATGTGAACATTGTCAACTTTTCATTTCTATTCTTTTTTATATTTTATTTCATTTCTTATCGATCATTTAGTATTAAATATTAAATGGTAAAAGAAGTAGATCAAAACGATTTCCATTTGGTATGCGTTTTAATTCATTCATACGTTCATCGAACTGAGATCATTGGATCAACGTCATTTACATATTCATGTATGTGTTAATGTATGTATGTGTCTTTGTACGTATTTATGTATGCATGTACGAATATAATTATATACGTGCCTACGTATATTTGATCAACATACCAATGCGAGTCTCATGTCGATTAAATCGCATAATCAACAACGATGATTTTAAATACATGTCTTATTTTTAAATACAAATAGCGATCTCTCTTTCTCTCTTTCTCTCTTTTACTTCTTCTTTTCATTTGTATATTTATTTTTTTATTTTTACTTTATTTATTTATAGATAATCAAACGCAGTCATTTTAGTTGATTAGAAAAACCTAAACTTTGTGTCTATCATCGATGAAATGTTTTTAAGTAAACTTTCAGAAAAATTTTAAAACAACCGTAATATGCTGGAGTAGTGATGGAGGTTAATGGTGGCATTGAATGAAGGGGCAGATAGTGTCTTAAGTTCTTTCGTTATTTCTTTCTTTCTTTTCATCTTCTTGTTTTATATTCACTCGAATCGTTTTTCTTCTTTTCCTATACGAATTAGTGCAAATATCTTCTATCCTTTCGACTCTTCGAAATTTAACAATTATTCTCAATAAAATATATTGTAAATACTATTATTTTAGTCGATAAATATTATGTGATAAATAGGATTTAAGAAAAAAAGTCTGCCGATAAACTTGTCAAACTTTTCTTTTTGTAATTTTTTTCTTTTTTGTCATCCCGAAAATCGAGCACGCGCATAAGCAATTATTGTCGTAAAAATATTTTGTACTAGTTTTGGTGACATAACGATGCACGCTCTCTTCGACATTTCCTTTTTTTTTAATGATAATATTTAAAATTAATTTCTATTGCGGTTGTTGCGCGTTTGAACGGAATGTTTTTGTACAAAATAAAATCAAATATAATTGAATATAAAATGGATATCCAAAATATCGGGGAACAGAATAATCAATGTTGAATAAACTTGAGGTTTTGAAGAAATAAAAATTTAATATAAAAAGAAAAAAAAAAGATCGAAAAATCAGAAAAGCAGCGAAAGAGCCCTTTTTTGTTCGTCGTTTAATTTTTACATATATTGTCAACACACCGATTGATTCGATAACTAATAATCGAATTGAATTTTTGAAATCTCTTTTATCCCCGTCTATCTTTCTTTCTATTTCTCTGTCTCTTGTTTTCCTTTCCCTTCATTCGACCATAATCGCGAGTTTACCTTTGAACATAGAAGGTGATTATTAAAACGCTCCCATTCGATAAGAAAAGATCGCACGCGTGATATGGTGTTATATCTCTAAAAAAACTTTCAACGATTTAATTCGATTAGAAAAGGTTTTTTCATTGGTTGTTTTATCAGGATCTTTCAACAGCAGCAGCAACAGTAGCAGCAGCAACAACATTAACAACAAAAATGACATTTGACGCTGCTCGTAGATATCGTCGCATATTCATCGATACGACCAATTACAAATTTTACAGATATTATTTTTCATTCACTCTCGTTTTTTTCCTTTATTCTTTCTTCGAGAGAGTATTATTATTATTATTATTAATATTATTATTACTATTACTATTATTATAATTATTATTATTATTATTATTATTATTATAATTACTATTATTATTAATAATAAATAAGAGTATTATCAAGGAGTATCTTGGATTGAACCGATTAGCAAGTTTTATAAGGAACTCGACGTACAAGACGATACGACACGTGGATTGGCCATTTGTTGGGAAAATTCATTTTCTTTTTAAACATGAAGATAACATCTCCTTCAAATACTTTTTAGTTTTCATCCTCTTGCAAACGTACGGGATAATATTCTCTTCTTAGATTTTTCAACCTTATCGATGTATTGTCTTCGTCACAACCATATCTGTCAATTGTAAAAAATATTATTTTGGTTAAAAAATGATCGCTAGACCGGTTTTGGTATAAATTAACGTTAAGGTTCAGTATGATATAATTTGAAATAATCACCTCTTCGCTGTTGACGACTAGTCAGACTTTTTCACAACTCGAGTGCGGTAGTTCTCTTTGTTCCACTTCTTGCTGTTGAGTACTAACCATTTCCCTTGCCCTTTCTTTTTTCCTTTCATTTTCCCTGTCCTTCTCCCTTTCCTTTTCTCTTCCTCTCTCCTTTTCGGCTTTCCTCTCCCGAAGAATTTCCATCCTTCGTGCACGATGTAAACTCCCAGACGGGAAGGTCGAATCTTCAACAGCCGCTGCCGCGGCCGCTGACGCTCCTCGTTCAACTGCGCTCTGCTCGATTATTTAATTAGAATTTATTTATTCTTCTAAAGGAAATTTTCTCTCTTTCCTAATTTTACACACATTTCATTTCATTATTTTCTATATTAATATATTTGATAATTATTTCTATCCGTTTCCCAATTATTTAGCATATATTTGATCTGCTGTTATATAGAGAAAAACAAACTTTAATATTAATTATTAAAAGAAAAATAATACAAATTTTTAAGTAAATACTCTATCGAAGATAAACACTAAGAATCACCTTTTTACCAATCTTACCAGTTTTACCAACATCTGTCCTAGACCTTACGTCAAGCGAATCAGTATAGAAACAAAAAACTAGCATGGGGAAAAAAAGTATACATATATATTATAAGACGACTTAGATACATACTCTTAAAATAAAACTGGCAGTCGAGCTCTTGGCTATCGGGCTTTGTGCTGTCGAAGGGTGACCATGAGTGTGACCATGAGCGCTGAAATATCCACCCGCTTTAGGTTTAATGTGCCTGTTGTGCATTTCCATGTGAACGATTTTCATGAATTCTATTTGAGCCGCCAACTTTTGTATTTCTTCCTGAAAACAAAAACAAAATCAGACGTTAAAAATAAGTAAAAAAAAGAGAACACCAAAAAATCGTAGACACCTAGATCGGACGTCTACCCAGGGGAGAGATAGAGAGAAAAAAAGATAGGATAATAAATCAAACCAGGACCTTCAGTTCTTCGTTTTCCTGATAAAGATCAGTCGTTTCTTCTGGCACTAATCCAATTCCATTTAATGAAAAACTAGCAGTTATGCCTCTAGCACGTGCACGACTGTCCCATTGATCTCCGTGTCCTCGAAGTACTCGAAGTACCTGAACAATATTTCCCATATAAATTTGGACTAAACAAAAGTTTACCATAGAATGTAAGAAAAAAAAATAATCTACCTTAGGTCCAAATACGAGAAAAATTGTGACGGATGTTGATAGCTGAGTACGTAGGAAACCAAGCAAATATTTGATGTCCGGTCCAGCGTGTGGGAAGATAAAGAGGCTGCGAAAGAAAGGGCAAACAATTGACTTTATGCTTTTTAACTAACTTTCGTCGTTATCGTATAAAAAAAAGAAAAACAAGAGAGAAAAAAAAGAGTAAAGGTATTGTTTATTCTTTTAATTTAATTTATCTCTTTTCTGAATAATTTCTTATGTTGTTTGTAAGAGACAAATTATTTGTTTTTTTCTTTTCGATTGACTTTGATTAACACGTTGACTACCACACACGGTACTTGTCAGAATTCAGATGTAAAAAGCTAATTTAATTTAATCATATTCATTATTGAAAAAACTCTGTATTATAGTACATAGTAATTATCATAAAGCATATATAGAATGTTTTTTTTTACTAAAAAAAGATCTTGGCGAAATATCAAGTAAAATACGAGATAACTTTCGTAGTTGGTAGTAAACGTGTTAAATCAATTTGAAACGTTATTTATTGATTAGAGAATTTACATACTGAATGGAGATCATGATGATGNAAAAAGAGACATCAGAAAATTATGTTTATCGATTTTGTCGACTTGTTATTTTACCTCCAAGTCTTCATCAGCAACGCGGTGTAAGAAATACAGAAGCCGAGATGCCTAGTCCACTTTGTGGCTATGCACGAGTACATGTCCAATACTGGGAATATGGCTGCCATCTTATAACACAAAATTATAGCAATTTATAAAAAAAAAAACTTAATAATAGAGATGCATAAAAATACAGGCTGGTTTTGCAATGAAATGTTATCACATTTTGTAAAGTTAATACATTTAAAATACTTTTCGAGCATTTACAACACACATTGTACGATATTATTTAATAAGCGATTTCTTGAGGTAACATTTCTTTGCAACATCTCGTATAATGAAGCTTTTCGTTACCAGTGACCCATATAGGAGTCGCGTACATACGACCGCTAATCTAAACTTACCTCTAAATACATAATGGCGCAACCCAAAAGCGTGATAGATAAAAATATAGGTGAGGCGACTTTGAATACTTTGAGTTTACGGTGTTGGTACATGTAGGCCACTAGGACGACGGTACCAAAGACGCAAAAAATTGAAAAAGCCAATAAGGTAATCCTATACAAATAATAATTACATTATTGTCAAATTTTTCATTAAAAATAAACACTTCGGTAGTTTTATATTTTCTTTCGGAGGATATTAAATTAATTTGAAATACCTAAAGGGCCAATGGTACGTAGCCAAACACGGCTCGGGTCCTTTACACTTGGCACATCCTGGAGCACAGCGTAAACATTGAAACTCTTTGACGTAAGAGTTGCTTATATTTTCTTGCATTTCTTTCCATGCCGCTGTAATAAATACGTAAATAATTTTCCATTAAAAAATATTGGTCAGATATTTAAACGAATTTAATTAGCTTTGGTATTTGGGGTTAAATCTTTGAACCTTCAACGAGAATCCCATCGAAGCCAGTCTGTTGATGATTCGTACCGTAGAAACCTTGTCGACATTTGCAAACGTAAGCACCCTTAGCCCATCCAGCTCCAACACCGTGTTCGTTGATCTTACCATTAGGACTATAATACTCGCACTGAAATTCATTTCAAGTATCTCGAATTCTAAACGTTGTTTCTTATCATATTTCATTTCATATGATACCGAAGAAATGTTAAATATAAAAGTTAGAGTTATTGCAATAGTATTAAGAAAAATGATCAAACAACTCTTTAATTGATAGAAAATATTTAATAATAATCCAATTTTTGCAAAGCTTCAGCATCTAAATTGATCCCATCCATTTATAAATAAATAGCTAATACGTACACACACTCACACACACGCGCGCACACACAAACACACGTGATATACAGGCACACTTTAATAATGTGTATGGACTAAAGATAAATGTCTTTCTTGCTCACTAATAAGGTTTCAAATTCTCTCTAGAATATTATCTTTATCATCTTGACATAAAAGCTACGTAATTTATCGTTCCAAGAGCATGCTATGAGTATGAATGGCTAGTAGCAATTAGGTATGCATACATTTTTTCTCTTATTTCTTGAATTTAACTATTATATTAAATACGATATCGTTTTATATACAACTAACTAAAACGTATCTATCGACGTTGTTTATTTGATTTCTCGAAATAAACAATAAATATGCATATGTTGTAGATTTCATCGGGAAGAAAGCAATGAACGAAAATGATGGGTGTCGAAAAGTTTTGTTTTTGTCTCTAATAAAAATAAATTACCTGGGTAGTATCGTCGTGACACTTGTGGGTGCCTCTAAAGGATGCTATTTGATTACTCGACGATGTACTATCGCCATAGGGGGATGCATTGCATTGATTCACCTCCAAGCCGCTGATATCAATATCCATGCTCAAAAATTCTCGCACACTTGGGAAATAAACAACGGCAAGAATTTATTTCTAATTTGCATTGTATCGTTTGAATTAAATCGTAAAGCGTTAATCTAAAGGCGTTTTACATGGTTTCTTCTTTTTTTTTTTTTTTCTTTCTTTTTGTTCCTTCTCTGTCCCTTTTTTTTCTTTTCTTTTTTACAGATACAGGAAAACATACTTACATCGTGTATTTTTTCTTTGTTTATTATATATGAATATATCTTTTTTGTATAGATAAAAGATCGGTTTAAAGATAAAACTAATTAATCTTTATGCGGAACAAGCAACTACTTTTAAACTTTCTCTTGGATGAAGGACGGTGAGGACAAGGACGAACCGATAGAAAGCTGATTTCGAAGAGAACCAAGGTTTATGCTTACATACAATTAAGAGAAGGGAGATTTAATAGAAAGGGACTTTTAGTTTATGTATTTTAACTAATATTAACGCGCACGGTGGTTTGTAGATATAACAATAATAGGACTAATCAATTTTTGATTTTTAATGATAGATTCTTTTCTTTTTTGTTTTTTAACGTTATTAAAGGATTAGTTGTACTATGAAATTGGGAACGATAAACATAAGTATAGAAATTGATAAAATTTAACAGTAGAACTACCTGCAATTAATGTTTATCTAATTCTACCAAACCAGTCAAAAAATAATTGAGATTAACAAAATATTATTTAAAAAATTTATAAATGATACGCGTATTTATAGCAAAAAAAAAAAAAGAAACACACGATTGTGAGAATTGATCTATAATCATTTGTAAAAATGAAAACAATTAATAATACATTGCACTTATAATAATCTGTGTTTTAGAGAAACCCCCCTCTTTAAAAGTTATTAAATGTGGAGTTATGAATTTACAAAATCATCCTTATAAAAATCAAGAATCGAATCATCCATCCTTTATTTTAGATGAATAGTATTTTGACTGGTTTTTACAGTTCTAATGTTCAGATTATAAAAAATCACAAACAGCAAATAAGAATAAGAATAAGAAAAAAAGCATAAAGAAGGAATAAAGGAATAAAGGGAAGGAAGAAAGAGGGTGGTACGAACCCAAGTCGAGAATCCGGTGGACGCACGTTGACGCTGTAGGAGATGAGCCATTGGCGAGTCTTGCAGGAGAAATACGGGATGGTCCACCAACCCCTGTAGGATTCAATCGCCGGTGACTGCATGAACTTCGGTGACCTGGGATCACACGCAAACGCCACACAACCGTCATAGAAACTTCGACCTCATTTTTTAAACACGCGTGCTTCGTGCAACGCGAACCCCCATTGGTCGTTGATTTCCCTTTTCCTCCCTTTTGACTCCAACCTCGTTCACCTCGTCGTCCCCTTCCCTCAAACGGCACCCCAACAAAAAAAAACAACCATTCTTTTGTTCTTATTTTCAATCTGATTTTTTTGATTTTTTTGCCTTCTGGCACTTCACGGTCATCCGCGTCAACGCAAACGTTCTTCCACGATTTTCATTCAATTGTTTTTTTCTTCGCTATACTTTTTGGTAACATTGAACGTACCAAGGCCACCGTTGAATGTGACCAGATTTTAAATATTAATTTAAAATTTACATTTTACTATTATTCATATTATTTTTTGTTTTTATCTAAAGAGATAATTTTATTTATTACTCAGCAAAATAACAAATTAATTATCAACCGATATTATTTGATTATTATAAATAATATACATATATAATTTATCATTTAGTTTTCAACGTTAACGTTGAATATGAATGCAACAAAATTATATTTCATTGTGTTAAAAGCTTGTTAAACGATCTCAAGTTCCGTGCTTTTAGAAATTCTTCTCGAAAGATATTTGTCTCATTCAACGTTAAATGGTCCTTGTTCGAACTCAATAATAATCAATAATACGCGAATTGTCTCGTAATCCAATATACAGTAATATAGATTTCTATATAATTTAATTCATTCTCAAATGCATTCAATTATTTCTCGGGAATTATTATTACTAATATTAATGAACACAATATACGAAGATAAAAGACGTGTCGTGTAGAATCGTTATTAGAACGTTGCTTATCGAACAAAAAATACGAGCTAATTAACGTTAATCATTGTCGTTTTCGTATATCGAGTTTCTATGACCTGACGCTCGTACGGGATGATGAAGGATGATGAATGATCGTGAAACGCCTATTTAATCGTTAATGATAATCGTTTTTCTTCGGTAGAATGTATTTTTCATGTTTTCTCATTACTTTCCTCTTCTCTTCCCCCCCCCCCACCCCTTGATAAAAAAAATACCGAGAGAAGTAATATTTTATAATTAACCTTAAAAATGAAATGAAATTCAAATTATTTTACACAAGTCTTTCTATATTATTTTAATTGTTACATATATGTTACATTCCACCGTTCGAAGGTTGGTAATCAATTTAAAATATGAGAATGTCCTGGTGCTGAATAATTAATTGAATTCGGCAGTGCGTGTGCGTGCGTGCAGGTTAATTTTTTAAATATTTTTAAAGATAAATAGAGAGATAGAGAGAAATAAATGGTGACAAAGCTTTTCTCGAATTGTTCAAATTTGACATAGCAAAGAACTCGATCCTTCGCTCTTTTACCAATTCAGAAAATGAAATGAAAGTTGTAAACTTGCATAAGCCGGAAATAAGGGAACTTTGTCTTTTACATAGAATCAACGTGATGGAACTAAAATAATAAGGAAAAAACAAAAAGGATTTGCTGGAATTTTTTATTTTTATTTTTTCAAACCTTTGTTTTTCTAGTTTTAAGTTAAAGTTTGAGAAAGAAAGGTAAAGAGAATATTTAAATGACTAACAAACTACAAGCTCGACTTTTACATCGAAGCGAAATACCATTCTTCATTTACTTTCCATTACCAAATTTTTGGTTTTTCGTGTATTCATAAACATATCTTTTTAAAATAGATAACAAATTCAGCTTTAAAAGTTCCCATCTTTGGTTAATACCATTTCTTTTTTTACGAATATTTTTAATTAATTTTTTGTTTAGAACCGATCGAAAAAAGCTTGTTATAAAGATATAAAAAAACAAATGAGAAGAAAATTTTAATTAATTTTCTTCTCAAGTTTTCTTTTACTCTCTTGCATTAATTTTATTTATTATGAAAACAAAAAAGAAAGAAAAACAAATCCTCGCAAGAGTTTATTTTTTGTTCGTAATTAATATTTAATGCTTAATTTAATAATTTCATTGATTATTAATTATAAAATAAGCTCTTGAGAATAGTAATATTATAGAGAATAGATTTAGATAAATATTATAAGTGCAGGAAGTTTAAAAAATGATAGGAAATGAGAGAAAGAGAGAAAGAAAGAGAAGTAGGAAACAGAAAGTCGTGCAAGGAAGACCATCGAACCTTAATCCCAAGCTGGAACCAGTATCTTCAAACCATGGCAGATTCGAATCCGGTCTAGATCCTGGTTGTAGAGCATGATCTTCGACCTTGATCGGCTCACCGACACTTCCGGGACTCCTTTTAAGCCAAACGGCGTTGATCACGGTTTTGGTCGATGCATTCAATGCAATCACCCTTGCTTCAACAGCATCGTTCACCGAAAGAAGCAAAGATTTTGCTAAGACGTCCAATAGTCCTGCGACCATAATCATTTATCTTTCGTTTCGAATAATGAATATAATTCAATTCAATGAAAATCTTTTCAAATTCTCTAATTCTTCTATAAAAATTATTTATTAATTGATTTACAACAAAACATAATCGTTTATCTGTTATTTAAAATTAATACTTTTCCAAGAAATTAAATGAAATGGAAATCTTCAAAATACAATTCTCAATTTATTTTCAGATAATAAATCTTTTGTTCTCGATAAGAATTAATTAAACTTTTTTTTTTCTCGTACGATTTATTGTACAGTACTAGAAGGATTATTAGAATTACTCGGAATGAGGAAAAAATTAGTAAGAAGTAAAAAAGGAATAAAGGGTAGAGTTTTGGGAGTAGAGGTGCGCAACGCAGGTGATAAGGTGGGGCTTCGTGTCGAGTGATCGATAGACGCGCGAGCAACCCCTCGCAAACGCGAATGTCTGTGCACATTCTCTTCTTCCTTTCTTCCTTCCTTCCTTCCTTCCTTCCGTCCTTCCTTCCTTCCTTCCTTCCTTCCTTCCTTCCTTCCTTCCTTCCTTCCTTCCTGCCTTTTTTCCTTCGTAAAACCATGGACATTTTTTCCCCCCAACACCAACACCGACAGCATATAATTTATATTATCTATCGTATTAAATAATAATAACAATGGTATAGGAAATCAATTACTAAAAATACATCGAAGTACGCGATAACAAATTTATAACAATTTTCTTTATATTTTTAACGAAATGAACGCGTACGATCCGAACTTTTTTCTTTGTTTTGGTTAATAAACCATTCGAAATTATTTCTCAACGTTATACATTATTTATTATCCATCCTTCTAGTTAATTATATCGATTTTTATAAAAGATATAAGGTAACGCTAGACTTACCAAGTACGAGATAACGATTTTAATGATTAATTTTTCCTCATCCTCTTTCCCTCTAGAGAAATTACTTTCATGTATGATAAATATCAGAACTTTTTGTGATAAAATCGTACACGAATACAATTTTACATTTTTCGTTGTCATAGTACGATTCCGACATTGTAATAATATTTGCATTGAGATTACCCTATTTATTGTTCCGTGGAATCACGAATGCAATAAACGTGCTCATTTGTAAGTACATACATGCATACTTTGCTTTCCGTCTTTGTGAACACACGAGTTTAGACCAGAGAGATTAACGAGTTAGAATGAGAGAGAGAGAGAGAGAGAGAGAAGGAAGAGGGATCTAATATTTCGAGGATCTCGCTTTTGACCTACTTTCGATCTTCCGCTTGCTCAAACTCGAAATTCAACATTTTTCAAACGGTCGTTATCTGAACGCACGATCCAATCTTTTTCCCGAAAATCCATAATTTTTCATCAAATGACAGGAACTTATTTCCTAGATTTTTATTTCTTTTTAAAGAATAAAATAAAAAAGAAGCTTAAGAAAGAATCAAGTAACAAGGTGAAAGTTGAAGATGTGCTATATAACGTGAGCAACAGGTGAGACAGGTGTCGCGAAATATAGAAGCTACGTGGAAAAAAAAAGTGTAGGCATCGTGCCCAATTTTAAATGCTACAACCCGTCTTCCTTATTTTACTTTTTCTTTTTCATACCGCTTTTTTTTCTCTTTTTTTTTTGTTACACCCTTTCTTCTTTTATATCGCTGTATTTTAGCTCGGTTATAGATTTTCATGGGGACGTTAAAAGCATTCGGGGGGAAGGGAATGAAAAGAGAAAAGTGGGTCAGAAACTAAATCGAATTACGATAGATCTTCGTAGAAAGGAATAACGGAAAGAAGGAAAAAGGAACGTGATGATGATAGGAGGAGGAAGGGAAGGAGAGGGGTTGTAAGGAAGGAAGACGTCTGACACTCTTTTTGTTTCACGGATAAAAGTTTATGAAAAGGAGGGAGAGAGAAAATACGTAAGCATACTTAAAATACACGATATACTCACCGTTGTACCGTGATACACCGGAAGTGCCGAGGTTTTGTAGCATCATGGCCGTCATATCCGTTTTCTGACGTGCTGTGTCGTAACGACGTGGATCAAGAGATGCACCAGCTGGCAAAGATTTGAAGCCTGCTGTATCCACACACTCTTCTCCCAATGATCCGCTGGATGCTGCCTCAATCACGTCCAAAGCTTTTTCTATATCCGCCTATTTTGAAAATCTAATGTAAGTTATATAAAAATGATTTATGATGATGATGATGATGATGATGATGATGATGATAATGATTATTATTATTATTAATAGTAGTAGTAGTAGAAGCAGTAGTAGTAGTAATAGAGGTGGATTAAAAATATTAATGAGTAAATGAATATTTACTTTTTTGCTTTCCATGAAGTTCTTTACGACCATGGTTGTGGTCGTAAAGAACGATGGCGTCGTTGTTGTACCAGCACCCGCCATCGTGACATATGCCATCATCGTCATCGTCGTCATCGTCGTCATCGTCGCAGGAAATAGAGCGAAGAGCCAGGACTTGCCCATCCCGCGTCCTGCTCATTTGTCCTTTTTTCATTAAAATTATAATAGAAAATAAACTAAGTTCAACCTTTTCATAAAACTTGCATCGATTATCTCGAAGAAAATGAGAATCCTTGAAGTGAACTAAACTGAAATCAACTACATCGTATAATAAAACTTGTGAAAAAAAAAATATGTCCTCATTAGCTTTGAAGGAATCTCCAAAGATCGTGGATGAAAGTTGAGTATTAAAAGATAATGAGAAATCGAATACGTTTACTGTATTAATCTTTAAACAAAAGAACTCTACAAAAGATTAGAGTTACATTTTTATACCGAGTAACTTGAGTAACTTTTATAAATCAATCATTTTGACCGGTGTTCGATAATCTTGGTTTTCTTTTTTTTTTATGAAGGATGAATGTCGTTAAAAAGAAAATTATTCCATCCTATAATTTCGAATAGAAATATTCTTATGTCTTATGGAATATTAATATATTCCAAAATGGCAGTTTTCAGTATAAATCACATTTTACCTTCTGACGATTGACGTTCAAGTGGTGCCGAGCTTCAGGCCCGGCTTCGTTCCTCGCAGGTACAGTCCTTCTAATAATATTCTCGACATTTTTCCACTATCACCAATACTACACCCTCGTGTCCTTAGTAAAAACGTTTACTTTCCTCTTCCTCTCTCGAGATATCAAGGATATACGAGAAATCTTTTATTTTATTACTTATCCTCAGCAATTATTAGACGAAAGGATGAGCAATCTGTTTAACAAAGAAATATTATTCCAATTTTCTTCTTCCAAATATTTTCTTACAAATATATTCCTGTGTGTGTGTTTGTGTGTATGTGTATGTGTTTGTCCAACGTTAAAATAGATGAAAAATTATTTCTAAACATGATTGTCGTATTTTTTCAATTACCAAAAAATAATTTTTATCGCCAACGTTTAGTATTTAAAATTTCAACATAATATATAGTTTGTTATTAGCTCGCTTTTAAGTTATATTTCTCATTAATATTGAATTTTATTACAAGATATACGGTTGAGGTAGAAATGCTAATAAGGTTTTCATGAGATGCAAAATTTGTAAGACAAGTTTGAAGACGTACTTTGAAGGCGAGCACCTGTCGACAATGGTGAAATCTTGAAAATTACATTTTCCAGTTACTAAATTAAGTAACGCCTATTTTTTTTTTCTCCATTCGAAACATTTCTTTATTCAATTCTTTTCTTATCTCTCTCGTCCTATCTTCTGACAATATAACTAATCATCGTATAAAATAAAATAAAAATTCTCGGTAATAAATGTAAAAATGTAGCAACAAATAAAATGTACGAATTGTTGCATAGTAGTTCGGTTAAATATATTCAGTAATTCGAACAATTTCCGATAATTCCGCAGAGCGATATAATATATGAAACGGTGCCAAAAATTGGATTACTTGTCTACTATGTCGATTATTAAAATATCACATAAAGAGTAAATTGAGTTAGAAACGGTTAAGAACCAAACCTCCTGATTAAAATCAAATATGGATAACAGTATTGTGCATTCGGTGAGAATTTTATTATTCACTTGGATGAAATTTATTTTTGGAATTTGTGTCAATGACAAATATCTTTTCTTGTAATTTCAATAAATAAGAGAAAAAAAAAGTAGGGTCACGTCTTGTAACGATCGTAAAAATTGAAGATGCGTATTGGAAAATTTTTTAAACTTATGTTGGTGCATAAATATCGCGATAATGAATATTAGATTTATGTTAGATTAGTTCAACTGAAATAAAATTTTAAGCGTGGTGGTTTTTCAAATAGTCACAAAAATGATTCAATTGATATTACATTAGATAAAAAATATATGAAATAAAAAAAATAGGTTGTGCTTTGGTATGCTTATTAAAGGTTCGCTGAATCTCACGAGTCATCGATCAAAGAACGTCGAAAAAATATGTACAGTTAGTGGTAGATTGTACGCGTCCACCTTCACAAAGATTTGATAAAAGATTGATCGGAAAAACACAAGGGAATCGAAATGTCCATCACTCTTGGTTTGTCACCGGTGTGATTCGATCGATCAACGAATTATCTTTTACTATTCAAGTATATTCACGCACATGTATAATCGAATCTTCGAGGATTATCAAATATTTCATTTTTATTCTAATTTATTTAGATTCAATTCCATTTTTACAATTTTTTTATCTCTTTTACTTTTCTACTTACACAAATTTGTCCTTTTTATTTTATTTTATTTTCTTTGTCCTTTCTTTTAGATAGAAATTTCCTATTCTTTTCGCTCACCGCGAACATGACATTTTTCTACTCGATTAGAATAAACGAAGAGCATCCTAAGTATTGGCAAATATTTGTTAAAGGCCCGGCCTTCATAGGGACGTTTTTCGAACGAATGCTAATAGATATTCCAATACGTACAGTTGTAAAGTAGAATTATAATACATTTAAACACGTGAAAAAAAAGTGTCTCGCTTTGTAAAGCAAAAGTTAGTGTTCGCGATGTAAAAAATATACGTTTTTTTGTTATAATATAGGATTATTTAAAAAAAAATATATTAAATTTAAAAAATATAAGCTTTTCGTAAGGATAAATATCGGTAATAATGATTAATAAAATCTTTATGCGATAAAACGGAATTACTTTTCTAATGATCTAAATCAAAATATATTTCTATAAGTAATAATATTCTACATGGAGATTTTAATATCGATTGTAATAAAATTCGTATCTTCGAAAATGTATATTATTATCGAAAGAATATCGTTTCGCTAATTAACACGGATCACTAGTTTCCAATTGTACGTCCCTTTAAAGCCTTGGAATAGGAGCAACAACGCGTAGCTTCGATATCCAATGATGGATATCAAATTACAGGTGATTTTATATTGCTTCTTGCCCAGGGCAACTTTTCAATTTTATCAGGAAATAGGATTTCTCGTTTCATTTCCCCTCTTTTTCTTTAACATTCATTTTCCACGAACAACATTCCGTGTCCTGTTTATTCCTCCTTACCATGGCATTTATTTTTCCCCTTAACGTTTCAAACTAATCTTCTTCCTACTATTGGCACAAGTACTTTCTTTAAACAGAAATATAACGTTTAGATAAAGGACTGTAGCCAGGAATTTAAAAACATTAAACGTAAACTATATATATATATCATTATTCTTTCTATAATCTTAGTTTTCATAATTTGTATACGAAATATTTAAAAAGAATATATGAATCTTAAAAATAAATATTAAATTTAAAAATGTATATAAAATATTTTGATATAAACATGTTTTCAAGATTTGCATAAAAATAGATAAATCAATAAATATTACCTTAAAACATGAATATGAAAAAATATTTTGAGTTATTAAAAGTTCGTCAAAGCATGTAAATATGCAAATCAATAAATGAATCTTTAAAAGAAATATTAAATCTAAAAATAGAATATTTTTTGAGCAACGCATGTTATCAAGATTTGCATATAAAAATGAAAAAAAAAAAAAAACATAAATCAATAAATGAATCTCAAGAAAAAATGAATATTACATATAAATGAAACATTTGTCGAGGTTCGTATAAATATTATAAAGTTTCTAATTAAATAATTATCATTTCTTCTTAAATGTTAAAACAAATGAAATATTTTGTAGGATCTCGAAAATTTGCCGAAACTAGTTTGGTCTCTTATCAATTAGTCATTTTTATGATTTAAATAATATTTTTAAGGGCATACCGAGGTCGCACCATCATTCGTACGAGAAATAGTGAACTATAGCTACCGAGTTGGAACGATCGATGCAGCTACCGCCACAACCAGTGGGTTACCGCCCACACAGCCACCCTCTGGGTCCACGTTTCCTCCTCTTCTTCTTTCTCTCTCTCTCTCTCTCTCTCCCTCTCTTTCTCTCTCTGTCACTCTCTCTTGCTCTCTTTTATCCTATTACATTTGCCTACTTAATCGTTTCACTGTTCTATTTATTTCCTCAATTATGGGCATATGCTCAAGTAAATATTACATAAGTGTTGTAAGGATACATGCAATTTGTTTACCCGATTAGACATTTTTTTATTCTCGTTTCCTATCTTCTCTCGCTAAAAAACCTTTGTTCTTTTTCATCGTTTCTTTTTTTTTTTTTAATTATTATTATTACTGTTTTTTTTTTTAGTTTCTTTTTATTATTTCTTCCCCCTATTTTGTCGTTTAAAGTAACGTTAGTTATTAAAAATCGAAGCTCCGTTACCACGACAGAATTTTATTACGATACTTTATCAGAAATAGATCACTCTAAGTATATCGCTAAGGAAACGATTAGCCAATCATACCGTGCATAATGAGTGCCCTGGAAAAAAGATAATCTCATTGGGGGAGGAGTGTAGTTGTGTTATATACAATAAAAAAAAAATAAATAAATCTTTTCAACGTTAATCGAAAATAGTTTAAACTAATGTGATTAACGTTATCAAAGAAACTTCCGTTTCCGATAGTTAATAATAAAAAAAGAAAGAGAGAAAAAGAAAAGAGATCAAGGATTTATTTTATATATATAAAAAGAAAAGAAATATGTTTAAAAGTTTCCATCTGAATCACGAAATTCATTCTTTTTTTTTTTTACTTTCTTTTTTTAAGTGCGAATCGTTGTCGGATATACGTTAAAAAAGAAAGAAAGAAATTCAAATAAATTTCAATAACAAGGATCTAGCAGGTTTGCTATACGAAGACTGCTTTCATCGATCATCTAGGAACGAGGTCAACATTGTCTCAAAGATTTATCGTGAATACGCTACGAACGAGCCTTGTTTGTCGTCCACATTTACAAACGCGAAACGAAACGAACTTCTCTGTACCCCTGTCTCTTTCATTTCCCTTTTTCTTTTTCTTCTTCTTCTCCTTCTCCTTCCTACTTTCTTTTTGTTTTTTCTCCTTTTCTTTTTTTTTTTTACTTTGCTAAACATTTTTAACATTACTGTCAATAACATACGAGAGTGCGAGACGAGGATTATTTCAAATAACATCCCTCGTATGGATCTTTCAAACATCTCACTCTCTCTCTCTTTCTCTCTTTCTCTCTCGTTCATTTCCATCCAATTCTTTGTACGTCCAATTCCTTGTATCTAAAATCACGATACGTTTGTTATCTTGTCAGTGTATATCCTTTTTCGTTCATTCTTTGATTAGATATTTTTCTCTTTAACATATTTAACGAATATTTGGAACAACGAGTAAAAGAAAAAATATTCCATTGAAATAAAAGTAAAATAGAAAATACGAAAATTTAAAAGAGAGAAAAAGAGGAAAAGGAGCAGAAAAAATCGAGTTATTTTTTTATTCTTTAACTTTAAAAAATTACAAAGATAGTATTCCACGCGAGGTAACTCGATGAATAGAAAAATTTAACTTTCTTTTTTCTCCTGCTGTCTCGTTCGTTTCATTAGAAATAAAACAAAATAAAATAAAATAAAATATATATGTATAGGCCAGGAAAAAAGTAATAGAACTATGTTTATTAGTGTATATTTCATACAACATCAATTCAGTATTAATCAAACAACAATAGTCGCAAATTATTCGTAAGCGTAAACAAAAACTATCGATATACGTGGATTGGTTAAAAACTTTTCAACCTAATATAAAAAACAATTTTTTATTTGCCTCAAAACACTTTGTTTAATCTACCCTCGTACTTGTTTCGATTGAAGTGATAAAAATATCAAAAAATAAGTGCATTCTTTTTTCTTTTCCTTATCTTTCAACACGGTCGGATAATTCTTTACGATTAAAAAATATTCTTAAAAATAAAAGGAAATAAAAAGAATGTGTAAAGATTATTATAATGTAAATAATTGATCAGAATGTATAAACAGGTATTATCATATTACAATTTGTTATTTTTACTTTGGATATATGTTCATTTTCCTTTCTGTTTATGCATTCAATATCCCATCGCATCTCTCTCTCTCTCTCTCTCTCTTCTTCTTACGTGTGTGTGTACGTGTATATTACGTCGAACAACGTGTATATATAGCAACTCGATAATTATCAGTCGATACAATTTCAACCCTCCATGCTGGTGAACCACCAGCAGCGTTCTCCGTCGTAACTATAGTTTCACGCTGAGATGTCTTTGGTAACGCCCATGGCAAAGGGGTTGTTTAACTTGTATTAAATATATAAGACCGAGGATAATGCACACAAGCAACTCACCCTTTCTCTCCCTCTTTCATTCTCTTCATTTTCTTTCTTTTTTCCTGAATTAGCTTATCGTATGGATTTACTTATGGTTTAAATTAAATACATTGTGCACCTCCGTAGGAGTCACTCTTTCTATTATCTCTTTCTCTCTCACACTCTCACTCATTATCTCTTTCTTTTTTCCTGAATTAGCTTATCGTATGGATTTACTTATGGTTTAAATTAAATACATTGTGCACCTCCGTAGGAGTCATTCTCTCTCTCTCCCTCTCTCATTTTTCCTATTTCTATCTCCCTCGACATTCCCCTGATTACCTTACGATTAGCTTTCCCAACGACGTCCGCACACGCAAACCTGCTTGCCCACTCAACAAAAAAAAAAGTAGCCTTAGTTCCCAGTATAGCTGGCTCGTAATTAGAGCGTAATTTCGTATCTTTTCGGAACGACTATGACGTTATTATTCGAGGAAGTTTAATTTTGTATTATACTTTCCGCAGTTATATCATTATAAATGTCATTTTATTTTATTTTATTTTATTTTATTGTCCGTCTTATTTCAAGTGACATTAATTTTTGGACATTTGCTTCAATTCAAATGTACAAAGTGGAATGTTCAACGAGAAAATCAATTTTGGAGATAGTTCTACTTTCGAATTATTTGCGTGGCCCATGATGCGTTAAGAGAGAAAGAGAGAGAGAGAGAGAGAGAGAGAGATATTCTGAATATTCGAGAGTTTGAACGAGAGGCAGCTATTAAGGTCAACAACGGATTTTAGGAAAAATCGATAGGCCAGTTAATACATGGCAGTAGATATCTTCTAAGTATTCATTCTTTTCTTTTTCTATTTTCTTTTTTCTGTTTTCTGTTTTCTGGTTTTTTTTTCTTCTTTTTTTTCCCCCACTTCGAAGTCAAGCACACTTCGTTCCATTCAATTTCGGATTAAGATCTTTCAAGCTTTTTTTTTTTTGTTTTTCCGTTACCCTTAATTTACGAATATTTTTTAATTAAAGAGAGAGAATAACCACGCTTCGAACGTGGGCAGGAAATAAAAAATATGCTTGCTTAGTTTTCATTATCATCGATCGAATCAATTATATCGATGAGGGTTTATCAAATCGTGGTTAATTAAAATCAGATATCGAAAGGAAACGATGTTTACGGGATAAAAAGTTTGTTATTGTTTTTTTCTTTTTCCTTTTCTTTATTCAACTTTAATTATGGTAGCAAAAATAGGACACAGTTAATAGAAGCGGAAGCAAAATTTATAGTTTTCATTAGCATGGTTCATAGCCTATAACGAGTAATTTCTTAGCTCGGTTACTTTATGCTATTAATTATTAACTTTGTAAATGTGTATATATACTACGTTGCTCATCAAAACACCGGTATATATATTTCCTTATTCCCCCGTAAAATCGTTCGACCTATTTCACGAAGTTTCCTTATTTTCTTTTAACTTTTTTTATTTTTTTCTTTGTACATGACTGAAAATTGACATACAAACAAGATCTAATATGAAAGAAAAAAAAAGTCCAAATGAAAGTAATAATTATTCGTTCCAGTTTCTCATGTCAGTTTTTCAAATCTAAATTATAATTTGACGTTGAGATCCAAAAATGTACATAGAAGTTAAATCATTGATTATGCTAATCAAAGTACTAGTCTACTAGCATACTAACTTCATTTTCACGCGTGCCACTTATTAAGAAAAAGGCTAAACAACTGGTCGTCACTTACCGTTGACATTACATTCGAGAGAAAATGGACTAGGGAAATTGATTTATGCTAGTCAGAAAACTACCGTTTCGTGTGATTAATGTTAATATGGACGAAAAAAAAGATTTAAAAAATTCATGTTAAGTCATAGAAATTATTTTCGTTTTTATAACAAATGTTCCTCGTAGGTTTAAGATCATTTTTATCGATTTGTTATGCAATTTATCTGACTTTGGAAATACACGTTTTAATAATGACCGTTAATGAGTTTGAAAGATGTATGATCGAAAAGTAAAAAGAGGAGTACAAGAGTATGCACACAAGTAAATATATACTAGCATGTTTGTGTGTAAACGTAGTCATCGGTCGATTAAAATTTGATGTTTTCGAATCGATAATACACCTCGAGCAAAGAAAAATGTTTCGAAGATGATAAATAAAAATAATACAAAATATCTCGACATTTTAACTGTTGCGTATTCGAACAAACAATTTATTTGAATCACTTTTTTCCCGGGTCCACCATCTGCTCGCTTTTAAGCGTTACTTTGATATTCTCGTCGACGTGTGTACAAAGTGTTATGCTTTTAAAAGCGAGCTCGTAAAGTCAATAAAAAAAATCTTGTCAAGATGAAAATGTTACCTAGTATCACGAAAGTTATGAACAAAGAGAGAGAGAAAGAAAAGAAAAAAAAGGGCAAGATAAAAGTAGATTGACAATTGTAACGTGTAATAAAAAAGAAAAGGTGATCTTTAGAAAGGAATAGTAATAAACTTACATAAGTTGGAAACGTGCCATTTAGTTCTTCAGAGCCTAAGCTCGTTCCCTCTTAACTTGATATAGCCAATGGGAGCCCAACAGGTATGAGTTTTAACATAGGAAGTTCCAAATCGTATACATGGAAATAAATCTATCGTAGAAGACTGTTGCTGAAGATCCTTTTTCTGAAGTTGTAACCACACGCGACGCGAATAAATTAGAAAAGGATTAATCAAATAAGTGCGTCTCGAATGAAAATATATACGCGATCGTATCTAAATGAAAAGAACAAAATTTATTTGAACGTAAATAAATGAAATTTATAGATTGAGAAATAAAAAATGATTAACGATGATGTCGATATTAATGAAAATTGTTTTGACAATCGTTGGAGGATTTGAAAATGAATAAGACAAAAAAATGATAGATAAATCTACGAGATACGTTTAAGTAGAACTGCAACGAACGAAGACTCGTTCGTGACTGCTTGAAACCCACTCAGCTGTGTAGCTGGGACCGGGGCGTGCGCCCTCGCGTGCGTCCTCGCGAAAACCCTCCGAGGGATGAAACTTTGCCTCTGCTCTTGGAAATCCACGGGGAACTGCTTACTCAGTATACTCTCTCTCTCTCTCTCTCTCTCGCATTTTACCCTTTCCGACCCACACGATTCTTTCCTTCTACCTACCCCACTAGGCAATCTTCTTTGGTTACATGTTACAACTACGTTTCGAGTTACATTTTTTTTTTCTTTTTCTTCTACAAGCAAACGAAATTCTCGAGATGACACTTTTTTTCAACAAAAACATATGATAGAAGAAGTAAAGTAGAAAACAAAAAACGATTTAAATTATGTTGACTATCTTGTGAGCTTTGTCTGCCTATTACATCTTCAGAAACATTTTTAATAATTTGTTTCGAATTTATGGAGGGGAAGTGCGTTTATTTTTTCTTCTTAAAACAAATTATTTTTGAATAATCGTGCAAGTATTTAAACGTCGTTTTAATTTAATGGAAAATGAATATATCCTAGTTTCTAACACGAGTGGAATTGTTTGTAAATACGAGAACGATATTTCGTCTATATATTTTTTTTTTATTTCTTCCTTTGATTTACATTTGACAAATTTAAGGATCATACGTTTTAGTTAGTATTCGTCATTAGATTAATAAATACAATTGTTCCTATTCGATAATTACGATCAATTAGCGATGAGATTTAAAGCTTTGAAAACAATTCTCTAATCTTTCCTTTGTTGTAAATGCTTTGATGTTCGACTAGGTTGGATCAAATAAAATTGGAAATATTTTTCATACTACTAGAAATCTGTTCTTATTAAATATTCGTTTATAGAAAAATAATCGTATTATTTGTTTCAAATAATTATATCAAAGTTATCGAGATAAATTAACTGTCGATAAGTTTAAGATAGAAAATGTAGGCAATGTTTGCCAACGTTAAAGATCAACCAACATCTAAAATAACTTAATCTCACCTAAGTGAAAGAGAGAAACAAAGATAGAGAATATAAAGGAGCGCCATTTGTTTACATACAAACTACGATTACCGTTGTCAGATTTAACGAAAATCGTCGTCGTACGTTCACATCAATAATCGACCCAATAAAAATCTTCGATCAGCTTCAACGCCATATTTCGGCTTCTCGAAATTCAATCAAACACTTCTGACAGAGTATATGCATAACTGAATCCGAATATTTTCTGAAATTTTAATCTATTTTTTGTATATAGGTGAGTACAAAAATACGAACGACAAATTCTCTCTTATAATAGAAAATCCATTTAATTTATTTTCATTTTCGTAATTAAAAATACGTTTTCTTTTTTTCCCTTTCTTTTTCTCTTTTTCTCTCTCTTTCTCTTGAATATCAAACAATCGTGTTTATATACATTGTCATTGTCAGTGGTACTTTAAGAGATATATTATCCGCTTTTTCGATTTAAGATATTCAGTTTAATTACACTTACCTTCAATTATAGCTCTAAAGTTGCGGTTTCTTTTGCAAAAACAAAATGATAATGAAAAATTGGGTGTAGTTTTCGCAGGAGGTACAGATTATAATATCCCTCTAACAATTACCAAAGTATTATTTCATCTATCTTAGATAACTCTTAATTATTTATTTTATCGTATCGTTCTAACGTGAGAAATGATTTTATTTATTACTTTTTACCCTTTACTTTTAATACCGATTTTGTTATTTCTCTCTATCAATTATTCCAATTTTTGTCGGAAAAGAAATATGAATTTCTTGTAAAATATTCACGGATCTTCAATAACCTTTTTATCTTCCACCTGTTCTTCCCATATTCATCCTTCTTTACATACTTCTTGTTTATCGAGACGTACTTTGGAAGGCATATGGTAACGTTAATCGAGGTCCGTTCGAATGAGCTTACGACATTCTTCTTTCGGCCAATGTGTCGTTCGATTGACCTACATCGCAACACACAATTTGTCAACTATCGATCGTAACTCAAAGGGATCGCATGCATTGTGCCTGGCAACGAGAACGACAACGTGCTTTTCTGTTTCGTGACCACTCTCTTTCTCTCTCTCTCTCTCTCATCCCATCATCCCAATCCATTTTGTCACTTCTGCTCAAACTCGGAGACTAGTCGAGAAAACCTTTTTAAGATCCAATTAGTTGATCCACTTTGAACGGCAAGAAGCAAGCGTTAAGTGCATCTTATCCGTAAACCATCTTTACTTTTTCAAAGAAAATCATCTATCTTGAAGAGAATCACCGTTCCCTTTGAAAATCAACAAAATGATAAGGGAAATAAAACGACGACGGTGTTTGTTGTATCGGTATGGTACATCTTTACCTATTTTTAAAAGCTAGTTCGAATTTTATCCAATTTCTTTTTATAAGATGAATCATTAAAAAAGAAAATAAAAAAATTCAAACCTTTCAAATATTTTATTTGAACCCACGAATTGTCTCGGTAGTTGTTATCGTCTTGTAATCTCTCTCTCTCTCTCACTTTCATTGTATCCTAGACACCAAATTGCAATTCATGTTTTATTATCGACTATTGTCCTACGTAAAGGCTATGGAATAAAGGATATTGGGTAGAAAAACAATAGGACAACTCTTTCTTTTTCTTTTTCTTATTTTTTTTTCTTTACGTGTATCGCATATAACTTAATTTTTCTTTTTAATATATTAGATATCGTTTCATATAATATATAACTTTCGTGCTACTGTAAATCGTGACGCAGTAAATATACATATTATCATATACATATACATATATATATATATTATATGGTCTTATACATATACATATATATATATTGTATCATCTCACACACCTTCGTATTCGTAATCAATAATTTACACAACATATTGTACAACACAACATCCCGTTATTTTTTTTTCTACTCTCTCACACAACCCATCTTTTTCTTCTTCTAAAATCACAACTTTCTCTCCTAGTTATTCTGTGTCTCTAATTCTCACAATTATTTCGCGATCAGTTGAGACATGGTACTAAAGTTTCATGATCGATTATTATAATAATAATAATAATTTAAAAAAAAAACAATAGGTTTATCTTCACAGATACAAGAGGAACAACACGTAGAAAAAGAAAAACGCGTAACTAAACGTACAACTAATGGCGTACAATTATTTACGATCACACATTCACTAGGCGCATCTCTTCTTAAATCTAAATAATAATAATAATAATAAAAACAATAATAATAATAGATATATCTCTCTCTTTTTTCTTTTTCTTAATATAGACTCTTAAAGTTTCATCCTTCATTTAAAAAAATAAAAAAGAACAATAAATTACAATTGAAAATTTAGAAATTGTCCCAACAAAAGATTATTACGATGCGTTAGAATTTTGTTCTTATTTTCTTTTTATTGCAAGTACACGTTGAATCGAGTCGACTGTCCTTTTCAAAGTTCGCTTTATCTCAATACAGGTTTTTTAAGATTTATTTCTTTGTCAAGTTTCAAGTTTTGTAATATTTTGGTCCGATACGATTAAAAATCGTATGATTGATTAAAAGAAAAAGTAAAGTTTTCCTCTTTGAAGATGTAGTTGAAAAATCGACAAAAATGTTCATTATTATTTTATTTGAATACGTGAAATATCGTAAATTAATATGTCAATTATTATATCGAATTATATCAATCTCGAATGATTACAAGAATTATATATGTGTAAATACGATAGACGATTAATTTATCAGATCCTTAAGCCCGATTATTCCAGATGATAATGATGATGATGATTATTATTATTTTTATTATTATTATTAATATTAACATTATGTTCTTATTATTATTTTTATAATTTGGACACGATTAAGTTTATGAAAAAAGTGATATGTTCAATTTATATATGACACACTCCGTGCGTTATCTTTTTTCAATTTTATATTCTTTAATTTTTATTTATTTTTATTTTATTTTTTCTTCTTTTTCCCTTCTTTTTCTAATTGTAGTTAATTTTAATATATTTTCAATCGTCGTAGCTTTGACTTTTATTATTAAAATTACGCATTAAATAATTTTTCGAAAATTGACTATGAATTATTTTCACAAATTCGTTATCTACAGCGCATTTAAAGATTATTTATACAAATTATGCCAAAAAGGCCAAATTTCAAAAAAAAAATAAAAATAAAATAAAATAAAAGCTGTACATTTACATCTAACATTATTCCCAATCGTCGTTTCTCAATCAAGTATATCATAAGCGATTAAAAATATTTATTTGAACAAGAATAAAATCAATGCTTTGTACGTGAAAAAAAAAAATCGAGACTTTGAAATATGGCAAATCGGTAGCCGAAAATTGTTGAGAAAAAAAAAATAAAATAAAGAAGACGAACAGAAAAAATACAGATAAAAAGTTACGGACGATATAAAAGAGAGACATAAATTCTCTTTCGGCATAGTCGAAGGATTAATTCATTATTTAACTAACGTGAACGAGGATAAACGATAAAGTATAGTTCTCGTAGTCGTTTTGCGATCAACTTCGATATATCGTTTATGTTTAACTGAAAGTCACTAACATTTATGTAAATTTAAGCTTGTTAAGTAAACTTTTAATAAGAAAAATCAAATTTTGAAAGAATTATGCTTTTAACACTTTTCTTTAATTCTTGATGAAATTTTAAACAATATAAATTACATAGGTTTTTTGTTGAAAGTACAGTTAATGAATTTTCATTGAACATAAACGATTTATAAATGTGCACTTTGGTATACGAATATATATATATATATAATATATTATAGAATAAAATTAATTACACGCACATATATACATGCATTCATACACGCACCACATACACAGGACACGCGTGAACATACGATCAGCATAATTATGCATATTCCGTTTGCATCCATTGGCTTTACAAGAGATCCTAATACGTAAATGTAGTACAAGCAAGACCAAAATAATGCCAGAGGAAAAACGAAAACGAATCAGATCGATTTTATAAATCTTATTTCCGTTTTCCTTTATATTATTATTATTATTACTTTTTTATTTATTTTTTTTTAAATTTATTTTTTTCTTTCAATGATTTCTAATTTTATTAATTAATTTAATTGTTTATTTTATGTAATTTTTTTTTTTCTCGTATCATCCTCTCCATCCTCTCTCGAACGTAGAAATATTGTCATTAGTATATATAGGTACAATACGGGTCAGGTACAATAGTAGCATATATTTCGGGATCGATCTGTCTTATTTCTTTTTGTTTTTTTTTTTTTCTTTCTCTTTTATCGAAGAGAGGACGAAGATAGAGCGTTCTCTTATTTATTAATTTTTCATATTTTTTTTTTGTTTTCTTTTTCTTTTTTCTTTTAAATCAATTATTTAATCCACTTTTTTTTCCTTTCGATCTTTACATATATGGTTTTCTTTTTATTTTTTTTTTTTTAATTACGTTTATTTCTTCATAACGACGAATGACGATGTCAACGATCGTTTAATATTTTCGTTTTTGTTTTTTTTTTTATCTAATGATTTTTACTAGTCAAAGTAATCGGAATATAATAGGAAAAAAGATTCTTTGACTTAAGAAGAAAAAATATAATAAGAATAATATTGCGAATGACGAATAGAAAATTTCACATTAAGCGTATACATCCGATGGAAATTTTCATATCGTTCGTCTCTCTTGTCAATTAATTGAAATACAGGACACTGATATATTTTAATGACTATTGGTCCGCCTGTTCATTGATCTCTTCGTTATCATCGTCGGATGGGGTTGACGTCCTATCGTGATTCGTACAATTTTCTGACGGACATTTGGATTCGGCAATTTCTATCCAATGCCGTTTATTATTCCTAACACCTTCGACCAAGGGTTCCAATTTTTCCGATAGTAATGCGAATGCCTACAAAAATAAGTTTATTTTATTTTTTATTATAACTATAACAATTAATTTAATATTATGAGACCAGAAATGCAACTATGAGGAGTTAAAAAAATTCAAATTATTAATAATTTACAATTTCTTTTACAAATTATTTGGAAATATTTAAATATGAAATTAAATTGAAATAAGTGTTGTACTATTAATGAATACCTCATAAATGGGAAGGCAAATCGAATCGATGAAGCCAACTTGCATGATCGGCAATTGGTCCTCTTTTTCCCTATTCATAATATCCTGCAATAAAAATATCCAATAACATTTATTTTTCTCTCTCTCTCTCTCTCTCTCTAATCGAAATAATACCCAACTTAATAAAAGAAAAAATATAAATACTACTTACGATAGGAGTAATATTTAACGTCCGCCTTTCGATATCACCCTGCTCGAAAAATTCACTGCTAACTAATTCGGCTACCCTTTTCTCAACTTCCCAGGGTTTCGTAATGGCCGCCAAATCGCACACGGTCATCAGCATACCACGTAAAAGTTCACGATGGTCACTGAATGCCCAATTATAACCGCCACCTCGTGCAAGACTGAAAAAGGCTCCTCTCTTTCGAAAATACACAGCAAGATCCGTCGATAGAATAGCTTCCTCGAGAACCTTTACCACTCGTGAATATTCTTCCGGTGAAAGATTAGATAATATTTGATTACCCTGACTACTTAATATCATTAAACACTGATCGAAATGATGATGTTCCATCGTTGATGTTGAATAGAGTTGAGCCAAAGGTGATGAAGCCCTTTTATAAAATAATAACAAATCAATGACAAATTATTCCTAGCAATAGATATCAAAATATTTAATATCGTTTTTGATTTTTCATTTGATATAATCAATACAGAAGATACTTACTTGATTTGAAAAGAATTGTTAGTACCGCGATGATCGAGATCGTGACAAAGACAAGCTATTATCAATGCCAGACATTCGATTTCACCGAAAACCTTCCACCACTGTGTAGCCTGTGTATTAATGAAAA